>CM039721.1:0-600000 GCA_022539455.1 Dendrobium nobile | reverse complement strand
ATAGCAATCTCATTATCAATACTCATAGAAAATATATCATAGATTCACAAGCTACAATTCTTCGGGATTTCTTTGAATTGTAAGGAAAATAATGAACTATTGCTTGGTTGCTTATCAATTTGTTGAAGTTTTTAACCTTATTTTCATTTACTTTCACTCAAATTTCATGCATTCAAACATGCCCTAAAAATCAACTGTAACCTATATGCAATTAGAAAGAAAACAGAAACCCTAATCCAATTAACAAAATGACTTACTGGAAACGGCGTGAACGAGATGGATCGTATCAGCGAGGCGACAAAGATGAGCGAGCACCCAATTGAAAGCGTGTCGGCTATTATGGCCATGATCAATGGCGATCAGTATGTCGCGGCCTCGCCGCCGCTCTCCGGCAGGCTCCCGCTCCAGCTCCGGCGACTGGGCCACCGGAATCAGATGTGGAAGCAGCACCTCCCTCCAGCTATACTCTTCCACCTGCTCCTCCACCGTCTCCATTTGGATCGGTTGGGATTTCTCTTTGGAAATATGAATTAGAAGGGGAAAGAGGGGGAAGGTAAATGTAGCGTTCGAGGTCGGGTAAGTTTCAGCACTATAATAAATAGATGGAAAGGTAGTTTTTCGATTTGGTCCTTTGCTTTTGTGAATTTGTACGAGAAAGTCCTGAGCTGGCATAACTAAAGCATTGCAAATTGGGTTATAAAAATTTAGGAGAATTTTTTTTTTTTTGGGAAATTTAGGGGCATACGCCCATTTCATTAAAAGGTAAGAACTAGTTACATGTGTAAGAAAAAAAAAAGCAAGGAGGCAGCTGGAAAAAAAAGCAACCTCCCAATACAAAATTACATCAATAGACACCAAAAATTATACATGACAAAAACAGAGAAAATCCTGGTAGGTTCAGCAGTAGTTGGGCTCAGGAAAATCAGATTGCAATTGAGAGAGAAAAACTTCCCTCGATTGTGGGAGAAATGCCGTCCAGTGCAAGCAGGTTGCAAATAGCCGTCAGCCAAGAGGGAAAACAAATGCAATCTAGCATCATTGCCCCCCGAAACTACCAGAAAAATCAGCCAAATCAGACAAAAAGCTGCTTCATGCAAAAAGTCCACCAAAATAACCAGAGAGAGCCATGACCCAAAAACAGCTAGAAAAATTACAACAAATCCAGCAAGCTCGTTCCATCTTTCCATTTGCAAACTTTAGATAAAATAGCCCCTCTAATTCTGAGACAAACCGTAGATGAGTTAGAGGCAGAATTAGCAAAACGTCTCTCATTTCTTTCTCTCCAAAGAAAATAAACAGTGCAGCATATAGTAAGGCAGTGAAACTTTTTGACTGAAGGAGAGAAGCAGGGGTTATCATTTACCCAGTCAAATATTTGCAGTAAGTTCGGCCTAAGAAGAATGGAGAAGCTATCAGGAATAAGAGAGGTGATTATCCCATGAGAGTAGGCACAATAAAAAAACAAATGATTAGAACTCTCAGGATAATTATGACAAAGAGAACACCTCATATTAACCATAATGTGTCTTTTATTAAGCTCCCAAGCAGTTTTAAGGCCACCAACCAAAGCGAGCCAAGCATAAACAAAGTATCTCAATACGTGTCTTTTATGCCACACGAAACCATCCTAGGAACAAGGAGATATAGCATTGTCGTGGGCTTGAATAAAGACTTTGAATTTAGCATGACTAACATTACCCCAAAGCAAACAGTTAGGTGTCGGATCAGATATGCACACCCTGGTAACAACATCAGAAATGGAGGTGGGGTCACTGCTGGGCAAGGCCCATCTGTTATCCACAATTAGGTTACTCATAGTAGTATTAGAAAGAGCAATACCAGGCGCCGTAAGATCAAGGATTCGAGAATTATTACACCAGTAATCCCAAATAAAAGCAAAGGGGGAGGACGGCGTGATAATAAATCTCCAGTTGGCAGTAGTAGCAGTGACAGTAAAGCAAACAAACTTCCAGAATTTGGTGGCTTTAGAATCTAGAGGTTTCCAAGGGGAAATGTAACTGGTAAGAAGCCAGTCAGCAAGAGGAGAAGTGGTATTGTAGATCCTTTGAAGTAAGCAGCAGTTAAATCCAAACTGAAGAGCGGGAAGAGAGGGAATGCCGAGACCTCCCAAATTCTTAGGCTTACAAACAGAATTCCAAGCCACAAGATGTAATTTTTTAGCCACCGAGTGGTCACCAAAGAAATGGAATTTAGCAGCCATTCTTCTCAGATATTTTAGAATTGACTTAGGAATAATGGAACCTCTTATCCAATAGGCAATAGAGTTGAGCATCGTAAACTTGAGATATTGAAGCCTCCCAACAAAGGATAACAGGTTAGCATTCCAACCTGAAAGTTTCTTAGTGATAGAATCCACAAGAGGTGAAAAATCAGCATGTTTTAATCTTCTAAAGGAAAAAGGAATGCCTAAGTAAGTAATGTGCTCTTTAATACAAGGTAGAGACAGAGCTCTGCAAATCAAAATGTCATGAGAAATGTGATTGGGAAGGATAAGAGAGCTTTTCTCCAGATTAATATGTAAGCCCGAAGCAGAGCTAAAACAGTGGATGGTTTCCATAAGAATTCTGCAGTTAGGGATAGAGGCATCACCAAAAATAAGTAAATCATCAGCGTACAGTAAATGACTGATAGAGAAGTTATTCACTTGAGCTCCCACAAACTGCCCATTATCAATAATGGAGGAGAATGCATTCATCACAATACAAAATAAGTAGGGGCTAAGAGGGCAGCCCTGACGCCAACCAACAGAAGAGGGAAAGTACCCCTCAAGGGCCCCATTAGTGACAATAGAAAAATTGACATTAGAAATGCAAGCGTTAATCCAATTAATGAATTGGATAGGGAAACCTTTTTGCTTGAGCCTAGCCAAAAGAAAGTCCCTAGAAACAGTGTCAAACGCTTTCCGAATATCAAATTTAGCACAAAAAAGATTTCTCTTGGCTTTATTAGCAAATTGAAGCAGCTCTTGGGCAAGGATAATATTATATGTGAAAATTCTATCTTTAATAAAAGCTGTCTGTGTATCTTTAAGAGGCATAATAAGTTTTAGTCTAGAAGCAAAAATCTTAGAAATAATTTTGTAAATCACATTGCAGAGAGCAATCGGGCGATAATCAGCAATCGAGGAGGCATGATTGTGCTTGGGTATCAAGGCCAGGGCAGTTGCCTTAATACCAGGAGGAAGATGCCCCGAGGTGAAGAAATTTAGGAGATTTACCAATATACCACAAAATTTTCACATAATAAAATTTTATATATTTATTTATATAATATTTAAATTTTGATATTTTATTAAAAATATTTTTGTTTGTTTCTTTGATTAATGAGAAAATAGTTTTTTTGTGTGAAAAATATAAGAGTCATAATGACAAGACAATAAAATTTTCTTCTTGCAAAATATTCCAACCATTTGTCATATCAAAGGTTAAGAAAATAATTTAGTCTTATCCTAAATTTAGATATTATATTTATCATCAAAATTTAGTAATTTACAAATGTTAAAACATTTGAAACTTTGAATTTAATAACACATCACATAATTAATACATATGAATATACAAATTGATTAAAAAATATCAATTAATTAATCCTCATCTATGACCATATTAACAACACCACAAAACATTGATAATTTTCTCAAAAAAAATCAAAAAAGGTTTGACCTAATTAATATGGTTGAACATGATCGTGGATCGTTTATTGATCATTTGAATGTCTTAATGATAACAAAAATTGATGATCATGGCTCGTTGGAATCGTCTCATTGAGCCACTTGATTCGAGTATAAGCATGTCATGTTTGGTAATCCAAATTATGGTTTGAACCTTTCAAATGTAAATCGGGTTTTTGATTTGGACTCATTTGGGCTCAAATTAAAGTTTTGTTTGTGATAAATTTTTTATTTCTTTTAAAATAGTTTTTAAGTTTAAAAATTAAAAATTTTATACTAGAAAGCTGCTTTAAGAAGCAGTAAGAAAGTCGTCCCAAATGAAGTCTAAGTCGAATTTGGTGTCGTTGGATTCGTATTTTTGAGATGTTCAATTCGACTGTAAGTTTGCTGAATTCAAAGTCCAGATGATCGTGGATTTAATTTTAAAAGTTTCTAACTTGATTTTGCCTCAAGATTTGTGCCCTATTAAGATAATTTTTTTGATGACATATTATAGACAATAATATAAAATAATAACAAAAATGATCTGACAGAAAAATAAATTGAACAAACTAACAATGCTATTAAAAACACAAGCAAGACTTTTATAGTTTTATTATGTACTTAGTTAAGCAGCTAATTTAAGGGAACTCAATGGGCTTATTAAAACCCGCTTTACTTTATTTTACTAACTTTTTAAGTCTAGCCCAATTGTAACGGGCATTAATGGGCCATACGGCCCATACGTAGACTTCTATAAGCCCGATTAAAATATAATGTATTAATAATATAAAATGTTCCTTCCATATTTTAGACGAATTAAAATTAATTGAACCTATGGAGGTCGAACTTTGTGCAATTTAAGCTCGAAAAAGTTGAATTTCTTTTAATATTTATGTATATTAGATAACAAATCTAAGAAAAAGATTTTAATTATATTTCTAACGTATAAAGAACTTAAATCATACATTTAATAAATAATTTTAATACTATTTTTGTAGAATGTATGATTTATTGGTGATGAGACCTGCAATGCTTTATCGTACAAAATGTTGTCCGTTAAAAGAGAAGCATAAAATGAAGTCACTTGCAGAAATGAGGATGCTCATACTTTAGATAAAATATGAAATGAATATATACATGAAAATGTTGGAGTAGCTCCATTGGAAGGTCGGCTCAGATGTTTTGGTCATTTAAAACATCAGCCTCCTGATGATCCTATATATCTATATTATTAAAATGTATATTTTATCGAATGAAATGGATATATATAATAGAATTTAAGGAACAAGATTAATTTGTGCTACGTGCGATTATTATGTGTGGAGTCCGGATCTAAAGAATTATTGGATTTTGTGACTGTGAACAGTAAAAATTGAGTGATAAACAGTAACTATATTTTTACTGTTCACAATCACACAATCAAACGATTCTTCAAATTCGAACTCCGCACATAATATTCTCTCAGGTGTCGAAGGACTCCGCACATATTACAATAATTGTTAAAGGAGCACTAAATCTATTTCTCTAAGCAGTTTAAATAGTTAATAAAGGAAATAGAAAGAAAATATCTGATTGGCTGAAGAAGTTTGACTCTTTACAAACGTACGTTGTCACAGTAGACCACCATTAATCCTTATCCATTTCGCTGTCCGACAGATGTTTGATGGGGACATCCTTTGATCTATTCTTTTATTTTGAAAACTTTGAGGCTAAAAACTGTATTATTTTAAAACATTCATCTCATCTTGACCTTTTTTTAGAAGTTTTAACTATCAGCTATTAAAAAATATTGATTTTTTTTGGACATTTACGTCAATTAAGGCAGATTCATACACATATCGCAAACATAAAACTCGAATCCAATACATCTTAATTGGTGGTATAAACTCCCAAGCAACAGACTTTGAATCTTACATATATGATATATATTTGAGTTTGACTTAGTTAATTTAAACGATAATCGGTGATAGGGCGGTCGGGCGGAGGGCTAACAGTGATCGGCGACCAGACGGTGGTCTATCTGCCAACGGAAGTTTGCCTATAGTAGTGTTAGGATAGAGTTCTAGATCCTTGAAGCCCAAGAGTTCTTTCCAAGCCAAAAATCTCCTTCATGTAGAGAGTGATGGTCAATTTATAGATTTTTTTGAATGACAAACCCTGTAAATATAAAGAAGATCCAGGGCAGGCTCGTAGTGCTCGAGATTCATACCACATCAAGGCAATTTTCTGTGACATATCAAAGCCAATTGTCTTAATAAAATTATTTTCAAGTAATTTGTATAGTTATATTCTAAGATCTAATTGGGTTCTATTACAGTCAGCTGATTGTCCACCTCAGTAATTCACTTTTATGCTCTTACTTTTTATTATCATCTGTTATATATATTAATTTGGGACATTTGCTCCAGCTATTTTTAGCTGAAGTTGCATCGAATAAATAGCGCTTACTGTGTGTGAGATGACGACATCAATAGTGTAGAAGATTCTTCAAGGCGTCTACTAAGGTAGGAACAACAAATCTATGGGCTTTCCTCTTTTCACTATCTCTCCGGTATGTAATCTTCTGCTTTTAATAATTTAATACACAAAGTTGCAAGGCAATTCAGAGCATCTATTGCGAGAGATAACGACATCAAGAGAGTGTAGAAGATTCTTCAGAGGCATCTAATAAAGACTATGTGGGATTAAGAAATCTATGGGCTTGATGAGAACCTTCTCTCCTACCTTGTTCCACCATCTCTCTTTGGCATCTAATCTTTGGTGTTTAATGATTTAATATACACTGCTGCAGACAAATGTAAACAATATTTATTATATATTTACATAGAAAGATAAACTTCACTGCTGAAGATAAGTACTATAGAATTCCAGCAAACTCTGGTGAAAACCAGCTCACTGTGGAAGGAAAGAAAGAGCTCATCATGGGTTCTCTAATGGCAGGATGGTCCTCTCCAAGGAAGGATATTACATCAGGTGCAGTCATAAAAATATACAATTTTGATTTCCTGTATGTTTTAGCTACTCACTTTTTTTCTTCTTCCTTTCTGTTTCTGACAGAAAAACTGCAGAGAAACAAATCACTGACCAAAGAAGAGATTGAATCCTACTGGAAATCAAAGAAGAGAGCAGAAGAAGATCACCTCAGTGCTATTGCTGATTGTCAGAATGAGAATCAGGTGAGATTTTGCCCGATTTGAGGTTATATAAATGTATTAAATGTTTTATGAAACCGGAAATAGAAGAAAAACTTTTTTTTTTTTCTGTTGCAGAACATAAATGGAGGATTAGCGGATAGATTTCAGAGATCAATCTCCTTCCCCTTTGCTGATAGAAAAAGGAATTATGGTGATGCAAATATATTTGATGATGAGCTTAAGAAAAGTAACTGCTGGTATGATTCTAGATCTCACAGTTTACCAAAGATTAATGTGTAGAGATATGAAACTATTTATATTTTCTACTTCATTTCTGTCCTTGATGTCTCCTCTTTCTTAGATAATAAATGATCAAAATAATTTTTAGCTAATCTAATTTTTTAAGATGTTCAATTTAGTCTGTCAACTAACTCTCTTTAGGTTCTACCATCTTCTTTGTCGTTTCTTTGGACGAAATTTGTTGAAGGGAAGCTTTCGATAGATTTTTCTGAGACTTTTAACGGCTAATTCCTTCAATTTGAGGTCATAATCAGCAATCAGATTGGCCTTAAGAATTCTAAAATGCCCTCATAAAAATTTTTTGTTTCACTAAATTTCATCCAAAGAAATGATAAAGGTGACAGCATGGTCAAATTGAATTAGATTTGATGTGTTGAGAGACTAAATTAAAGATCTAGAAAAATATGAGATTAAAATAAACACATCTCAAAAATTGAATGATTATTTTGGCCATTTACTCGGTTTCTAAGATTTCTTTATCTCAGATTATTTCTCCTTCATAAGAAAGAATTCACAACCTGTAATTGTCCAGTGAGAAGAAAATATGTCATTTGCAGTAGATTTTTTAGCAAATTATCCTATGAAACTTCTTATCTTCTCATAACACATTCATCTACAACAAATTTTGTTCAGAAATTTCATTTTTTTTGCATATGTTAGGAGCTAACCGGCATCGAACTTGCAGGTGGACAAGGAGCAACTGGGCTTTTCTGAATGAACCTCCTGTCACAGCCATGGAAGGTCCTTCTTACAAATATGCTGCACAGTATCATGTTGCAGATCTTGGCAGACCAAAAACTGTGAATAATCCAGAAATGATGACTTACTGAAGAATGAACTTGCAAGGAAATTAGTTAAGATAAAGACCGAGTATGAAAACTGGTAGCCAAATATAATCTGTATTATGTTTGCGGCACTGAGTATTTGACATGAACTTTAATCATACGTGTGTTCCTTGTTAATGTCTTCTGGAACTATATATGGTTTTATGTAGTGATTTCCTTCTGTTGTTTTTGTTTTTGTCAGTTTTGTTGATGTAGTTGTTGTTGCAGAACTTCAAGTTTTCTGAATTCAGTGGAACTAATTTTGTGTCTTGATGATAAATTCGGCAGCAAATCTACAACTTTAATGTGTAAGATAAAGACAAAGAAGTTAACAGGATTTTCTAAGCATTTTTTGGTGAAATGGGGTGACACAGCACAGATTGACAAAATCTTCAGTTGAAATGAGCTATTCTCTGTTCTTCTCCTGTTTACTTCTAAGAATGTCTCCCAATAGTTCAGATCGTAAGAAAGCAATATGATTTCATACGAATATTTTTCTATTCTGATTATGTGATCAGTTTAGTTTCAGAATATCAGATTTTTTTTTTTAATTTAGGCTTCGTTTGGGACGATTTTCTTACTGCTTCTTAAAGATGCCTTTTAGTAAAACAAATAAAATTTTTATACTAAAAAACTGTTATAAAAAGTAGTAAGAAAGTTGTCCCAAACAAAACCTTAATATCTTAAATATATAAAATTAATCTCAAATGAAACCCCGGAAGAAAATTGATGAAAATCAGTATACAAAATTGATCATAATTATTTTCCTCAATTATATGAAATTGCTCTCAATTTAGTCAATAATGAATTAAATTGGTATTAATTTTATATAGTTGAGGAACTAAACTAAACTAGAGAATTTTGATACTTTGAAATTATGCACTCCAAACTTGAAGATTAAATTCAAAAATAAAAACTGAAAATTTAGGTAATTACAAGCTTAACGAAAAAGAAAGACAGATTACAGTTCTGAAATAGTTTGGGGAACCGTTTTCAGATAAAAAAACAGAAATGATATACTTAGCTTCCTATGCTGCAGTAGATGTATTCTGACAATGTAGTGTAAGGTACTGAAATCAAACATAAACTCAAAAACATAATTAAAATTAAAATATTCACTAATTCATCAACTGATAATAATCAATTTAGCGGTCTATGTCAGATTTGTCTTGATCAGATGTCCACCATTATCAAATTAGCATAAAGAGTTGTTGGAGTAGTTTTTATGACAGTGCGTGCTTCTTCCTAAGTTGGCTCCATGAGATCAGCACTCTGAACAGAACAAAAGTAGGTGAGAAGAAGATAACTTGCAATAAAGCATATTCATGAAGGTGATGATGATTCCAAATAGTAAATTTATTTCAAAGGAAGTTCTTTTAATTTTTTTTTTTGGATAACAACTTTTTATGACAAAATGTTGAACACAGAAAATTTATATTTATTGTCATAGTAAAGAATGAAATTATGACTTGTAATTATTAATTCTATTGTACCCTCTCAAATCTGAACAGGTATGAGTCCTTATCAGGCACTTAGTGTTTTATATTAAATGTTGGAAAGCGATATGAAACCTAACATGAAGATGTAGATTTGATGTGGACTGTAAAGATAGAACTAGATTTATTCCTTAGTCTATGTATTCAATTATCTGTAAGGAAAACTCTTCAATCAAGTTCTTGTAGAATTGTTGTGATGTTATAGATTTTTGCTCTGCAGACAAATTCCAGAAGGAGTTGGCAGAGAGCTGTGAGAGTTCGAAGGGGCCACCTCAATCTTTATCCGTTTCATGGTCCTTTAAATTGTTTCTTTCTTCTACAGTCATCCGTCCATTTCATGATACATAAAACTGGTCACTTGCTTTTTTAAAGATTTCCTCTTCCTTTTGTTTCTGGCAGACAAATTTCAGAGAAACAAAATTACTTTGTTAAGTAGTGATTTTGGGAATGACTGAAGAAGACATTCAATGATATAATATCAGTCATGTATTAAAAATATTTTAGATTTTTTTTAGAACTTTCAGATTATTTTACAATTTTATTTCAGTTTTTATGTATTTAATTTTTAAGATTATCTTTATTTAAAATTAGATGAGAAAATTTTATAGAATTTATTTGAATTTAAAATTGAAATAAATTGGTAAAGCTATTTTCTATTAGGGGTTAGCTGAACACTACTTTGGCAAGTGATATACCTATTTACCTGATTTGTATGTTCAAAACTTCCCTTTAGTTTCAATCAACCATGATTAATGCCTTCTGATGCTAGCAAATTTATTTTGTTGACTTCATGCAATATGTTAAGATTATAGTTTTAAAGATTATTATTGATGCTAAGATCATTAATGTTGTAAGTATTTATACTCCTCAAATAGATTTGAATATATGTTTAAAAAAAAAAAAGGAATGACTTAGAATAATTAATTCAAAAAATATCTCTTGAAAAAAAAAAATATTGCTGGAGATTTAAAAAGTTATATTGATAGAGTGATAATAAAATTTTAATAGCATTCATGGTGGCCGTGAATTAGAGGAATTAAGTTAATGACATGCATTAAATCTATAATAGAGAGTAGCTGAGCATAGGTTACGACATGAGACTAATATGACTCAAAATCAATTTTGATTCATGCTAGGTAGGTCTACTTTGGAAGTTATACATTTGTTGATACATTTGATAAGGAAGGAAGTATAAAGATAGTAAGGAGGATCTACATATGATACTTACTGATTTAGAGAAAGATATGATAAAATTTCAAAAGAAGTGGTACAAAGAGTTCTTGAATAAAAAGGAGTTAATAATGTTTATCTTCAAGTCATTAAAGATAAGCATGCACGAGCTATTACTTATGCTCAAAACACGAGGTAATTTGACCAAGTTTTTTCCCATTTTAGTTGGATTATATCAATGATCAATTTAAGTTCATAACTTTCTGATTTAGTCAAGGATGTTTTTACTAGACATGCGAAAGAGAAAGTACCTTGGTGTATGTTTTTAGTTGATATATTCTTCTTGTTGATGGGAATTGATGAGAACTTAAATTATGGAGATCAATCTAAGAGTTTAATCATTTTCGTTTAAATAGATCTAAAATTGAATACATGAAGTGTAATTTTCGTGTTAATGGATCTAGTGGTGAGAGTGTGATATTGGATGATCAAGTCATTAAACAAAAATGCATGTTTTAGACGGGAATATTACTAGTAGAAAATTCAAAGCAGTTTAATTGAAATGAAAGCCCGAAATGGCGAAATTCAGCTTTCTTTGTAATCAGTAGTCAAATAAAAGGCTTGCAATGTATTTGACATCAAGCATTTGACAAGAACTATAATCTTATAATATAGAATCTTCTACATTAATTATCTTCTGTTGTTCTTCTGGTTGTTGTTGGTCCTGCTGCTGCTGAATTGCATTCTCAGCTTCAAGTCTTCTGAATGCAGTGGAACTGATTTTGTGCCCTGATGTTGAATCTGGAAGTAAATCTACTACTTCAATCTAGAAAATAAAGGCACATAACCGATCACTATTGTATAAGCCTTTTCTAAAAATGGAGTTGGAAAGAGGAAGCAATGGGTAAAACCGTGAAACCTTCAGTTGTGATAAGCCTCTCTCTGCTCTTTTCCTATTTACTGCCAAACCCCCAGGAAATGTCTCCTTGCTGTCCAGTTTGTAATGATGCGAAATGTGTTATAGGAATAAACTCCAACCATGAAACAAAAGTAATGGAATCTAGTAGGGTGATCAACCTCAAAACAATGGCTTCCAACAGTTCATCTACAATGGATGGTCCATAGGGGTCCGTAATTGGCTCAACCGCTACTGTCAACTCGGGCTTGATTGACTGAAACAATGGCATTCAGCTTGAAATTAAATTTCAAATAAATCCACATGAAATTATAGTGATATTTTAGTTAATTGTGAGTCTAATGAAAGAAAAAAGGAAAATATGAATGAATTGACCAATTAAGGTTTGCTACAATGGAATCTTACTCATAATTGCTTTCAGATTAAAAGCCAGAAACTATAAGCCTAGCTTTCTGAGCTTCAGAAGAGCATAAAGAGCTGTAAAATTTTAGTACCTTGATGTAGTCTTTAACACACTGCATCCTCATCTCAATTGGCTGTATTAGATTAGCATACTGAATAGAAGCAAAAGTAAAAGTAGGTGAACAGACGATAAAAGTCGGAGTTAGGGATATTAATGAAGATGAAGATTCTGATAATGCAGAGAAATGGACAAGAAAAATAAATATTTAGTTTTTTTTTTTTTTCAACGGAAGCACCAATAGAGAATTTGTATAACTCTGACTCACGGTAATATTGATCATGGAATCAATTAGAACTTTTTCACAAAAAGTTAAACGGGAAAAATTCATAATGGGCTACACTTAGTGACTCAATTTAAACCTCATGATTAGAACGAGTTTGAATTCCAATAAGGCATTGTAAATAAATATGGAACCAATTTCCAAGTTGGGTCGACTCTGTTAACCATGTAAACTCTAGGTCAGCTTGCAGAGGATTGTTGTCTTACTGGAAAGATTTAGGATGGATTTGAGAAAACTTTTTCATAACTTTATTTAGTGGCATGATCATATTTCTACTTGGCTATAACTTTCAAGATGTTTTTCAGAAATTTTTTTTATGAGAAAGGAACTTTTTAAAACAAGATTTGCTAGAATGTGCTAGCTATATAAAAGTTCTTGCTAGACTTTATTTGGAGAAAATAGTCTAAATAGCTTTCAAAAACTCTATTTTCCGCAATAATTTGTCCAATAATTTTACAAATAATCACATCCCCAAACGAACCCTTAAACACTTGGCCTCCTATTTAGAAGCCAATGGAAATACTAATTAATGGCCTACTTCTGAGAGTTGAGAAATGATAAAAAAAGCAATTTTGTGTGGATTAAACCTAGATTTATGCATTAGTTTTTTTGAGTCAAAGATCTGAGATGTGCCTTTCTAAGCAAGAAATTTTTATGCCATGATGTACGATCTTAATATGATATAGCTATAAGCTTTTCACCATAATCACATTTAGCTTTAGAAGATCATTTTAAATAGTAGCTTGCCTACTTCTGGATATACTTTTGTAAGAAGAAAACAATGGAGGCTAACATTAAAGAAAAAATAAAGAAATCCGAGGCTCTGGTATATTTCTTTCTAACTTCTATCTCAAATGTTCTTATTTTTTGTCACATCCTGTAATCTCTTCTTTTACTTCTTCTTTTAAACAAAATAAACAGATAGAAACTCGAGGCTCTGGATACAAAATAAATATGATCATCATACAATTAACATAAAGCTTGAATACATCCTTCAAAAACAAACTATATCTCAGAAATCTACAATGACTAGAAAATGAAAAAATTACTCCATGGGCAAAGCTGAAACCAAGCTCAAAATAGAAAAAAGAAATAAAATGGATTTCTTCAATTTGCTAAAATCATTCTATCAAAAATATATCATGGCTGCATTAATTTGTACCAACCCTACTTTCCCCTCTTAAGAACCGCACAATTCACATGCCAAGATTTTACAATCAAGCACAATTTCAAAAAACCTTAAGAAATACAATCAAGAGAAAAAATGTATGGTAAATAAAAAAACCATTTAGATATTTTAACATTTATATATTTTTTAATAAAATTTATAACAAGGAGGGTAATATTATGTTTCCATAGGCATTCCTTCATTAAGATTCACCAAAATATTCTTGGAGTTATGACATTCTCACCAAAATTTTGAGGTTACATAATATTCAACCATTTTATATTTACAAAACTAACACCAAATTGCATCTATTTACTATAATATGAATATCCCTTCAATTAAGAAGAAAACAACAAAAATTAAATTTGTATTTTTCCATTTCACTAAACCCTTAATGGTTTGGTCATGGGCCTCATGGCATACACCAGCATAGAGGTTCAGTAGCTCATTTTAAAAATCAAAGTTTTAGTTTTGTAAATAAGAAAATTTTCAATGGTATGTGCTTAGATTTATCTAAAATGTTGGCTTTCTAATGACCCTCCTATATTAAAATTGGCAGACTAAAAAAGACTTGATTATAAAGAATTAGAAACAATATTTATAATGAGAATCTGAAAATTTTCTTGGGAGGGTCATTAGATTTAAATGAGAATCTGATTATACCATTGAAAATTTTCTTAGGAGGGTCATTTTCTTAGGAGGGTCTAGAGAAGATTTCTTAGATTTAAATGAGAATCTGACTCTTAATAAGACATAGGGGAGAAAAAAGATTGATCAAGCCGACGCCAGGTAGTGGTTAAAAGGCTTGTTGTTGTTGTTGTTGTATATATGTCTTCAACTATCTTATCATCATTAATCTTCTGTTACTCAAACCATTCTAAAAACAATTCTAATTTTACCAACCTATAATCAAAATAAATACCATCATTATCCCTTAAAATCACAAAACACATGATCAAACTATCTTTAGTTAACCATAAGAAGAAATATTGGCTGTACCGAGCTTCTCCTTGATCGAAACAAGAACTCAGAAGAAACAATAAGAAGAAAAGGAGAAAACACCTCTTTTTTGCTCAGCATCGGCCCATCACAAACACCCACCACAATGCGTTCCCTTGCCAATTCTGCTGCCGCCTGAACTAAAAGAAAAACATATAGAGTCATGAAATAAAATGCAAGGAAAAGAAAAAAAGAAAACAACATATTAAGGGGGGGGGGGGGGGGGGGGGGGGGGGGGGGGCGCATTTGGGAAGCAATAATAGACCTTGAGGAAGAGGTGGTGGCCTTGGTGTAGGCGATCGAAAGTTCCTCCGATGACCACCGCTGCATATGAATTGGGTGCAGGAGGGTTTGGGACCTGGAAAGTCTCATCCTTGGAGAACTCCATAGGCAAGCACAGACGAAGAAGAAGAAGACGGGCTGTTTGGATGCAGAATTTGAACAGGATTTAGCCTAAATCCTGCCAAACATAAAAAATGACAACTTTATATCCTACGGAATCTAAATCTCGTTTCATCTCAATTTTACCTTAAATCCCGGAGTTTCCAAATCCAGTAGCTCAGCAGATTTACGGGATTTTGGGAACTTGAAGCGCGGGAGAAAGGTGCGAGAACGTACTCCCGTCGGGTGACTTCCTCGCTTTAGGATAGAAGCAGAAGGGGTAGAGGGTTACCAGCGAGCTTTGGTCACTTCTCCGCAGCGGGATCAGAAAAAACGAGGTGGCGAAGTAGTGGATCCGATCCGACAATTGCTCCGGCAAGGAAGAATTTTTTCAGCGTGTTTCGCTGTAACAAGGAGAAGAGTTGAAGATGTACACGAGGAGACGTTTCAGGAGACGAAGTAGCCTGCTAGGGCCGTAAGTGAACCAAACAGAGTTCTTCACTGTTTAGGGGTTCGCAAGCCTAGCTTATCCGGGTTAGCTCGAGCTCGTTTAAATAATTATTAATATTTTTTAATAATTTTATTTTATTTATTAAATTTAAATATTAAAAATAATAATAAATATTTAAAATAGATAATAATATTTAAAAAATCTCAACGATACTCGAAAGCCGGCTTGTGCTCACTTACATACAGTGGGAGGAGCTCGAGTTTGAGCATGACTCTGTCAACTTTCTGACTAACAAGCCGAGCTCGATAAGGCCACTACTTGATCGACAATTATATTCCATGGGACTATTGCATGGACTATTGGGCAACATGATATATGCAGGATTTGAGCAGGATTTATGCTAAATCCCTCCAAACGAGATTTGAGCACCGCGTAAATCTCACGGCAAAATAAATCCTCTGTTTCCCTCTCTTTTGCTGTAAATCCCAGATTTACTAAATCCTGCAGTTCGATTGATTACGAGATTTGGTTAAAGAAGGGTGTGAAAGGAGAAAACGATTGCCTTCGCAATGAGCGAGCTCTCTCCGATCCAACAAAAGAACAGCGACCTGTCGTGACTTCCAATCCAACAAGAAGGAGCATCGTCGATGGAAGCGAATAGACTCGTTCAAAATTCTTACCTTTCATGCCATGCATAGCTGATGTAGAACGGTTGGAGAAGAGGAAAAGCAAATCCTAGGACAACTAATGAAAGCCAACATAGAGAGTCATACTATCATAAAAATTAATTAATTTAGTTCAACTAATATAATTAAAATTAATCAAAATCATAATGATGTTAATAGTAATTAATAATTAAAAATTAATATAATTAGCTTATTTAGTATAATGTAATATAGAAATTATTAATTATTTAATTAATGTGAGAAAATAAAATCTCTAAATGCTTTATTTTATTATCATTTTTTATTTAAATATATATAATTCTTTTATGTAAATAATTAATTTAATAGAATATATAAAATTTATATTGTATAGTAAATTTATATTCTTTAAATAGAGAAAGAGAAAGAGAGAGTGATAGATTTTAAAATAATTTTGGAAAACAAAAATATATTTTATTTAGATATAGAAAATAGTTTGCTTTATTTATTTATTTTTTTAACATTCTTTTTCAATTGAATCCGTATAGTCGGATATTAGTCCGCCTCGAAAGACAGACGGATATCCTTCTATCGATTCCAAAGAAAGAGATCAAACAATTCACTTTCCTAATCGGGTATGACGTAGGGAGTATACAAATCACCCGAAAGGATGATTAGTATCTTCCCTACTTACCTAATTAGACTAGTGAATTGTTCGATTCATCCCTAAAATCAAGCATATAGATGATATTTGATTTACTTATGAAAGTAAATCGAATATCTATCTATTTCTTGATTGTAAGGAGTGGGTCTAAATAAAAATATAGATAAAGCAAGATTTTCTTTTTAAAAATAAGACCTCTATTTTCTCACATGATTCGCTTTATTTATATTTAGGATATATTTCTCCCGATTAGATCTACATAGTTAGATATTATACTGCCTCGAAGGACAGACTAATATCCTCCTATTGATTTTAAATAGAGAAGCCGTACAATTCATTCTCCTAATCAGGTATAGTATAGAGAATATTCAAATCATCCACAAGGGATGACGAGTACATTCTCTAATCGACCTGATTAGATTAACGAATTGTAAGTTTATTTCTATAATTAAGTGTAGGAGATATTTGATTTGTTAATGAAAAACAAATCAACTATCCATCTATTTCTTAATTATAGAAATAACTCCTAAATATGAATAAAACCTAATCTACTTCCACAGATCTTTCCCCTACCTCAGAAAGAAACTTAAGTAGGGTTTAGATTATTCTGGGTTTTAGACTCCCTATAGGGGCAAGCCCTTGTAGTTAATTATATCTCCTAAGAGAACACTCTCGATTTAAATAAAGACTAAATGGTTTCCAAAATTATATATATGTATTTAATTAAATATTTGGGCAATTAAATTTTCACAATCAGACTTTAGATTATAGAATTATTATTTGACTTTAGAAGATTTAGAATTGATTTGAAGAAGGAGAAAGTGCAGAGAGAAGTGTATACGATCTGGACTTACTACCTGCCTAAAGTGGGCTGCCAGCTAACAATCCTAATCACAACAATTCACCGATGATGCAGGAGTTAAGATGGCTCTATCATAGGAATCAAGGAGTGGTCTAAGGATCTTAAACCATATGCAATTGAATATGCTTACAAAAACAAAAAAACAAAAATCTACGCGAATGTTAATGATGCATGAAACAGATATATATGAAAGAGCTGATTTTATTAATATTGAATTTATCGGTTACACCCCAGAATTTGCAGTAAATTAATGGTGGCAAAACCCCACCGACAACAAACCTGGGTTCTAAACCTACGAGAAAATAGAATTAAATACAACTGCTTATGATCTTCAGGCTCTGGGTCTTCTATGGAATTCCAAAAAGGAACGTCCTCCTAAGGGAGAATATTACTTTTTGGAGCCCCATTCGTATATTTATAAGCAGTTATCTTTAATTCTTTTACAGACTCCAGACGCTGTACAGACTCAATCTATATACAACGATTCTAGAAAATAAAAGCAGTACATCAGATCCTAAGAACATTCTACTACAGCAGTAACATAAAAGGCAGGAAATAAAGCAGTTGTATATAATGATGCATGTTATAAGTGCGTAGTGTACAGTTATAAATGCAGGAAAGTAAAGATAGAAACTAAAGTACACGGTCCTCACTTCGTTCACTGCGCTCTCTGGTGTACAGACAGAAAAGAAATATGCTATGATATGCAGTACAGAAAAGTAAGCAATCACACATAGGTGCCTTCTAGGCAAGACACCCACAAGCAAAACAAAACAGACCACCGGCCTAACTTAGGCTAAAGTTGGTTGTCCTAGCAAGCATATAAGTGTGTGAAAGAGGTCGTGCGGCTTAGGTAAGTCCTAATAGGTTTATTTATTCAAATTGCATGTATTATTAGGATTGATTTATTATAGATCAAAGGAATTTGGTTAAGGTTTAAGTAAAGTATATTTGGATTTATTAAGAATTATTCCAATTTTAAATGTTGGAGTTATTTAATTTAGTTATAAAGAACTTTATAGATTGATAATTCTCTAAGTGCAGGAAATTATCAATTTATAAGTCCTAGGATTTTCAGAACGAATACCCGTCTTAGATAGAAGATAGGTATTCATTTTGAGAATCCCCAAAATTTATTAGGGAGAGAAGAAGGGACCTTACAAATGTAATACAACGTACCCTCCCGAAGGAATCTAGCACGTTGTATATGGTCGGTAGTTTATTATTTTTGTTCGGAGATCTCCAAATCCAAATAGATTAGTGCCTTCCTAAAAGGAGTCGTGCACAACCCATAGGAGATCTTTTGTTATTTAAATGTTTTAGGGGTCTTTTAAAATCAAAATGCCCAAAGTCCTCCAAAATGAATTCGACTTTAGGCATAGAAGACCCGAATTCGTTTAATCTAAATTGATTATCAAATCTGATTGATTAAGAGAAATCTTAACCAATCAAATTATCAAACTAATTTAGATTAAAGGAGTTTAGAATTTAATTAAATAATTATTGAATCTTAATTAATAATATTCAGAAATCTTAAGAATTGGGGTTTATTGATTTGTTAATGACTTGAGGTTTGATTTAAAGAGATTTGATTTTTAATATTAGTTGGATCCCACCTTTGTTTCATACCGAGGCCGTGAAGTTTATTTCACCTTCCTTGGGGCTAAGCTAATAGCCTCGTAGGCCTGGGTTACCCAGTCGTACCCCGTATAATTAAGTAGCTTAAGTTAGTTAAAAATTAGGAGTTAATGGATTTTATTAGAAATGTGTTAGATTACTGATTTTAGAAGTTGGTTAATCATTTTTAGAGTTTTGAAACAATTCTTGAATTTTTAGGGATTTTTAGAATATTTTAATCATTTAATTAAGGGGTCAAAAATTGACTTTTTATTAAAAGGTGTTTTCTATAAAATTAACATTTTATTAAAATATTAGACCTTAATACGATCAGTTAGAAGATAAGTTTGCTGAAATTGGATTTTTCTGGATTTAGTTATGAAGGTTTGAAATTTTGAACTAGTTTTGACCTACAATTGACCATTTGGTTGACTTTTTGAATTTGATAATTTTCTGAAATTTTTACATTTTTAATAAATATTAGGCCTTATTACGAGTTGAATGCAACTGAGTTTGGTCAATTTGGATTTTTCTTGAATTAGTTGTGAATTTTCAAAGGTTTAGGGTATTTAATAAATTTTTGAAAATTGTTTGATTAAGGCCCTTTTTGGGGTTTTGCCCCAAATGGACTCCAAACTTCTTGAAATCAGCTCCAAAGGTCAGGGATGACCTAAGGAGGGATTTCCAAGTGTTTGTAAATTTATTGGGATTTTTAATTATTAGTAATTAATTAAATCAATTAAATGTTGAATTTCACTTAATAATTAAATTAAGGTTTAAATTGCTGTCAAATTAATTTGATTTTTATTTTTCATTGGTTAAGGATTTAATTCTGGTCAATTAGAGGTATTATTTATATTTTTAGTATTTAATCTTGATTTATTATATTTTCTGGAAGTTTAAGGTTAATTAAGGGTTTATTAAAGGTTTAATGAGATTTTGAGTTGGGATTTTGGTTTTAAAACCATTGGACTTATAATGTTAGGTTATTTACAGTGATTTGAGGTTGATTTAGAATTTGGGAGATTTTTATTTGATTTATCTGAATTTGTTGAAATCAAGGAAAGGAGAGAATCCTTAATCTACTAGTTGTTTTAAGATCAATTAATGTCAAATCATGGTATATTTGATTAAAAAGTATGTGACACTGGTTTTCTAAGTTTATGTTTAATCCCAAAAGGAATGTATAGTGTATCATAAATTTGACTAAGTTTACTAAAACAATATCCTTAGTTATTGTCCTTAGTGTCACTAGGTTATAGGCTAGCAAATCAATGTTCTTCTAACCCTTGGACATTAAACTACAATCACAGCAACACAATCATGAGCAATAAAAGTGTTCCTAACATTCTATGGGAGAGTCTAATAATAAATTATTTAGCTATAGATTATGTGATAATCTATGAACCTAAGTAATTTATTACAAAAGGATAGATATATCAAATTAGGTTGAGATGATTAAGTGCCATGTATAAACACATCCCAAATCAAAATCAATCTAGTTTAATATACTAATCATGTATAAATGAGTGATTGCCAATTTAGATTAACATGATACTTGGAATGAATTTAAGGGAATTATACATGATCACTATCTAGACTCAATTTCAGTGAAAAGATGGATTTGCACTGGTCCCATAGAACCCTAACATGCCATGGCTATTTTTAATTTGAATGATTCATGAATTTTCAATAATCTAAGCAAAAAATTTGGCTTAGATTTTTGTAAATTCCTAAACCAATTGGGATTGCATCAAATAGGCTTAGGAAAATTATGGGTAGTCAATCATAGACCCCATTACATCTCTGTCAAGTTTCATCCAAAAATAAATTGTATATATATATTTAAAATTAAAATACAGTTTTATGTATTTTTGAAATGACTAATAAAATAATGGATGAAATATTTTTTAAAGATATAAAGCTGAAAATAATGAGCCCAAGAACTCCAAAATTGGATCATAAATGAAATTCTGGTGACTTTTTGAAGTTCTGGCAATTTTTGGATTTATTTTAAAATTTTAACTGCTCGGTCAAACGGCGGCGCTGACTAGGACACGCGGCGCGCTCGGGGAAAGCCACGCGGATGGCGGCGGTCAAGCGGGGGGCCCGCCACTTAACCAGGTCAGTAGGGCACGAGTCCGTCCGATCTCCCGCGGTTCTGATCCGACGGCTCAGATCAGAACCCGCGGTTAACTCGTTCCGAGAATGATCAGACGATCTGTGTCGAGCCCGAGGCTTGAACGTACGGCCGAGATTTAGCCCGTTAATGATCTAACTAAACTGCGGTCAGAACAAGTCTCGGACTGGGTTCAATCACGGCCGTTGATCAAAACAGAATAGATCTAACGGCCGCGCACCCGTCTTCCTCCTCCGGCCACCCGAAAACCCTAGAAAAGGATTCTTTGTTTCGTTTTCACAAAATACTGAATCAAATGTTCTGAAAATTTAAACAGAGATTCAACAGAGTTTGAAGAGTGATGGGGAGGTATTCTTAAGCCATTTGATGCATTTCTTAGTGTGTTATTTAAGAACCTATGAAAATGCCTAGGGTTTAGGATTTTTCACCGAAAGATGGATTGATTTAGTTGATTTTAAAACGGTTGAATTTGTAGGCTGTCCACGTGTTGATCTCCTTCAGGCTTCGAGCTTGGAGGATCAACAGAACTGGAGTTAGGGAGGTTTGGACGGAGCTAGCTCTCAATCAACCACGGATCTCGTCGGCGGCAGCTACAAACGTCGGTAAATCACCGGGGAAGCGAAGCAGAAGTTCTAGGGAATCAAAACGAAAGCTCAGAGCGCCTGGAGAATGACTGGAATGAGAGATAGCTTGGAATCAGCTCTCTCCGTCCCTTTTCCCTATTCCAACTACTGGAGCCAAAAGCAACGGCTCGGATCGATCAGGAAGGGTGCTGGGATGGCTGCCAGCTGTCTCTGACCGTTAGGGAGCAGAGGGAGTACTGCCTCAGGTGAAAACAATGGGAGTCCCTCTCACGTGAACGGGGGGGGACCACGGATCAGGTGGCTCGAGTAGGAGGCGTGCCAAAAGCTGGGGGAGGCTGGGCTGGCTTTATGGAAGCTTCTGGAGACATCCCCATGGGTTAGATGGGCCTAGACTGGGCTGAATCGAATTCCATGGGCCGGGTTGACTAGGTTGACCGAGGGAGTTCAATTTGGCTCTTGGACGGGCCAAGGACCAAACCAGGAGCTGGGCTGGGTTGGGCTAGTTCCAGGGAGGTCTTTTAAGTTGATTGGAATGGCTGGGCAGGCTGGTTTCAAACCGGCTAAGGACCAATTGATTTGGTTTACCACTCAAGCCGATTTGGGCTCTTGGACAGGCTTGGGAGCTGGCCAAGGCCTGAGCTGAGTCTGGTTAGCTCCAGAGAGATCCCTAGAGTTCCTTAGGGTAACTGGATAGGTTGGGTTCGGGCTATGTGAGTTAATTTGGTCGGGTTGACCAAATAGGCTATGTTTGGGCCTTTGGTTGACCACTTTGACCAGTCAAAGATGGTCAAGGGGCTGAGGTGGAGTCTAACCATGCCTAAGATAGGTCTAGATCATTAGGTAGAATGGGTTTTAAGAGAGCAATCTAGATGAAGAGGTTTGGTCATAGAAGGGATTCCTTAAACCTTGGTTTGACTGGTTTGACCAGTCAACTTAGTCAAGGACTGATGAGGGGGAGCTCACACAGACCTTGAAGAATAAAAGGGTATTTGTAAAGGGATTTGAAAGGGTTAGTTAGCCCTAATAGGTTAAGGTAACCTATTAAGGGTCTTAAAGGGTCCTTGGGTCAATTGGGTTGATTGAGTCAACCAGGTTGACCCAGGGTGTAGGTCTGGGCTGCACATGTTTGAGTAGATGTTTAGGGTCTCATGAGAATGATTTTAGGATTTTAAAAGGCCATTAGGGCCAAAGGGGGTTAATGGGCCCTTAATGGGCCTTAGGCCAAAAAGTGGTTGACTTGGTCAACCAGCTGGATTCAGGGTCTGGAAATGGGTTCAACAGATTTAGAATGACATTCTGAGTCTATTGGATGTGGTCCTAGGGTCTGGAGAGGTCAATTTGGTCAAAATCACTATTTGAACCCTTAAGGGCCTATTTGGGTCAACCCTGTTGACTTGGTCAACCAGGTTGACTCAAGGGCTGGGAATGGGCTCAACAGGTTCAGTTTGACATTTGAAACTTGCTGGAAGTGGTTGCATTTGATTTGGAGATCATTTGGTTTGAAATCACTATTTGGGCCCTTAAGGGCCTATTTTGGTCATTTTGACCCCCTGGCCAAATAGGGGTCAAATTGAGCCAGCCCAGAGGTAGTTTAAAATTCAGTGAGTCAATATCAGGAGTCTGGGAGTGATTAGAGACTTTGGGGAGGTCTCCAAAGTCAGGCTCTAGTGAAGAGCAGATCCAGTGGCATAGGCTGTAAATATTTGAAGGGTTTACAGCCTTTGGAGTTTGATTTAGTAACAGAGGTTAGAGAGCTTAGAATGAGCTCAAATTTGGAGGGTTGGCTCTAGAGACATGCCCCATCAATATGAAACTGACAGAAGCTGAATCAGAGCCCATTTCACTGGGTTTTGAAATTCTGGAAGATTTGTTGGAAAAGGCCTTTAGGACCAAGCCTTAGGACCTTGGATTTGGGTCTGGATTTGATTGGGTTTGAATTGATTTGAGTCTGGATTGGGTTTAGGATCTTATTGAAGACCTCATAAAAAAATGAGGTCAACAAATGGACTCCCAACATGTGTGATGAATTCGAAGAATAAATCACATATGTTGGCATTGACCGAAGTAGATCAGTGAAATTTAGAAACTGGAAATTTGATTGATGGATTGATTTTCATCAAATAATTGGACCCAATTGAGTGGTTGATTCTCAAAAGAATGAATTTGGATTTTAAATGGGAATTAATTCCCGGGTATGTGGGCATCAGGACATAACCGATAGATCGATTATCGGAAAGGTGAAATTTAAACTTTAACTGGAAGATCGATTTCCAGAAAAAGCGAATATCCAGACGAGAGATTGATTCTCGAATGAGCGAATTTAGAATCTGACCGATATATCGATTATCGGAAAGATGAAATTTAAACTTTGACTGGAAGATCGATTTCCAGAAAAAGTGAAAACCCAGACGAGAGATCGATTCTCGAATAAGCGAATTTAGAATCTAACCGATAGATCGATTATCGGAAAGATGAAATTTAAACTTTGACTGGAAGATTGATTTCCAAAAAAAGTGAAAACCCAGACGAGAGATCGATTCTCGAATGAGTGGATTTAGAATCTGACCGATAGATCGATTATCGGAAAGATAAAATTTAAACTTTGACTGGAAGATCGATTTCCAGAAAAAGCGAAAACCCAGACGAGAGATCGATTCTCGAATGAGCGGATTTAGAATCTGACCGATAGATCGATTATCAGAAAGATGAAATTTAAACTTTGACTGGAAAATCGATTTCCAGAAAAAGCGAAAACCCAGACGAGAGATCGATTCTTGAATGAGCGAATTTAGAATCTAACCGATAGATCGATTATCGGAAAGATGAAATTTAAACTTTGACTAGAAGATTGATTTCCAGAAAAAGCGAATACCCAGACGAGAGATCAATTCTCGAATGAGCGGATTTATAATCAAGATAGTCTCAAAATACTAGTGATTTGAATTGTCTCGTTCAGAAGATAAAGTCAACACTAAAACTTCAAATTTAAAAGTTTTATTTCCTTGCAACATTTATCAGATACATCAACTGTCATAATATCTCTTAAGATATCGTCCATTGATAGGCAACATAGGATGATTGCCTTTACAATCTATAAACTGATAAGATCCTCCTTGGTAGGCTTTCTCCACTACAAAAGGGTCTTCCCATGTCGGCTCGAACTTGCCTCCTATCTTCCGATGAGATAAGATAGGTCTTCGAAGAACTAGTACCAAGTCTCCTACTTGAAAAGTTCTTGGTCGAACTAATTTATCATGGGCCTGTATCATTTTAACTTTATACAACTCGAGGTTCTGTTGAGCCTGCA
This sequence comes from Dendrobium nobile, assembly GCA_022539455.1. NCBI lineage: Eukaryota > Viridiplantae > Streptophyta > Magnoliopsida > Asparagales > Orchidaceae > Dendrobium > Dendrobium nobile. The sequence goes on along the minus strand of CM039721.1, from coordinate 574,927 downwards.
AGCGCTTCTCTTCTAAACCTTCGAGCTCTTCTAGTCTAAGTTTTGCATTCTGTTATGCAGTAATCTCGTAGTTCACTGCAACTCTGAGCGAGGGCAATTGGACTTCTAAAGGAATGACTGCTTCTGAACCAAAGACTAAAGCGAATGGCGTAGATTGAGTTGGAGTTCTATATGTGGTACGATATGCCCATAAAGCTTCAACCAACTTCTCGTGCCATTGACGCTTATTGTCGTCTAGAGTCTTCTTTAAGATCTGAATCAGGGTTTTGTTGAAGGCCTCCGCCAATCCATTCGCCCGAGGGTAATAGATAGTGGAGTATCTCCAATCGATGTTATGTCGTCTGGCAAAATTGTTGATTTTAGTACTTCTGAATGAAGGACCGTTATCCGAGATAATCCGACGAGAGACTCCGAATCGGTACACGACATTTTCTTTGAAGAATTTTAGAACTTGTTGAGCTTTGACCTCTCTCAAAGGAACAGCCTCTGCCCATTTGGAAAAGTAATCTGTAACTGCTAGAATGAATCTATGATCTCTGGAAGACGGAGGATCTATCGGACCGATGATATCAGTACCCCAGCTTTTGAAAGGCCAAGAAGCGATAGTTGGATGTAGAACATTTGGAGGTTGATGAAGAACTACACCGTGCACCTGACATTGATGGTAGTGACGTGCAGTTTTCATGCAATCATCTATCATAGATGGCCAATAATATCCCATTCATTTGATTTTCATCTTCATCTTCGGGCCGGATTGATGTGCACCACATAAACCAGCATGCACTTCTTCTACGATCTTCTGTGCTTCTGATTTATTTAAACATCGTAACCACATCTGATCAAATGATCTTCTATATAAGGTTTCATTAATCAGGGCGTAGGATAGCGATATTCTTTTAATCTGATCTGCTGTAGATTTCTCCTGAGGGAGCTTGTTTTCTCGCAAGTATTCGATGAAGGGTTTTCTCCAATCTGAAACCTCATCATCTATTGCTAAAACAATTTTCACCTCAGTTATTGGTTCTTTGTTTATGTATTCAAGGTCTATAGGAGAAAGAACTTGTCGACCTTGCACTTCTATCATAATTGAATCTTCTTCAGGGCATGCAAGTGCTTTAGCAAGCTTAGCAAGAGCATCCGCTGTAGAGTTCTTTCCTCGGGGAATTCGATACAACGTGACGTTTGGGATCTTTTCCAAAAGATGCATTGTATACTGATGATAAGGAACCAAAGTATCTTTTAACACTTTGAAAATCCCTGCTATTTGATTGATAACTAGCTGTGAATCTCCAAAGATCTTGATTTCTTCGATCCCATTCAGAATGGTCAATTCTAACCCAGTTATCAATGCCTCGTATTCAGCTTCGTTATTGGTACGTGGTTCTGACAAGTGATAGGAGTGATACATGATACATCTGTCAGGCGTAACGAATACTATACCAATTCCTGCTTGACCGGGCAAAGTTTCATCTGATTCTTCTTGTTGAATAGAAGCGGTGCCGTCAAAATAGAATTCCCAGGTGAACTCCTTATTCGTCTCGAGTTCCATGACTTGTTCATCTGGTAGTTCATCATTTATCGGGCAATCATCCTCAATAGGATGAGCTGCTAAAAAATCTGCTACTGCTTGTCCTTTAACTGCTCGTAAAGGAGTAAATGTGATATCAAATTGTGATAATATCATTGACCAACGGGCTAATCTCCCTGATAATGTTGGTCGAGTCATCAAATATTGCAAAGGATTTATTCTGGATATGAGATTTACTTTGTGAGAAAGCATATAGTGCCTTAACTTCTGAGCGGCGAAGATTAAAGCCAGACAATGTTTCTCGATCGGAGGATAATTTACTTCGGTGGGAAGTAAACGTCTACTCAGATAATATAGTGCATTCTCTTTTCCTTCCTCTTTAGATTGGGCTAATAAGGCGCCAAGAGATTCACTTAGAGCTGTTGTGTATAAAATCAAAGGTTTCCCTGGTATAGGAGCTGCAAGCACTGGAGGATTCTTAAAGTACTGTTTGATGCTGTCGAAAGCTTTCTAGCAATTCTGATCCCATCGGAATGGAGCGTCTTTCTTGCATAATGCTGCGAATTGATGGCATCTGCCCGAAAGATTTGATATGAATCTCTTAAGATATGCTAATCGGCCTTGAAAAGATCTCAGTTGGGTGAGTGTTTTAGGATGTGGCATCTCTAGTATCGCCTTTATCTTAGTCGGATCAATCTCGATCCCACGATGTCGAACCACGAAACCCAAGAATTTTCCTGAAGTGACGCCGAAAGCACACTTCAGAGGATTCATTTTCAAATCATAATTTTGTATTCTTTGAAATACGATCATCAGATCATATAGATGATCATTCCTCTCAACACTCTTAACGACTAGATCATCGACATAACACTCCACTTGATTATGGATAAGTTCGTCAAAAATCTTCGTCATTCCCCTTTGATAATTCGCTCCCGCATTCTTTAGACCGAAAGGCATGACTTTGTAACAGTAATGTGGACCTCCGAAAGAGCACCGCTCGTGGGGTACGAACGCAGAGGGTACGGCCGCACTATCCCGTAGGACAAAACGATCGTAGGCCTCTACACTCGACACGAATGGGTCGATGGAAGGGCAGATTGGATCGTGCATACGACTAACCATTGAGGATAGAGGCTGTCACCAACACACCTCGATGGATAGTAATATACACGACCTAGTCACGTGTTTCCCCCACCCGAAAAAGTTCGAATGGGGTTTAGTAGATTATGGGAACCAAGTTTCCCACGGGCGCAAGCCCCCGTGGTTAATTACATCCCAGGCCGGAGCCTGAGAAAACTCTCGATTAAGGATCATACATTATCCTCTCTTAAAGTGGGATTGGCACGAGGGGGGAGACTAGGAAATCCTACTCAAAAAGGGAGAAAATGTCCCAAAAGGCTTAATCAGACATGCGTGGCTCATACCAGCATTCGGAGGCTCTAGGGTACTAAATAGAAACTGGAGAAAATAAATCAAACACTCGATCACATGCGTGAGAGAAGGGATGGAGGTGGCGTCATCCTGTGACACGGATAAGTAGGATTTAGGGTCCCTGAAAAGAAGGGACCTACCTACTATTTTAGGCTTACTACGAGACCGAATGTAGTAGCCTTGAATCCTAAATCTAGATTGGACTTAGTGTTCGACACACACTAAGACCAGTGTCCTAGCTAATGCGATGCAAAGAACCTGGACTTACCCCGGCCTGGATGGGGGAGCCAGCTAACCACCTAATCGATTTAAAACTATTCTGTCAAGTCAATTATGAAAGATGGGTGGATGGCACAGTTATTGGAAATATGACCGACATCTAGAGAATTTCCTAATTGATCCTGGACTTATGTAGGTTAGATGCTCCTAGCTAATGCAATTAAATCTTAATTAGTTAGTTACTAATGCAATGCATGCTAGTTGAATTGTCAGCTCATGAATGCTATAGAACTTTAAAAACAGGCTTATAAAAAATAATTTTTTTTTGAAAAAGACTGGGTCTCCCTAGGTCCGGCACTTCATCCTCATAGGCCAGATAATCTGGACTCTACCCGCATGCAGGGAGATGTCTTATAGCAAGGAGAGAAGAAATGCAGTAATATGCATGCGACCCCGGACGGTTCCGGTAATTCCCTAGGTTCGTTAGATTTCTATGTTATTTAAAACTTAAATATTAAATTTTGGTTATGAGTAGAAAAGATTTTTGCAGTCCTTAAAGAGCCTAACGGAAATCCAGGCGAAAACAAAATCGGCATGCAAGAAAAGAAACCTAGAAAAAGCAGGTAATTCTACTGCGCAATCAGGTAAACACATCAATATAAATCCAAAATTAATCAACTAAATGGCCATAGGCAAATTGCCCTTATTACACCCTAGATATGCATAAAGTAAAGTGGCTAGGCACCACTGCCAACAACCTGGATTTCTAAATCTATGACAGACGCCAACAACTTTGAGTGGGATATTGGGTCTTCAGATCTTTAGTCTTCTGGATATCTTCTCCTTGGGCTTCTTGGATCTCCCCTCCTTGGACTCCTTGGATCTCTCCTCCTTGGACTCCTTGGATCCGTCGTGGCTTGAATATCCAAACGAAGAGACAATTCCCCCAGTATGGGGTATTGCCTTTTCTCTTTGGATATCTAAAGCCATCCAGCTCGATCTTCCAAATGGAAGAAGACTCTCCCCTTAGGGATGCCTTCTTCTTTTAGAATCCGAGCTAGATAAGAATATCCCAACTCATAGTTATTTTCACAACTCTTAACAATTATTACAAATTTTACATGAATTGAAAACAATAAATCTAAGAATTCCTGCAAGGTTATCCTAGTAAAAATCATCCCAAGCAGTTTATATGAAAATGAAAATGCTAACACCATTGACCCTGTGCCAAGCCATGCTCTTAATTATGAGGGCTATGCAGCTCCATCTGTGCAGTTATAATTATTAATTTAGCCCTCATTTTTATTTAGGGGGAGCTGAGCAAGCACCTGCATAAAACACATTATTAGAAATCATGACATTGCTCCCCCTTTTATCAGCATGAGCATGGCCACCTGCACGGAAGAACAGTATATATTTAGCGCTCCTAACCTATGGGTAAGTCTAACGCTCACATCCAGAGTGCAGAAAAAGTAAGCAAACACACCAATCATTTTTCAAACAGCATATAGTGAAAACCACGGAAAGCTCCGGCACACAGCAGAAAAATAAAACCCAGCGGCCTAACCTAGATCTAGAAGTGGTGCCCTAGCAAACCATTCTATGTGTGTGTAAGGCTAGTGTGGTTTGGATAGACCCTAAGATGGGTAGTTAGTTGAAATTATTTAGAGTTCATATTTGTTGAGAGTCTGAAAAGGATATTTTAGTTGAAATTCAAATATTAGTGAATTAGGTCCATTTTAATTATTTCAGTTTGTTGTTCAATTTTAAGAGTTTAGGATACTGACATTTAAAGTTTAAGTGATATTAGCTAATTTTAGAAAGTTCTAGGTCCTCCTAGGAACTAAGTTGAGGGTCCAAAAAGTCACTATGAGAAAAAGGCTAAGTTTGGGATCCCTAACACCTTAGGAAAATACTAGACCTTAATACGAGTAGTTAGACTGGTAGTACACTAGATTTGGAGGTCTCTAGGCAAAGTTATGAATTTTCTAAGTTTCGGGCCCTATCCTATAGACTAGGGTTGACCGAAAAGTTGACTTTCTAGTCTACATCAATTTCTGATATCCTGATATTTTTAATAAATACTAGACCCTAATTGGAATCTAATGCAAGTGAGTTTACCTAATTTGGAATTTTCTACAATTAGTTATGAGTTTTCTAAAATCGGGGTATTTATGGAAATTTCTAAATTAATTAGGAGAAGGCCCTATTTTACTGTTTTGGCCCAAATCAGCCCCAAACTGAGTTGAATCACTCCCAAAAGTCAAGGATGACCTGAGAAAGTGATCCCCTAGGGTTTGGAGGGGATTTGGGATTTTTAATAATTTTTAATAATTTATTAGGGGGAAAAAGGTAATTTCCACCTGTAGTCAAATTATGGGTTAACCTAGAGTCAAACTAAGGAGCCCTATTTATCTAAAGTCAAGGGTCAGATTCTGGACAATTTAAGGTATGGTGGGTAATTTTCTGACCTAAAATGTATTTATTGCATTTTTCGGGAGGTCTCGGGGCCTTATTTAACCAGTTAATTAGGGCTAGTTAACTAAGGGATCTAACTAGCCCTAAAAATTCCTAGAAAATTATGGGGTGTTTCAGATGTCACTAAGTTTAAGTGTCGAAGTTTCCGTGTCAATCGGGGATCTATCCTAACTCCTAGAAAACTTCTAAGTTCGCTAGACGGGTCCTTAATTTTTGTCCTTAAAGTGTCACTACGTTGTAGGAGTTCGAAGTGATGTTTTATCTAACCCTCAAGGTAATAGATGCACGGGAGTATAAAAATGAAATAAACACACCATGTCCTTAGATCTAGGAGAGCCTAAACTAAGTGCTCGTGGTGCGACTTACACATGCAATCTACGAAAAATAAAAGTAAAGACACCTAATGAAGGGATTAGTGAATGATTGGGACTCAACCATTCACTAACCCATTCCCCCATGATTGCTCTTCATACATAAGATCCATGTCTAAAATTTCATGAAATAGCGGATCTCCCGGAATTAGGATTTAATTATAAGTAATTTTAAAATAGTTTTAAAATACTTATAAATATAAATATATATTTTGAAAAATAAAGTAATTAAAAAGTAAGTCAATTCATAGTACATAAATATAGGGAGACCCACAGACCACCCAATCGAGGCTTCGATACGATTTAAAAATAGTTTGTATCTTGAAAATAAATATTATATTAATTAAGTAAATAATGATTAAATAATCACATAAAGCTCCAAGACAGAAAACTGCCAAAACAGCCAAAATCAGAGGCTGGAAATAGTTTCAAAACATAAAGCTCATCTTTCTGAAAAGAACGAGGGGTTGCACGCCAAAATCCGGTTTAAAACGAAAAAGATACGAAATTCCGAAGTTTGAATATCATAAAATAGTATTTTAAAATATTGTCAATTTACTGTTTTTGTAATAACAGCAAATTCAGACATGCTTTTTATCTGAAAATAGTTTCAAAATATGCAGAATTCAGAGTATATACAAAACAAGGTGCTGTGCGTCGACAGCGGATTTAAAACGACCAAGTTATGTAATTTCGAAGTTTAAAGGCAATAATTAAATAATTTTAAAATAGTGCAGCTGGCTGTTTTGAAATTAACTGCAGAAAGATCAAAAACTTTTTGAATGAAACCAACTCTAAGGTGTGCAGAATCAAAATACGATCGAAACAAGGGGTTGTGCGTCAAAATCGGATCGAAAACGAGAAAGTTATGTATTTTCGAAGTTTAAAGTAATTAAAGGCTTTAAAATAATTCAAAAATAATAAATAATCAAAATAATACTTAAATAATGACAAATATAAGGTTTCTTAATCTCTGAAATTTGAAATAACTTACAAAAAAAAATGGTAATAACATGTTAATTATTAATGATATATTAAGTAATTTTAACTAATTACAATAATTAAAATAATATTTAATAGTTAAAAATATAATTTTTATATCTAGATAAACATAATAACACTATATAAAAAATAATAATAATAATAATAAACAACATAAGTCAAAGTAATGTATATTCATTAATATTATAATTAAAATAATATTATTATAATATAATAATAGTAAAATAAAAAAAATAATACTTTTAAAATAATATTAAATGTATGTTTTTGCTGTTTTATTAATATTTTAAAATACACACATTATTTTAATAAAAAATGAAAATACGAACAAAACGAGGTATTGCACGCAAAAATCGGACGAAAAATGGATTTTTGGTGAATTTTTGAAGTTAAAATAGCTTAAAAATAATTAAAATAATTATTAATAAAAAAAAAATTGGCGGCGGGTCCCGGGGCGACACGTGGCGGCTGCGGGTTGGTTCCGCGGTTTCGGCGCAATCATTTCTAATGATTGTGCCGCAGCGCAATCATTGGCAATGATTGGCCAATCATTGCGGCGGCGGTCCCGTCCACTTAACCACATCAGCGGCGGCCCGGGGCCGTTCGATCCCGCGCGGTCTGGACGGACGTCCAGGATGGCGCCACGTGTCCAGTGGAACGGCGGGGCTAACGCCCGCGGTCAACCCAGACCGCGGAAGGCTCCGATCGCGACCGTCGATCGCGAGATCGACGGCTGTGATCGACCCTGGCTGATCGGCGGCCTGATCCGAAACCCTAAGGGGTTTTTTGGCTCGTTCTCTTAAAATAATGAACCAAATCGCACGAAATTTGAAACATATGTTCTACTCATGAACAGAAATCGTGGGGGACTATGCTCTTGAAAAATAATCAACTTTCTATAAAGCTATTTAAAGCGGAGTATTGTGTGCTATTCTAAGAGTTTTAAGGGATTTTCACTGTGGGATCTCCAAGCTTTTGATATGGTTGCACTTGTAGACTGTCCTCGTACAAATCTTCAGTTGAAACCGCAACCAAATGAGCCCTGGATCGGTCGGATCCAAGCTTTGAGCGTCCAAGCCTCCGGGTCGCCGGGATCTCACCGCCGGCGAGCTTTGACCGTCAGGATTCGAAGGAAAAAAGTGGGGGAAGGAGGTGGGAGCTCTCATAGAAAGTTTGGAGGCCTGAGGTGGTTTCTCCAAAGAGCAAGAGCAAAAAGTCATCAAAAGACCTAAATTTTCTCTATTTAAACCTCCTAATCCGATCATTGACGGCTAGGATTCGATCCACCGTTAGGGGTGTAAGTGAGCCGAGCCGGCTCGCGAGCCGGCTCGAGCTCGACTCGTTAACGAGCTCGCGAGCCGAGCTTATCGAGCCACGAGCTCGAGCTCGAGCTCGAGCTCAAACTCGAGCTCGTTTGTTAAACGAGCTCGAGTTCGAGCTTAATAAGGCTCGGCTCGCGAGCTCGCGAGCCGACTCGAAATTATCAAATTTAAATATTTTAAAAAATTAATAATAACTTCATTTTAAATTACCGCCTGATTTTTAAACTCCCGCCTATGCTGGCTCAAATGTCAATGGCAAGCCTCTCTCTCTCCTCTGATAGAGACAGAGTAATAATGGCAAAACCAAAAAAAAAAGTAAAAAATTGATGTCTCTCTCTTCTTTGGCAGAAACAGAGAAACAAATATCAAGTATTAAATGACAGCTGCACTCTCTCTCTCTCCCTCCCGCTGCAGCCGTAAAAGACAGCCAATCAAATCAAATCAAATTTTTTGAAGAAAGAGAATAAATCTCTTGCTCTCTCTTCCTCCATGAGTACTTTGAGTGCACCGGTGTGTGAGCCCAAGCACGTCGGAGGCTCGACGAGCAGCTCGAAAACTCGTTTATGGTGGAACGAGTCGAGCTCGAGCTCGATTTTTGAGCTCGACTCGAGTTCGAGCTCGAGCTCGAGCTTGATGTTTGAAAGTTGAGCTCGACTCGAACACCTCTTGACTCGAGCTCGACTCGGCTCGTTTGCACCCCTATCCACCGTCGATCACAAGGCTAGGTCAAGTGATTTGGGCGGGATTTTGAGTTTCAAAACGTTTGGAGGAGTTAAGGGCATTAAATAGGCTCTTAATTGGGTATAAATGGGTCATTTTGACCTATTTATGACTAGGTTTGACCAAGTCAAAATTTGACTTGGTCAAACCAGTCAAATAAGTCATAGGGAACAGCAATTTGAGTCAAGCCAAGGTTCAAGTGCATCCAAACTCAATTTGGGCTCTAAATAGGCTAAGAGGTCAACCTTGGTTGACTTGGTCAACCGGGTTGACCCAGGGTCCAAACTCGGGCTCAACAGACTCGACTCGACCCCACGAGCCTACTGGAGAGGGTCTTGGGGTCTGACTTGGTCAATTTGACCAAGTCAACTCTTCAGGCCCGGGTCTAGGCAAAAATCGAGGTCAACAAGTAAACTCCTATCGGTGTTCGAAATGCGGTATACTTTTCATCTTCGGGATCCATCCTAATTTGATTATATCCGGATGAGCCGTCCATAAAGGAGAATATCGCATGAGATGAAGCGATATCTACCATGAGTTCCGATATAGGGAGTGGGAACTCATCTTTAGGACATGCTTTATTCAGATCTCTGAAATCGATGCAAACACATATTTGACTGTTCTTCTTCTTGACTGGTACGACACTCGCTAACCAGGTCGGATACTTCTCCTCTCTAATAAAGCCCGCATCGATTAGTTTCTTCACCTCAATTACGACCTGCTGCTCGATGTCGAGTCGCATTCGTCGGGGCGCTTGTTTTACTGGAAATGCTTCTGGATGAATTGCTAACTTGTGCACTGCTACATCTGGGGATAATTCGGGCATCTCTTCGTAGTTCCAAGCAAAACAATCCTTAAATTCAGATAAGAGTTGGATCATATCATTTGCCTCGTCCTTATTCAACAGAGAACTGATGAAAATCGGACGAGGGTCTTCTTCAGTACCCAGATTTATCTCTCTAAGATCATCAATAGTGGACAGTATTTCTTCCTCAAGTTCCGGAGGTGTATCTCAAACTTGAAAGTCATCTACATCATTTGAAGTTTCGAAGCAGAGTTCGTTAAAAGATTTAACGTTCGCCGAAAAAAGACTATCAGACTCAAAATTATTAGAAATTACTAAACAATATTCGTCGTCATCGAACGAACATAGAGTAGCAAAGCCAATACCATGTTTTGAAAGTTGTTTATGGTATTTTCTATTCCACAGATGTTCAAATTGTTGGGCTTTACCTCTAGTCCATTTCAACGGCGTTAAACCTTGTTTAGCAAATCTGTTTGCAGAATTCGAATACCAATCAAAAGGCAGCTCTATTATCTCGTCCATAAAAGGATCATCAAGGGTTACATCGGTCTCTGGGGGTTTGCTGGTATAAGGTATAAAATTGTTGGCTTTAGTTTCGGGGTTTAGAGGAAGAGAAGCTTTCACTTCCAACCTCTTTACATCGCTTTGGGTCAAAGGAGTTAGGATAATATTTTCCACATACTTCTTTAATCTCTCCATAGTAGATAAATCCGAATTATCTTCCCTAGTGACTTGGACCCTGTCCTCGTCACTATCAGATTCTATAGAAATCTCAAATTTTGGCTGATTTAGAAATTTTCTATATTCTACAACCTGCGGGTCTTTCTCAAGCATATATGATTCGTCCTCCGAACTGGATTCCAAATCAATATGTATTGCAGGTTCCCTTATTTGCATGTTTTGCGTCGTATTTTCATAAGTTCCTCTATTTTGCCATCCTCGACCTCTCCCTCTAGACCATTGTGACATTCTACCACCTCTTTGTGAGGGAGGAGCAGGTGCCCAACGAACATCGTGTTCGAGGTCGGGACGCTCTTCTTCTTCTTTTTTCTTTTTCCTTTTCCTTTTCTTTTTCTTTTTCTTTTTCTTTCTCTTTTTCCTTTCTTTCTTTCACCTCTTGTATTTCTATTTCAGCCAATTTGAGATTTTTAGATAACGTTGTCTACTTCTTAGGCAGATAGTATGAAGCATCTTCGTATATTCCGACTTCATGAACTGAGAACGGTTGCAAGTCTCCCTTGATACAGTGTTCCACTCCATCTCTGGAGAATTTGATACACTGATGTAAGGAGGAAGGTACCATTCTATATTCATGAAGCCAGGGTCTACCTAGGAGGGCGTTAAAAGAAGTCTCGGAATCTATTATTTGGAATTTGGCTTCGGTCTTAAAGGTATCTAAATCTAAAAGAAGGGTTATCGAGCCTAAGGCTCTCTCTCCCTTCTCGTTGAATCCTCGTAGCATCATCTTGTCGGAACTGAGTTTACGAGTATCAACCTTTAAATATGCGAGAGTTTTGAGCGTCATGATGTTGACCGATGCACCCGGATCGACGAGCATGCGAGATACCTTGAAATTGTCAATATTAACTAATATATACAATGGACGATTGTGATCTGATGTCCCTAATAACAAATCCTCATCTGAAAACGTAACACCGAGAACTTCTTTGAAGTATAACGCCTGAAGCATTTTCAGTTGTTTTTATCTGTTGATCATTGATCGCTGTCTGAACTTCTTCTAGCGGTGTATCTGAGTCAGATAGTTCTGATTCTATACTAATAGGATCACCCTCGACATCGAGAATAGGGGAGTCACTATCGTAATAGTATTGGAACTGTTCATCTGTTTCATTTGTATTTACTTCTTGGGGGTTATTTTCATTATCATTTGAATTATGATCAGGATATTCATCAGCAGAAACAAACATGATATACGCGGAATCCTTTTTCATTGGCTTCTTAGCCCCATGAGGGACAAAATAAAAGTCATACAGAGTTAATGGCTTGAGCGACACATGCTCGCCATTTTCAGAAATAACTAACTTATCAGAACCTAACTCTGCCTTCTTCTTCTGCTCCTTCTCCGGGACTATTGGAGCTTGATCAGCTTGTACTTCTTTAGGCTCTTTGATTGGAGCCTTATTCTTCTCCTGCTTCCGAGCTATCGAATCAACCTGGATGGGATTCCGAATTCTCGGGGGTTCCTGGAAAGAAGAATGATATAGTTTATTAAGAATCTTTTTAGAAGAATGAGATAGAACCATATCCCATTCATTATCAGATTTCAAAGTGGAGGGAGGTGCAGAAGGCTCACCAAATATACACTTAGCCGATCCCTACCTCGGATCTACTAAGTATTCTTTGGGTATCACGACTGTACCGTCCTTATGATTTCTGTCCAGCCATTCTTTGAAGGTCATGCAATCCTCTATCTCATGTCCTGATATTCGATGATATGGACAAAAGTTGGGTTGTCCTGCTTTAACAGCTTCTTCTGGCCTTTTGGATTCAAGAAGTTTGAACCCTGGTTTCTTGACTAAGCTTTTGAACATCTTCTTGATTGCTTCTCGCTTAAAAGGATAGACTTTGTTTGTGAAGAAGTCAAACTTTTCTTTAAGCTGTTCTGGAGTTAGATAAGACTGGGGTCTAGTCTGTTGATCACCCTGAGGTCTGTTGTACTGCTGATATTGAGGCGTTCGATTAAGATTCTCTACCTGAATCTGCATCGGCTACTTTCCTTTATCCACAGCTGACACTGTTCCTGATTTCTTCTCTAAAAGCTTCTGAGGTTTCAACTTCTTTAACTCTAAAGAAGTTGAATCTTTGGAGAATGGGAGTTGGGAAGCTTCCTCTTGAAGGTTAGAGGCTTTGTTTAACAGCTTCTCAAAGGTTTTAATTGTAAAACCCTCGAGTAGGAAGGCGACTGGACCATGAATATTCTTTAGGAGAATTTCTATAGCATGTTGTTCTTGCAATTGAGGTTCACATCGCATGCTAAGATTTCTCCATCTCAGAATATAATCCACAAGGTTCTCTCCTGGCTTCTGGGTTTCCACCACTAGGTCACCAACTGTGATATGATGTTTTGCACCAACGAACCTCTTGACAAACATTGCTTCCAAATCATTGAAGGTATGGACCGACCCATTAGGCAGTTCAGCATACCAATCAAATGTAATTCCAGATAGACTGCTAACAAATTGTCTGAACAACAGGGCATCACTACCTCCTGCATTACAACAACTAGCTCTGAAGTGAGCTAAGTGTTGTTTGGGATTTCCCGTACCATCAAAATTCTTAAAGGATGGAGGGACGAATCCTTTCGGATAGGGAACCGAATCGAATTCTTCTGGGTAAGGCCTACCCTTTGAAATAGATGATGTACTATGAATTTTAGCCAACGCATCTTTGACTTGTTGTTCGACCATCTGTTTGATGTCTACTGATTGTATGGATGGTGGTTCTGCTTGCATAGGTTTCTGTGCGGGTTTCTCAGGTTCTTCTATCCTGACTACTTTGTTCCTGACATTTAATTGTACTGACTCGTCAGGGGAAGATTTAACTTGTGTTTGTGGAGTAGGAGGATTATTGCCTTGCATAATTGAAATCATCGTCATCATTTCCTCGAGTTTCTTTTCCATTATGAGTATTTATTCATCTTTCTGACTTAGCTGTTCTCGAAGACGATGAGTAGAATCTGCAGTATTTTCTTCATCATCCTCGGCTTCAGCTGGTCCTGCTTCCCCTTTACCCTTTTCTTTTTCTCTCTGCAAAGAAGAACGAGTGTCAACCATATTGACACTTCCAGACATTTCTTGATCTGTATTTCCTTCCTTTCCTTCTTCCTCATCAATCTGGCGAATACTCTCCTTCAAATGATTAACCATCTCTTCTATAGTTTTGCCTCCCACATCGTGTGGGTCAACAGGAGTGTATTCTCTGGACGGGGAAGGTTCTATAATGAAATTTCCTCTTCTCGCTCTTTCTTCTGCCATGTCTTTCTTCTTCTTCATCAACACAGCAGGGGTCGGAGTCATCTTGGGCCGCCAAACCCTCTCTTGGTTGGATAATGAGGAAGACTGATTTGGAAACTTCAGTCTCCTCCTATCAAAACCAGAAGAAGGTTCGCTACCCTGGTGACGCTGAGAATTAGCTCTTGAAGGGTGTCGAACATGTGGATTATCATAAATCCTAAGCGGACGATTTCCAGACTGACGTGGGGAAGGAGGGGATATGGGATTATACCCTCTTCGGGCTAATGCTCCGTATCCCAGAGATTTAATAGGAGTCTGCTGGCTGTCGTGGTAACCAGAACCCTGATACTGATCTTGAGAAGGAAAGCTTTTTAGACGTCTGTGATTATCAGGTGAAGCCGCTGGTCGGTTGGGACCCACTCCTTGGAATTGTACCCTTCTTTTAGTGGGAGGAGAGTCTCCTCTTCTTCCCCTCGGTTGAAAATGTACTTCAGTGTAGATTACATCCTTTACACTCCTCAGAAATTCAATTTTCGACTGACCATAATCAATAGCACAGTCCTGGATCAGTCCGTTCAATAAATTCTTGAACTTCCTCTTTTTCTCATGCAGTGAAGGGATGACAGGATCATCCCGGAAGGGTGTTGGTGGAGAATGGGCTATCCGTACCACACTCTCTTCTCCAGCAGCTGCAGACAGTGGGTGAAATCTGCTACCAGCTAGCTGAGGAGAGTTAAAGAACACCTCAGTGAATTCAGGGGTTAGATTCTTTGATGCTTCAGTTGGGGCAGCAGTAATAGAGTTGTTTCTTGAAGTCTGAGCTCTTTCAGCCCTTCGCCTTGCACGGCGGATCATATTATGGCGCTGAGATTTGGTTATCTCAGGCACAGTAGAGGAGGATCCCAGCTCGAAATTCCCAAAGGTTGGGGAGTCAACCACAAAGGGAGACTTGCCCTTAGCCATAGCAGCTGACTGAGGGTAGGTCAGACGGGTAAAAACAGAAGGTTTAGCAGTTGTTGGGGCAGCTGCAGACCCGCCCTCAGGATTAATGTGGACAGGAGCAGATCAGACAGATTCTATGACAGGAGTCACCATTTCAGCCCTTGGTGCTCCAACAGTAACTTGCAGATTCTCGAATCCAGACCCAAATTGAATCTGGTTGCCCTCAGCAGACTGGGCAGCAGTGATGTTGATGTTGAAGATCAGTTTTCCAGACATTTTCTGTAATTCAATGTAATTCCAATCAGAAACCGACCCTTGCAAATGTCTATAGATAATCTGACTGCTGCTAGTTGCACTGACTGAAGTATAGTTGGAGTTTGTGATAAGAAAGGAAAAGATTGAAGATTTGATAGGAGATGATCCATTTAAGGACCCACACCAAAGGGATATAATCACACAGTGAACGATTTAGAGTAGATTGATTTTGATTGGAAATTTGATAAGATGAAATCACTAGATTCGGTGACGAGTTAAGGACCCTTATCCTTAAAAATTTAAAGTATAAGCTTAGGCAGGCATAAGAAAATAAGATTAAGAAAGAGAATAGGGTGGAATTTTATAATCTAAAGCCTGATCTCAACGCATCGAATAGAACCAAAACCGACACGAGTGACAAAGAAGACTCTAAAAGTGACAAATGACATGCAACTGACATGCAAATGCAAGACAACAAACGGGCGGCATAACCCCTACCAGACCTAGGACCAAACCTCCGTTTCCGGGTGGATGTCCGCCAGGCTTTTAGGAGAAGCGCTGGTAACCACGGGTGATGGCCACTCGCGTGGCCATAAACATGCAAACAGTGTGAAAATAAACATGCAAATGTCATACAAATGACATACAGGCTGGGTTGACTCGATTTACCAGATTCTAACAGTTATGCAGTTTAGAATAAAAGACAGTCAATCCAAGAATTAAATCAATAAACCATAGCCAAAGCATCGAGACTCCAAAATAAATACAAAAAGGGAAAATTGAATGTAATGCTTATAGAGAAATCGAATGTGAGTTTGAGCGAACTCAGAAAGAATTCTAAGTGACCAAAACATACCAAATGGCATACAAAATATGAGACTACAAACGGGCGGCATAACCCCTACCAGACCTAGGACCAAACCTTCGTTTCCAGGTGGACGTCCGCCAGGTTTTAAGGAGAAGCGCTGGTAACCATGGGTGATGGCCACTCGCGTGGCCATAAACATGCAAACAGTGTAAAATAAACAGGCAAATGTCATACAAATGACATACAGGCTGGGTTGACTCAATTTACTGGAAATCTAGCAGTTATGCAGTTAAATATGAAAGACAAAAAGAATCAAATCAATAACATTTTGCAAGTCAAAGCCACAAAACTAAAATCCAACAGTATAAATGAGCGTAGAAAAAATTTATAATAAATTTGAAAACTCAGAATAGATTTCAAAAAGACTTAGGAAAGAACTCTGACACTGATAACCATACAAGTGACACACAAATGTGAGACGACAAACGGACGACATAACCCCTACCAGACTTAGAACCAAACCTCCGTTTCCGGGTGGACGTCCGCCAGGCTTTTAGGAGAAGCTCTGGTAACCATGGGTGATGGCCACTCGCATGGCCATAAACATACAAACAGTGTAAAAATAAACATACAAATGTCATACAATGACATACAGGCTGGGCTGACTCAATTTACTTGGAATTCTATAAGTTATGGTTTTAAATACAGTTCTCAAACAGGCTAGAAATAAAGTACAGCTCAAAAATAGCGAAACCAAAACAAGTCAGGGAAATCGACAGGATGATCCAGTTCACGAACGAAAATCGTAGAAGCCAAAGAAAACCAGACCGAAAAAGACCCAAGAAATCTAGAAAAGAGAAATCTGAAAGACCAGAAATTTTCTAAGGATATTCAAAAATCAGAAGAGAAACGGATAGCATTTCGGCAGGCTGTGGGGCCCACACCAGTGCTGATAGTTAACTCAACTGCTTAGCCTTATAGAAAAAGGCTAAGGAGACTATGACTATCGATAAAATCAAGGAATCAAATTGCGGCGAGAGAACCAAGCATAAAACAGTCGGCAAAACAACATCACAGAATTATAGAAAGCATCGACAGAGACAGTGACATACACCGAGGAACAAAATTTAGATGAAAATTTAATTGCCCAAATATTTAATTAAATTATATATAATTTTTAGAAAGAATTTAATCTTCATTTGAAATGGAGAGAGAAGTTTTTCCCCAGCGGAGTCGCCAGAAAAATCTGTAAGAAAATAAAATCTCTAAATGCTTTATTTTATTATCATTTTTTATTTAAATATATATAATTCTTTTATGTAAATAATTAATTTAATAGAATATATAAAATTTATATTGTATAGTAAATTTATATTCTTTAAATAGAGAAAGAGAAAGATAGAGTGATAGATTTTAAAATAATTTTAGAAAACAAAAATATATTTTATTTAGATATAGAAAATAGTTTGCTTTTTTTTTGAACATTCTCTTTCAATTGAATATGTATAGTCGGACATTAGTCCGCCTCGAAAGACAGATGGATATCCTTCTATCGATTCCAAAGAAAGAGATCAAACAATTCGCTTTCCTAATCGGGTATGACGTAGGGAGTATACAAATCACCCAAAAGGATGATTAGTATCTTCCATACTTACCTAATTAGACTAGTGAATTGTTCGATTCATCCCTAAAATCAAGCATATAGATGATATTTGATTTACTTATAAAAGTAAATCGAATATCTATCTATTTCTTGATTGTAAGGAGTGGGTCTAAATCATAATCAGATATTATACTGCCTCGAAGGACAGACTAATATCCTCCTATTGATTTTAAAGGGAGAAGTCGTACAATTCATTCTCCTAATCAGGTATAGTATAGAGAATATTTAAATCATCCTGAAGGGATGACGAGTACATTCTCTAATCGACCTGATTAAATTAACGAATTGTAAGTTTATTTCTATAATTAAGTGTAGGAGATATTTGATTTGTTAATGAAAAATAAATCAACTATCCATTTATTTCTTAATTATAGAAATAACTCCTAAATATGAATAAAACCTAATCTACTTCCACAGATCTTTCCCCTACCTCAGAAAGAAACTTAAGTAGGGTTTAGATTATTCTGGGTTTTAGACTCCCTATAGGGGCAAGCCCCTGTAGTTAATTACATCTCCTAAGAGAACACTCTCGGTTTAAATAAAAACTAAATGGTTTCCAAAATTATATATATGTATTTAATTAAATATTTGGGCAATTAAATTTTCACCATCAGGCTTTAGATTATAGAATTATTATTTGACTTTAGAAGATTTAGAATTGATTTGAAGAAGGAGAAAGTGCAGAGAGAAGTGTATACGATCTGGACTTACTACCTGCCTAAAGTGGGCTGCCAGCTAACAATCCTAATCACAACAATTCGCCGATGATGCAGGAGTTAAGATGGCTCTATCCTAGGAATCAAGGAGTGGTCTAAGGATCTTAAACCATATGCAATTGAATATGCTTACAAAAAAAACCAAAAATCTACGCGAATGTTAATGATGCATGAAACAGATATATATGAAAGAGCTTATTTTATTAATATTGAATTTATCGGTTACACCCCAGAATTTGCAGTAAAGTAATGGTGGCCAGGCCCCACCGACAACAAACCTGGGTTCTAAACATACGGGAAAATAGAATTAAATACAACTGCTTATGATCTTTAGGCTCCGGGTCTTCATTTTGAGAATCCCCAAAATTTATTAGGGAGAGAAGAAGGGACCTTACAAATGTAATACAACGTACCCTCCCGAAGGAATCTAGCACGTTGTATATGGTCGGTAGTTTATTATTTTTGTTCGGAGATATCCAAATCCAAATGGATTAGTGCCTTCCTAAAAGGAGTCATGCACAACCCATAGGAGATCTTTTGTTATTTAAATATTTTAGGGGTCTTTTAAAATCAAAATGCCCAAAGTCCTCCAAAAGGAATTCGACTTTAGGCATATAAGACCCGAATTCGTTTAATCTAAATTGATTATCAAATCTGATTGATTAAGAGAAATCTTAACCAATCAAATTATCAAACTAATTTAGATTAAAGGAGTTTAGAATTTAATTAAATAATTATTGAATTTTAATTAATAATATTCAGAAATCTTAAGAATTGAGGTTTATTGATTTGTTAATGACTTGAGGTTTGATTTAAAGAGATTTGATTTTTAATATTAGTTGGATCCCACCTTTGTTTCATACCGAGGCCGTGAAGTTTATTTTACCTTCCTTAGGGCTAAGCTAATAGCCTCGTAGGCCTGGGTTACCCAGTCGTACCCCGTATAATTAAGTAGCTTAAGTTAGTTAAAAATTAGGAGTTAATGGATTTTATTAGAAATGTGTTAGATTACTGATTTTAGAAGTTGGTTAATCATTTTTAGTGTTTTAAAATAATTCTTGAATTTTTAGGGATTTTTAGAATATTTTAATCATTTAATTAAGGGGTCAAAAATTGACTTTTTATTAAAAGGTGTTTTCTATAAAATTAACATTTTATTAAAATATTAAACCTTAATATGATCAGTTAGAAGGTAAGTTTGTTGAAATTGGATTTTTCTGGATTTAGTTATGAAGGTTTGAAATTTTGAACTAGTTTTGACCTACAATTTTGTCCATTTGGTTGACTTTTTGAATTTGATAAATTTCTGAAATTTTTACATTTTTAATAAATATTAGGCCTTATTATGAGTTGAATGCAACTGAGTTTGGTCAATTTGGATTTTTCTTGAATTAGTTGTGAATTTTCAAAGGTTTAAGGTATTTAATGAATTTTTGAAAATTGTTTGATTAAGGCCCTTTTTGGGGTTTTGCACCAAATGGACTTCAAACTTCTTGAAATCAGCTCCAAAGGTCAGGGATGACCTAAGGAGGGATTTCCAAGTGTTTGTAAATTTATTGGGATTTTTAATTATTAGTAATTAATTAAATCAATTAAATGTTGAATTTCACTTAATAATTAAATTAAGGTTTAAATTGCTGTCAAATTAATTTGATTTTTATTTTTCATTGGTTAAGGATTTAATTCTGGTCAATTAGAGGTATTATTTATATTTTTAGTATTTAATCTTATTTTATTATATTTTCTGGAAGTTTAAGGTTAATTAAGGGTTTATTAAAGGTTTAATGAGATTTTGAGTTGGGATTTTGGTTTTAAAACCATTGGACTTATAATGTTAGGTTATTTACAGTGATTTGAGGTTGATTTAGAATTTGGGAGATTTTTATTTGATTTATCTGAATTTGTTGAAATCAAGGAAAGGAGAGAATCCTTAATCTACTAGTTGTTTTAAGATCAATTAATGTCAAATCATGGTATATTTGATTAAAAAGTATGTGACACTGGTTTTCTAAGTTTATGTTTAATCCCAAAAGGAATGTATAGTGTATCATAAATTTGACTAAGTTTACTAAAATAATATCCTTAGTTATTGTCCTTAGTGTCACTAGGTTATAGGCTAGCAAATCAATGTTCTTCTAACCCTTGGACATTAAACTACAATCACAGCAACACAATCATGAGCAATAAAAGTGTTCCTAACATTCTATGGGAGAGTCTAATAATAAATTATTTAGCTATAGATTATGTGATAATCTATGAACCTAAGTAATTTATTACAAAAGGATAGATATATCAAATTAGGTTGAGATGATTAAGTGCCATGTATAAACACATCCCAAATTAAAATCAATTTAGTTTGATATACTAATCATGTATAAATGAGTGATTGCCAATTTAGATTAACATGATACTGTTGGTGGAATTTTGAAAATATGTTTTGAATATTGGTTTTCTTTGGGACTTAAAATTGAATTCTAAAATCGAATTGTCTCGTTAGAAAAAGTATATCACCTCGAGAGGTGAAAATAAAATTTCATAACGGTATTCAGATTTAGAATTATGAAATTCATCTTGAATATTATGACCGGATGCTAAAGAGAACTTCATATGGCACCGAAAGGTCAAAGTGAGGTTCAACTGAATATCCAGCTACAATATTCAAGAAGTGTGATCATTAGGTTCACATCCAAAGCCTTATCAAAGAAAGATGTATCTCCTTAAGGGAGAAAATATCATTCGATGATAATTCTTTGAATATGATAATAATGATCACTAGTATTTTAAGTTTTCCCCAAAGAAATCCAATTGAGTTTTGAAAAATCAATTTTTTAAAATCAGGTGTGTGTGGTTCTAAATCTCCTACGAGCGCAAGCCCTCGTAGTTAATTACATCGTAGGGAGATAAAATCCCCTACGAAAACTCTCGATTAAAATAATGACAAAATTTTGTTAGATTTTCTAGGAGTGATATCAAAAAGAGATGAATTTTAGAAACTCAAAAGGGAATAGATCAAAATTGAGCAGTTATTAACGGAGACAAAGGAGGAGAGGTAGGGGACACTTTGAGATTCCGGAACCATCCGAAAGTGTCCCAACTTAATCTAAGTGTTGGGCTTTATGTTTTGGATTGAAATGATATTTAATTAGAGTTGAGCATTTTATTAGAAATTTGGGATTAGATTCGAAGTTTGGAGTCTTATAATCAAAGATCTGCCCCGGATCATAAATCTATTTTGGACACTGGACCACAGTCGTCCGATCCTAACTAATGCAGTGCAAGGTCTGGACTTACCCCGGCCTGGATTAGGGAGCCAGCTAACCACCTAGTCGATTTAAAAGAGATGAGTCCGGTCTTTTATGAAAGAGTGGTAGGGATGTTGTAATGAAAGTTTTGGAGAGTTGGGGCCGACATCTAGAGATTTTCCTAATTGGCCCCTTCAACTTATGTTGGGTGCTAAAATGCTAAACTGATGCAATTAAAATTTTGACTCTTTAAGTTTGTATCTAATGCAATGCATGCTAGTTAACAACTTCCAATCAAGTATGCTTGAAATTTTTAAAAACAGGCTTATAAAATAATTTTTTAGAAGACTGGACTTCCCCAGGTCCGGCACCTCGTCCTCATAGGTCAGACTATCCGGACTCTACCCGCAGGCGGGGAAGGGTCTAAAGCAAGGAAAGAGTAATGCAGAAATATGCATGCGACCCCGGGGTCGATCCCCGGCTAATTCCCTAGATTCGTTATCTTTCTATGTTATTTAGACTCACTAAAATTTTAGACTTTAAGGTTATGAATATAAAAAAACTTTCACACCCTCACGAGCCTCACGTATCCAGGCGAAAATAAAAGCGGCACACAATCGCCAAAAAACTAATAAAAGCAGGTAGTCCTAAAGGCAATCAATTCATCACATCAAATATAAATTAACTAATTAATAAATGTTCATAGGCAAAGTTGCCTTCTTTATTACAAACCAGAGTTTTGCAGAAAGTAAAGTGGCCGGGCACCACTGACAACAACCCGGATTCTGAACCTAGTAATGACGCAAGTAGTTTTGAGTGGGATATTCTCAATCTTCAAGTCTTCAGTCTTGTTCTTCTTTGGACTCTTTTTCTTCAATCTTCTTGGAATCTTCGTAGTGGATTACCCAAATGGAGAAGAGGGCACTTCCCTTTAAGGGGGAAGGCCACTCTTTCCTCTTTGGGTGAGGAAGAAGTATGAACCAAATTTGGATTTCCAAATGGAAAAGGAGTGTTCCCCAAAGGGGTATCCTTTCCTCTTTGGAATCTAAGCTTCGGACCTATATATCCCAACTCAAAATATACTTTCACAACACTTGACACTTACACAAATTACATTAACATCAAAATAAAAATCTAGACTCACCTGCAGGGTTATCCTAAGCAATTAATATAAAAAAAAGGTTATTCCCAAGCAGTTGTATATGAGCAGAAAAGAAAGTAAACACACTGGCCACGCTCTTTTTATGATTTGGGGGCTTTAGCAGCTGAAGCACCTGTGCAAAGAGTTTATAATATTTATGCATTTTTTTATGATTTGCCCCCTTTTTATATTGCCCTGCATGAGCGTGGCCACCTGCAGAAAACTGTGTCAACATCCAGATCGTACCTAACCTAAGGGTAATCTAGTCGCCAAACACATCAATCCATCCACAGAGTACAGAAAAAGTAAGCAGACACAGCAAAGCAATTTCATCAACAATATGCAGTGAAAACTACGAAAAATCCGGCACACAGCAGTAAAGTAAACACCGGCCTAACCTAGATATAGAGTTGGTTGTCCTAGCACATCATCTAAAGTGTGTGTAAAAGGTCGTGTGGCTGGGGTAGGTCCTAAAGTGGGTTATTAGTTGAAGTTGTCTAAAAGTCTGGGTTTGTTAAGACTTAAAAGGGGAGTTAATGTTAAGATTTAAGTATTAATAAATTAAGAATTTTAGTTAAACTTATTTTAAAAGTTAATTGATTACTACCTTTGTTTCACACCGAGGCCGTGAAGTTTATTTCACCTTCCTTGGGGCTAAGCTAATAGCCTCGTAGGCCTGGGTTACCCAGCAGCAATCAGGGTTGATTAAGTTATTTAAATTTGTTAGAATTAAAGGAGTGGATTGATATTACAGAGAGTTAGTTACTGATTTTAATAGATTAGTTGAGAATTTTATTAGCCTATTAAGAAAATTCTAGAGTTTGAAAGGGTTAATGGGTTTTAAGAGGTTATCTGGATGTGTTAACTAAGGGGTCAAAAATAGACTTTTAAAATTAGAGTTAATCTTAAGGGTTTCAGATTTTTAATAAATACTAGACCTAATTATGAGTTGTTAGACAGGTGGCACACTCAATTTGGAGTTTTTTATGAAAAGTTATGTTTTTTAGAAGTTTTAACCCGATTTTGACTTAGAGTTGACCAAAATGTTGACTTTTTGACTTTGACCAGATTTTGAGGGTTTGGATTTTTAGGAAAATACTATATTTTAATTAGAGTCATTAGCCACTGAGTTTGATTGATTTAGAATTTTCTACAATTATTTATGAATTTTGGAAGTTTGGGTATTTATTGGAATTATTAAATTATTTCAATTAAGAGCCATTTTAACAATTTGAACCCAAATGAGTCTTAAACTTCTTGAGATCAACTCCAAAGATCAAAAATGATCTAAGGAGAGATCAGTAAGTGTTTAAAGATTTTTTTGGGATTTTTAATAATTTTTAATTAATTAACATTGATTAAACATTAATTTTGATTAAAATTAAATTAAAATTGATTTTAATGTCAAATTAAAGTAATTTCAATTTTCAATGATTAAGAGTTGAAATATGGTTGATTAGAGGTCTTATGGGTATGTTTTGGAATTAATATAAATTTATGACGATTTATTGAATTTTCTAAGTCCTTAAAAAGGCTGAAATTTGACATGCTTAATTTTCTAACATAATGACCTCCAAATTGACTCAAATTTAAACCTAAGGTATATGATATCACTAAGTTTACTATGTTCAAGTTTCACCCCTATTGGGTGTGTGTACAATCCTTTATGAATTTTCTAAGTTTTCTAAACATTTCCTTAATTATTTTTCCTATGTGTCTCTACTATTCAAATAGGCATGAAACTTGGTTTGTCTAACCCTGACCTACATACAATCATACCACAGAAATATCACAGCAAAATATTAAAACCCTAAGGAGTTATGAATTTTCAAAGTTTATGGTCCAAAATAGACCCTTTACCTTAAAAATTCATATCACAGGAATCTATTGAGCATCTGAACCTAAACAAATTATCAAACATGCCTACGATAATCAATAATTATCCACCAAAATTTGGGATTCATTTGATCACTGGATTGTGAGAAAATTGCGATACATGAAATTCACATAAACTCAAATATCTCACAATACAGAAATAAAATCAATATAATTTTAATTTTAATAAATACTACATTTGATTATCTTTCCAACGAGCCCAAGAACTCCCAATTTGGTGGAAAAATCGATTTTCTGTGAATTTTGAAAGATTTGGAGCATTTAAAGTATTTTTTATTCAGATTTGGGTCAAATCAGCTGGCGATGACGTGGCGGCGTGGCATGATGCCACGTGTCAGATCTTGGATGGACCCGTGTTTCACCCAGAGGAGGGGCGCGCGGTTTGGGGCTACGTGGCCAATTCTGGGCCGTCCGATCGCGTTACGGCTCGATCGGAAAAATTTTCAAATGCCTATATCTTTCAAAATACTTGACGAAATTGCACGAAATTTGAACTGTAGCTAGAGGGCAATATGATCTTACAATGCCTGGAGTTTGGAGGCTCCATTCATTGTAAAATTGCTACAGTTTCAAATTAAAATTTAAACTTAAAATGAGTATAACTTACAATCCAACCGTCGGATTTTTGCGATTTTTGGCTTGTTGGAAAGCTGCAGCAATTCTCTACAATGTTGCTGAAGACTCCAAAAGCCGGATCTTTCTGGATCGAAAGTTATATTTGAAAGTCCTCTTTCTCTCTCTAGAATGCTCTCTCCTCACTAAAATAGTGATTTGAGGCTTGGAAATGGTTGGGAAAAGCTTGGGAAGGACTTGAAATGTGCTGGAGTGTGTAGGAGGAGCTCTTAGAAGGTTGGGGGCTGCTGGAGTTTGGAGCTTTTGATCATATCAAAGGGAATGATGAAGAAGCCCCCTTTAGGTCAAGTTTTCCCCCACTTTAACTTTGGCTTTTGGATTGGATGGTTGAGATTTGATTTGGAGTAGTTTTGGATGAGTGCCAAGTGTCCCATATGCTGCCCAAAGTTATGGAATAGGGTTGGTGGTTGAGAGTGACTTCTCTTGGTCCATGTGAAGAGGGACCACACCTTTTTCCCCATTTAGATGAACCAATGCCAAGCCTTGTTTAAGGGGCTGATTTGAGCTCTATTAGGGGAGGAAATGGGTCACATCACATCATGTTTGAGCAGGTTCTAGACTAAGCCATGGATTTCCAAGGTGGCTTGATGATGTGGCCAAGAGTTTGAGGTCAAGAATTTGATGTTTTGAGCAAATACATGTAATTGGAGAGGATTTTGACCTCTCCAAATGAGTTGACCAAGTCAACCCAAGATAAGGATTGACTTGAAAGTCTTTGGACATGTCATGAGTGTCCAATTGAATGATTTTGAAAGGTTGATTTGATTCAAAGTAGCTTGAATGGTTAAAATTGGTAAGTGTTGGGTTAAAGGGTTGATTTGGTCAACCATGGTTGACTTGGTCAACCAGGTCAAACCATAGAGTAAGTTTGGGTTCAATGTGTTCCTAAAGTTATTTAGGATCTATTGGAATGACATTTGAAGAAGATATCAAAGGTTCATAAGTCAAATCAAGTTGAGTTTAGGCCAAAAGTCCAAAAATCCCCATTTAAGGGCATTTTGGTCATTTTGGTCTCAAGTCAATTCTGGGTCAAATTAAATCTAAAAAGATGTAGATCATTTCTTAACAAGTCAATATCAAGGTATTAGGAGGGATCAAAAGATTTGGAGGGGGATCCAAAGTCAAATTCCACTAGGTGAAAGGCCTAGTGGCATGAATTATAAATATTCGAAGGTTTTGCAACATTTGGAGTTTGATTAAGTTTATGAGGTTAGAGTACTCCAAATGGGTTCAAATTTGAAGGGTAACCTCCAGAGACATGTCTTATCACTTTGCAAGTGATAGACTCTGAATCAGAGGTCATTTGATTGGGTTTTGAAGTGTTCAAAAAAATCCTTGAAAAAGGTCTTTATGACAGGGTCTTAAGACTTTGGATTTGAGTCTAGATTTCTGGATTTGGAATGGATTTCAAGTTTGAATGATTAATATTGAAGTATCCAAATCATTTACAATCATGTGGTGGTTGTTAATGAATGGATAGGGTCAAAGCTAGATCAAAGGTAGGATCAAAGTCTAGATTGAAGTTTGGATTCTCAAGTTGATTGGGCCAAAGTTTGGATGTGTTTGAAGCTTGAATTAATTTGGATTTGAATTGAATGAAGTTTGAGATTTGAATTGATTAAGGGTAGGGATTAATTTGAAGTTGGAGTTGATCAAAGGTATGGATTGATTTGAGGTTGGAGTTGATCAAAGGTGGGGATTGATTTGAGTCTGGATTGGTCCTAAGATCTAGAGGGGTTCTAGGATCTAGGATCTAGAGGGGTTCTAGAATTTGAGATATAAGAGAATCCTAAGCTCTGGAGTAGGCCCTAAGGTCTAGCTCTAGGAAAGGATCTTAAGGTCTAGAGTGGATCCTAAGGTCTGGCTCTAGGAAAGGATCTTAAGGTCTAGAGTGGATCCTAGGATCTAGAATTAATCTAGAGTTTGGAAGGGCCTTAGTGACCTCATACAAAAATGAGGTCAACAGATACTTGGAATGAATTTAAGGGAATTATACATGATCACTATCTAGACTCAATTTCAGTGAAAAGATGGATTTGCACTGGTCCCATAGAACCCTAACATGCCATGGCTATTTTTAATTTGAATGATTCATGAATTTTCAATAATCTAAGCAAAAAATTTGGCTTAGATTTTTGTAAATTCCTAAACCAATTGGGATTGCATCAAATAGGCTTAGGAAAATTATGGGTAGTCAATCATAGACCCCATTACATCTCTGTCAAGTTTCATCCAAAAATAAACTGTATATATCTATTTAAAATTAAAATACAGTTTTATGTATTTTTGAAATGACTAATAAAATAATGTATGAAATATTTTTATTATATTTTTTAAAAAAAGTAGATATAAAGCTGAAAATAATGAGCCTAAGAACTGCAAAATTAGATCATAAATGAAATTCTGGTGATTTTTTGAAGTTCTGGTAATTTCTGGATTTATTTTAAAATTTTAACTGTCCAGTCAAACGGCGGCGCTGACTAGGACACGCGGCGCGCTCGGGGAAAGCCACGCGGATGGCGACGGTCAAGCGGGGGGGCCGCCACTTAACCAGGTAAGCAGGGCACGAGTCCGTCCGATCTCCCGCGGTTCTGATCCGACGGCTCAGATCAGAACCCGCGGTTAACTCGTTCCGAGAATGATCAGACGGTCTGTGTCGAGCCCGCGGCTTAAACGGACGGTCGAGATTTAGCCCGTTAATGATCTAACTAAACCGCGGTCAGAACAAGTCTCGGACTGGGTTCAATCACGGCCGTTGATCAAAACAGAATAGATCTAACGGCCACGCACCCGTCTTCCTCCTCCGGCCACCCGAAAACCATAGAAAAGGATTCTTTGTTTCATTTTCACAAAATACTGAATCAAATGTTCTGAAAATTTAAACAGAGATTCAACAGAGTTTGAAGAGTGATGGGGAGGTATTCTTAAGCCATTTGATGCATTTCTTAGTGTGTTATTTAAGAACCTATGAAAATGCCTAGGGTTTAGGATTTCTCACCGAAAGATGGATTGATTTAGTTGATTTTAAAACGGTTGAATTTGTAGGTTGTCCACGTGTTGATCTCCTTCAGGCTTCGAGCTTGGAGGATCAACAGAACTGGAGTTAGGGAGGTTTGGACGGAGCTAGCTCTCAGTCAACCACGGATCTCGCCGGCGGCAGCTGCAAACGTCGGGAAATCACCGGGGAAGCGAAGCAGAAGTTCTAGGGAATCAAAACGAAAGCTTAGAGCGCCTGGAGAATGACTGGAATGAGAGATAGCTTGGAATCAGCTCTCTCCGTCCCTTTTCCCTATTCTAACTGCTGGAGCCAAAAGCAACGGCTGGGATCGATCAGGAAGGGTGCTGGGATGGCTGCCAGCTGTCTCTGACCGTTAGGGAGCAGAGGGAGTGCTGCCTCAGGTGAAAATGACGGGAGTCCCTCTCACGTGAATGGGGGGGGACCACAGATCAGGTGGCTCGAGTAGGAGGCGTGCCAAAAGCTGGGGGAGGCTGGGCTGGCTTTAGGGAAGCTTCTGGAGACATCCCCATGGGCTAGATGGGCCTAGACTGGGCTGAATCAAATTCCATGGGCTGGGTTGACTAGGTTGACCGAGGGAGTTCAATTTGGCTCTTGGACGGCCAAGGACCAAACCAGGAGCTGGGCTGGGTTGGGCTAGTTCCAGGGAGGTCTTTTGAGTTGATTGGAATGGCTGGGCAGGCTGGTTTCAAACCGGCTAAGGACCAATTGATCGGGTTGACCACTCAAGCCGATTTGGGCTCTTGGACAAGCTTGGGAGCTGGCCAAGGCCTGAGCTGAGTCTGGTTAGCTCCAGAGAGATCCCTAGAGTTCCTTGGGGTAACTGGATAGGTTGGGTTCGGGCTATGTGAGTTAATTTGGTCGGGTTGACCAAATAGACTATGTTTGGGCCTATGGTTGACCACTTTGACCAGTCAAAGATGGTCAAGGGGCTGAGGTGGAGTCTAACCATGCCTAAGATAGGTCTAGATCATTAGGTAGAATGAGTTTTAAGAGAGCAAGCTAGATGAAGAGGTTTGGTCATAGAAGGGATTCCTTAAACCTTGGTTTGACTGGTTTGACCAGTCAACTCAGTCAAGGACTGATGAGGGGGAGCTCACACAGACCTTGAAGAATAAAAGGGTATTTGTCAAGGGATTTGAAAGGGTTAGTTAGCCCTAATAGGTTAAGGTAACCTATTAAGGGTCTTAAAGGGTCCTTGGGTCAATTGGGTTGATTGAGTCAACCAGGTTGACCCAGGGTGTAGGTCTGGGCTGCACATGTTTGAGTAGATGCTTAGGGTCTCATGAGAATGATTTTAGGATTTTAAAAGGCCATTAGTGCCAAAGGGGGTTAATGGGCCCTTAATGGGCCTTAGGCCAAAAATTGGTTGACTTGGTCAACCAGCTGGATTCAGGGTCTGAAAATGGGTTCAACAGATTTAGAATGACATTCTGAGTCTATTGGATGTGGTCCCAGGGTCTGGAGAGGTCAATTTGATCAAAATCACTATTTGAACCCTTAAGGGCCTATTTGGATCAACCCTATTGACTTGTTCAACCAGGTTGACTCAAGGGCTGGGAATGGGCTCAACAGGTTCAATTTGACATTTAAAACTTGCTGGAGGTGGTTGCATTTGATTTGGAGGTCATTTGGTTTGAAATCACTATTTGGGCCCTTAAGGGCCTATTTTGGTCATTTTGACCCCCTGGCCAAATAGGGGTCAAATTGAGCCAGCCCAGAGGTAGTTTAAAATTCAGTGAGTCAATATCAGGAGTCTGGGAGTGATTAGAGACTTTGGAGAGGTCTCCAAGGTCAGGCTCTAGTGAAGAGCAGATCCAGTGGCATAGGCTGTAAATATTTGAAGGTTTTACAGCTTTTGGAGTTTGATTTAGTAACAGGGGTTAGAGAGCTTAGAATGAGCTCAAATTTGGAGGGTTGGCTCTAGAGACATGCCCCATCAATATGAAACTGACAGAAGCTGAATCAGAGCCCATTTCACTGGGTTTTGAAATTCTGGAAGATTTGCTGGAAAAGGCCTTTAGGACCAAGCCTTAGGACATTGGATTTGGGTTTGGATTTGATTGGGTTTGAATTGATTTGAGTCTGGATTGGGTTTATGATCTTATTGAAGACCTCATACAAAAATGAGGTCAACAATTAATAGTGTAAATAATAATTAAATAAGTAATGGCTATTAGAACAATTAAGTTATTAAAAAGATAATAAATAATTAAAACTAATTAATACTTAAATAACTAATTAAATTATTAGTAGGATTATTAGATAATTATTTTTTCAAAAAATGATTAACTAATTAATTAGATTTCCATGTGTTTAAACATGTCTTTAAAGAAAATAGTAATTACTATCTAAAACTAACAGAACTACAGAAGGAAGATATATGATGTACAATATGATTCATAATCAATGAGCCACCGATTTTTCACAATACAAATATTATTTGGTGAAAGGTAATTAACATCAAATAATATTTGTAAAGCCTACTCGGAAGCGGCGGGGTGTTAGGGTTTTTCTCTTCCGCCACCTCCTTCTCAGGATAGTTTTTCCTTCTTCCTCCTCCTTCTCCGGCTCTGCCAGAGGTTTTTCCTTCCCTTGTCCTCATGGAGACTGGACCCCTAGCTGCGGACTTCCCTCCGCTTGTCCAGTCTCCTGGAATGTCTGCCAAGCGAAGGATTGGAATAAGGTATTTGCTCCTGAAGCTTCTGCTCCAAAAGCTCTCCATCTCTCTCACTTCCCGTCTGAGTCGGAGATAGTGCCTTTTAGTGATGATAAGCTAACTAAGGGAGACGAGGACTGGTCCATGTGTCTGGTTGGCTACTCCATAGGAAGGAGGCCGTTTTATGAAGCTTTGTTAGGAGCGATTAAGAAGACTTGGATTCTAAAAGGATCGATACAGCTGCTTTCTCTTAGTGAAGGTTTTTTCCTCATTCGCTTCTCTTGTTCGGAAGACTATGATATGGTGTGGTCGTGGCGTGTGTGGTTTTTACTGGGAAGATTGTTCATCCTGCAAAAATGGCACCCCAAATTCAAGCCCAATAGAGATAATTTTGACACGGTGCCGATATGGGTCAAAATTCATGACTTACCTCTTGCATGTTGGAACTCGGAGGGGATCTCAAGGATTGCAAGCAAAATCGGGGTCCCTTTAGCGGCAGATAACTTGACAGAGCAAAAGACCCGTCTTACATATGCCCGCATCTGTGTTCTGGTGGGTTGCAAAGCTACATATCCGGATGAAATTAAAGTGTCTCTGGATGGGGATGTTGTCTGCTTAAAGGTGCAATATGAATGGAGACCTTTTCCGTGTGATCACTATAAGTCTCTTATGCATTTTTCTTCTCTTTGCCCGTTAAAACTAGAGGAGTCTGGGGATGTGGCGCAAGGTAAAGAAATGCCTAAGACTCGTGGTAGGAGTTTTAGCAGAAAGGGGAGTACCAGGCATCCCTCGACTTCTAAAAATCTTTCTCGGCCTCCTAAAGAAGACTTCAATCTTAGAGTTCCCCCTGTGTCAGAACCGTCTAAGTTACCTCCGTCTACTTCCTACAACATTCAAATTAATAGCATTGGTCAACCCATGCTATATCATCCCCATTCTCCTGCTCCTCCCATTGTCCAAGAACACACTAATTCTGCTATACCCTTGGTTGATAACCAGGTACCCGTTCACCTCTCTCAGGATTTGTTAGGGACTAGTATTCCAAACCTTAACTCTCCTAATAAGGAAGAGGTGGCTTCGACCTCCTCCTCCTCCTTGCAAATCAGAAGCTTGGGTAAGCAGAAAGAGAAGCTGATTACCTCCCCCGACAGGTTTGATGTGTTAAATGATGAGGGTGATCAAATTAATATGGAAGAGCAATTGGATGTTATGGTAGAACAAGTGGTGAAAAGCAATAAACAGAAACAAAAAGATAAGTCTAAACATGACCAATCTGCGCTTGTCAAAAAACCTGCTAAAGGGAAGCAGGGGAAAAAATCCCATTCAACAAACTCTTAATGTCTATTCCTTCTATTTCTGCTTGGAATATTCGAGGTTTTAACCATCCAGATAAAGTATTTTGCTGTAAGCGTCTCTCTCAGTCTTTCAAACTGGATATGTTGTGCATATTGGAGAATAGGATTCATGCAAAAGCTCTCCAAGACCCCTTTTTTGAAAATTCTCACTCTGTCTTTCGTAATGAGAAAAGTTGTCATAACTTTGCCTCCTCTCTCTCGGGCAGAATCTGGATTAAATGGGATGATAATAAATTGAATTTCAGTCCCACCCACATCTCATCTCAAATTATCTCTGGGATGATTTCTGTTTCTTCCAAAGTTCTCTTTCAGCTCTCTGTCATTTATGCTTCTAATAGTGCTATGGAACATAAGGAGCTGTGGGATTCTATTGGTGCTATTGCCCCGGGCTCTGGCATTCCTTGGGCCCTGTTGGGGGACTTTAACTGTTGTAGATTTGCCTCAAACAAACTGGGAGGTACTCCTTTAACGCAATCTGCCCTTTTTAACTTTAGTAGCATGGTATTCTCTCAAAGCCTGATGGACTTGCACTCGGTTGGGAACAAATTCACGTGGTTTAATCAACGCTCTGACAACTCCATACATATTAAGCTGGATAGGGTGCTGGTGAATAATAGTTGGCTGAAAGAATTTCCTGATTCTTACTATTCGCTTCAAAGTCTTTCTTGTTCTGATCATTGTCCGGTTATTCTGCACTCTGGTACATCTGATCAGGTTCGTCATATATTTCTTTTTAAAAATTACTGGACTAATATTGATGGCTTTTGGCATCTTCTTCTGAGAGTTTTCTCTGATCCGGTATCTGGTAACCCTCTTTCTCATTTTAGCAACACTCTTAGACATTTAAAAACTTACATCAAGAGAGAGTCTTGGTCTTCTTACAATGATGCTAACCGTCATATGGACTCTTTACTCGCTAGTCAAAAAGATGTCTTAGGGTATCTTCATGCTGACCCCACTAACCCTGCTTTCAATCTTATTTTAAAAGATATTAATGCCAAGGTAGCAGACTTTTCTGCTATGCATGCCTCTTGGGTCATTCAAAGAGCAAAGGTGAAGTGGTTGAAACACGGGGAAGATGATCTTAAATTCTTATATGGCAAAATTAGGAGTAGGAGGGGTAGTACCAATTCTGTGGTCAACCTCCTTGCTTCCTCTTCTTTAGTTCCCAGAGCTGAGCTTGTCGCCTCCATTATTCATCACTTTCAATGTATTTACAATCCTCCTCAGCACACTTACTTTAATATTGAGAACTTCTCTAAAGGTTCTGTTATAACTGACACTATTGCTTATGAGATTTGCTCTGCTGTTAATGATTTTGAGATAAAAGATGTTGTCTTTAAGGGCTCTTCCTCCTCCACTCCAGGACCTGATGGTTACAATGTCCATTTTTATAAAAGCTGTTGGCACATTGTGGGTCCTATGGTATGTAGGGCTATTAAATCATTTTTTTTCTAAAGGCTACATGCCAAATGGGATTAAGCACACGGCTCTTGCTATCATTCCCAAACATAAGAATGTTGTGAATATATCTGATTACAGGCCTATTGCTCTATGTAACGTTATTTATAAGATTATAGCCAAAGTGATTGTGGGTAGGCTAAAGCCTGTTTTGCCAAGTATCATTGAATATAACCAATCCGGTTTCCTTCAAGCTAGGATCTCTACGGATAATATCCTGCTTGCTAGTGACATTCTTGCCTCAGCCAGTAGGAGGGGTGGTACTAATATGTTCTGTGCAAAGTTAGATATCAGAAAGGCTTTTGATTCAGTCTCTAGGGAGTTTGTCTTAGCTAGATTAGCTCAAAAAGGCTTCTCCCCGTTGTTTGTTAACTGGATTAAAATGTGTATCTCTGACGTTCATTTTTCTATTGTCCTTAATGGTGCTTTGGAAGGATATTTTCCATCTACTGCTGGGCTTAGGCAGGGCTGTCCTCTCAGTCCTTATCTTTTCAGTCTTGTTATGGATGCATTTTCTAATCTACTAAAAGACAGAGGTTTTATTGGTATAAGTGTTGATAATTTCAACCTCACCCATCTTCTCTATGCTGATGATGTGCTTGTGTTTGGTGAGGCTTCTTTACACAATTGTCAAAATCTGGCTACCATTCTTAGGGATTTTGGGAACTCCACTGGGCTTCAAATTAATTTTGATAAAAGTGCCATTATGTTTCCTAAGCACCAACCAAATCAACAAATCATTAGCCAGGTTCTTTCCATTCAAAACATAACCTCCAAAATTATTTACCTTTGGATTCCTTTGGCGTTTAACAGACTTAAGGTAGAAGATTTTCTACCTTTTATGGATTGCATTAACAATAAGTTAAATGGTTGGAAAACAAACTTGCTGTCTTTTGTGGGAAGACTTCAGTATTTAAAGTTCACCATACAAAATACCAAAGGCTACTGGATTCGTGGTTCGATTTTGCCTAAAACGGTGTGTAAGTATTTTAAAAAGGTCAGCTCCAGATTTCTATTTTTTGGGGACTCTAATCAACCCAAGAAATTGCATATGGTCTCTTGGGACACCATTTGTCGCCCTAAGCACAAGGGTGGGTTGGGGGTTTACTCTGTTAATGCAATCCAATATGCTTACAATTGTTCTGTTATTATGAGTGTGAGAAAATAAAATCTCTTAAAAAAAACTTTATTTTTAATTTATTATTTTTTTTAAATATAATTCTTTTATATAAATAATTAATTTAATAGAATATAATAGAGTCTATATTGTATAGTAAATTTATATTATTTTAAATAGAGAAAGAGAAGAAGAGAGGGATAGATTTTTAAACAATTTTTTAAACAAAATATATTTTATTGAGATATAAAAAATAATTTGCTTTATTTATATTTTTTGAACATTCTCTTTGAATTGAATCCGTATAGTTGGATATTAAACCGCCTCGAAAGACAGACGAATATCCTTCTATTGATTCCAAAGAAAGAGAACAAACAATTCTCTTTCCTAATCAGGTATGACGTAGGGAATATGCAAATCACCCGAAAGGATGATCAGTATCTTCCATACTTACCTAATTAGACTAGTGAATTGTCGATTCATTCCTAAAATCAAGTATACAGATGATATTTGATTTACTTATGAAAGTAAATCAAATACCTATCCATTTCTTGATTATAAGGAATGGATCTGAATAAAAGTATAGATAAAGCAGGGTTTTCTTTTTGAAAATATGAATTTTATCTTCTCACACGATTCACTTTATTTATATTTAGGATATATTTCTCCCAATTAAATCTACATAGTCGGGTATTATACTGCCCCGAAGAACAGACTAATATCCTCCTATTGATTTTAAAGAGAGAAGCAGTACAATTCATTCTCCTAACCAGGTGTAGTATAGAGAATATTCAAATCATCATGAAGGGATGACAAGTACATTCTTTAATCGACCTGATTAGATTAACGAATTGTAAGTTTATTTCTATAATCAGGTATAGAAGATATTTGATTTGTTAGTAAGAAACAAATCAAATATCTATCTATTTCTTAATTCTAGAAATAACTCCTAAACGTGAATAAAACCTAATCTACTTCCACAGATCTTTTCCCTACCTCAGAAAAGAACTTAGATAGGGTTTAGATTATTCTGGGATCTAGACTTCCTACAGGGGCAAGCCCCTGTAGTTAATTACATCTCCTAAAAGAACAGTCTCGATTTAGATGAAGACTAAATGGTTTCCAAAATTATATATGTATTTAACTAAATATTTGGGCAATTACATTTTCACGATCAGGCTTTAGATTATAGAGTTGTTATTTGACTTTAGAAGATTTAGAATTGATTAGAGGACTGGAAATGTGTAGAGAGAGGTGTATACAATCTGGACTTACCACCTGCCTAGAGTGGGCTGCCAGCTAACAATCCTAATCACAATAATTCGCCGATGATGCAAGATTTTAAGATGGCTCTATCCTAGGAATCAAGGAGTTACTAAAGAGTCTAAACTAAATGTAGGACAACATGCTTACAAAAACCAAAAATCTACTCGCATGCTAATGATGCATGAAGCAATTGTATATAAAAGAGCTGATTTTATTTATATAATTTTCATCGGTTACACCCCAGAATTTGCAGTAAAGTAAAGGTGGCCAGGTCCCACCGACAACAAACCTGTATTCTAAGCCTATAAGAAAGTAGAATTAAATACAACTGCTTATGGTCTTCGGGCTCCGGGTCTTCTATGGAATTCCAAAAAGGAACGTCCTCCTGAGGGAGAATATTACTTTTTGGAGCCTCATTCATATATTTATAAGCAGTTATCTTTAATTCTTTTATAGACTCTAGACGCTGTATAGATTCAATCTATATACAACGATTCTAGGAAATAAAAAGCAATACATCATATTCTAGGAACATTCTACTGTTGCAGTAATATAAAAGACAGGAAAAGTAGAGCAATTATGTAATTATGTATGCTATGAGTGCGTTGTGTATAGTTATAAATGCAGGAAAGTAAAGACAGAAAAGTAAATACAGCGGCCCTCACTTTATTCACTCCGCTCTCTGGTGTGCAGACAAGAAAGAAATATGTTATGATATGCAGTACAGAAAAGTAAGCTATCACACATAGGTGCCCTCTAGGCAAGACACCCGCAAGCAAAACAAAACAAACCACCGGCCTAACTTAGGCTAGAGTTGGTTGTTCTAGCAAGCATCTAAGTGTGTGAAGAAAGCTGTGTGGCTTGGGTAAGTCCTAATAGGTTTATTTGTTCAAATTGCATGTATTATTAGGATTGATTTATTATAGGTCAAAGGAATTTGGTTAAAGTTTAAGTAAAGCATATTTGAATTTATTAAGAATTATTCCAATTTTAAATGTTAGAGTTATTTAATTTAGTTATAAAGAATTTATAGATTGATAATTCCCTAAGTGCAGGAAATCATCAATTTATAAATCCTAAGACTTTCAGAATAAATACCCATCTTAGACAGAAGATAGGTATTTATTTTGAGAGTCTTTAAAAATTTATTAAGGAGAGAAGAAGGGACCTTACAAATGTAATACAACGTACCCTCCCGAAGGAATCTAGCACGTCGTATAAGGTCGGTAGTTTATTATTTTTGTTTGGAGATCTCCAAATCCAAATGGATTAGTGCCTTCCTAAAAGGAGTCGTGCACAACCCATAGGAGATCTTTTGTTATTTAAATGTTTTAGGGGTCTTTTGAAATCAAAATGCCCAAAGTCCTCCAGAAGGAATCCAACTTTAGGCATAGAAGACCCGAATTCGTTTAATCTAAATTAATTATCAAATCTGATTGATTAAGAGAAATCTTAACCAATCAAATTATCAAACTAATTTAGATTAAAGGAATTTAGAATTTAATTAAATAATTACTGAATTTTAATTAATAATATTCAGAAATCTTAAGAATTGGGGTTTATTAATTATTAAGGACTTGAGATTTGACTTAGGAATTTATTTCTAATATTGGTTGGATCCTACCTTTGTTTCACACTGAGGCCGTGAAGTTTATTTCACCTTCCTTGGAGCTAAGCTAATAGCCTCGTAGGTCTGGGTTACCCAGTGGTACCCGGTATAGTTAAGTAGTTTAAATTAATTAAGAATTAGGAATTAATGAATTTTATTAGAAATGTGTTAGGTTATTGATTTTATAAGTTGGTTAATCATTTCTGGAGTTTTAAAATAATTTTTGAATTTTTAGGAATTTTTGGAATATTTTAATCATTTAATTAAGGGGTCAAAAACTGACTTTTTATTTAAGGTTAAATTCTAGAAAGTTAGTATTTTATTAAAATATTAGACCTTAAGTCGATCAGTTAGAAGGTAAGTTTGCTGAAATCGGATTTTTCTGGATTTAGTTATGAAGGTTTGAAGTTTTGAACTAGTTTTGACCTACAATTGACTAATCTATTGACTTTTTGAATTGAAAGGTTCTCTGAAATTTTTGTATTTTTAATAAATATTAGGCCTTATTATGAGTTGAATGCAATTGAGTTTGGTTAATTTGGATTTTTCTTGAATTAGTTATGAATTTTCAAAGATTTAGGGTGTTTAATGAATTTTGGAAATTGTTTAATTAAAGCCTTTTTTATGGTTTTACTCCAAATGGATTCCAAACCTCTTGAAATCAGCTCCAAAGGTCAGGGATGACCCAAGGAGGGATTTCCAAGTGTTTGGAAATTTATTGGAATTTTTAATTATTATTAGTTAATTAAATGATTTAAATGTTGAATTTCACTTAATAATTAAATTAAGGTTTAAATTGCTGTCAAATTAATTTGAATTTATTTTTCATTGGTTAAGGATTTAATTCTGGTCAATTAGAGGTATTATTTATATTTTTTGGGTTTAATTTTGATTTATTACATTTTCTGGAAGTTTAGGCGATTAAGGATTAATTAAGGGTTTGATTTAGACTTAATGAAATTCAATGAACTTTGGATTTGTATTTTTTTTATTTTAACTGATTTGATATGTGTTTTAGAATCAATTAAGAGGATTTAAAAATTTACTTAGGCTTTGTGGAGATATTTATTAGATTTATTTAAGGTTTATTGGGGCAAAAGAAGAGAAAGTCCTTAATCTACTAGTTGTTTTGAGATCAATTAATGTCAAATCAAAGTATATTCAATCAAGGGTTGGTGACACTAGTTTTCTAAGTTTGAGTTCAATCCCAAAAGGGATGTTTGTAGTTTTCCTAATTGGTTCTAAATTTGCTAAGACACAAGTCCTTAATTGATGTCCTTAGTGTCACTAAGTTGTAGGATAGCAAATCAATGTTTCTAACCCTTTGACACTAATTACAAGCACAACAAAACAAATCATGAACAAGTGAACTAAATCTAAGAAATGAAATGAATGTAAGATTGATGAATTTTTAAATATTAGGATTAAATAATAATCCCATTATTTGAAAATTCAATCAATGGACGATTATGATGCGATTGTTCTTTAAACACATAACATTCCCCATCAAATTCATTCAACCATAATAAAGCTCTGATTAAAGATTCTGAGGAATGTTTGAATGCATGTAAATAGATCTAGGTTTATTTATAATTTAAATTTAAAGTATTTAGAATATAGAAATAGCCTTATACTTTAAAATTTACTAATTACTAAAATATGTCTCCAATAAATTCAAGAAAATTACTGGAGGTCAGAAAAGTTTAAAAGAACATTCATGCCAAATTTTAGGTCTAAAGGATTTTTATTTATTTAAATATAAAATAAATACAGAAAAAAGTATGAATGAAATTACCTTTAAAATATATGATAATTT
This sequence comes from Dendrobium nobile, assembly GCA_022539455.1. Taxonomy (NCBI): domain Eukaryota; kingdom Viridiplantae; phylum Streptophyta; class Magnoliopsida; order Asparagales; family Orchidaceae; genus Dendrobium; species Dendrobium nobile. The sequence goes on along the minus strand of CM039721.1, from coordinate 535,479 downwards.
TATTTAAAAATAATTTTAAAAAGAAGGTGATGAAAATCTGAACAGAAAGAGGTATTGCACGAATTTTTTGGTTTTGTATCTATTTTTTATGATTTTTTTAAGTTTCTGTGATTTAAATAGGTTTAATATTATTTATTTTGATTTTTACAGGAAACGACGGCGCCGGCAGGCCAGGTGGCACGATCCCATTGGCTGGAGCAGAGAAACGCGGCGGCGCGGCATTGAATGCCAATCATTAGGCGGCGGCGCGGACGCGGTTTTGACTTAACCACGTCAGCACACGCCGCCCGCCATTAGATCTCCCGCTGCGCGAGATGGACGTCCAAGATCTGGCCGGATGAGAATCCATGCGATGGAGCCGATCGCGCGGTATGCTTAAATCGCAAAATGACATGATCGGGACCGTTGATCACGAGATCAACAATCCAAAAAATGTACAAGGCATGCACGTCCCGTTTAAACCCTAGATGAGGAAGAATGATTTGTTCTTCCAAACGGCTTGACCAAATTTGATGAAAATTTATACATAGCTTTATCTAGTGTAATAGAATAATGGGGGTTTGATTTTGTGTTTAAAAAAACACTTTATAGAAAGTTATTTAAATCTAAGTATATCTAACTAGGGTTAGCTCATTACCTCGATAAAGTGGATGGATTTTAACGTTTGAGGGCTCGTTGGACTCCTTGATTTCCCTAGATTGTTTCTTTAGAAGACCCCAAAGGCTGAGGAGGTCTGGATCTCAAGATACGGGCTCTGGACGGTGTTCTAGTCTCGGGTTGGCCGGAATCTCGCCGCTGGCAGCCTTCTAACGTCGAATTTCTGGTGGGGGAATATAAAGGAGGATTGAGAGAGCAAAAACGAAAAGAGAAATCGCCTGGAGAGCTTGAGTGTGGAGAGAGAATGTAGAAATTGGAATCTAGGTCATTTTGGTTGTTTTTGGCTAATTCAAATGAGCCCGAACCCATTGGATGGCTGGGACGTATTTGGTAGGTTGCTAGGATCAAGACACATGTCCATGGGTTGTTAGGAGCAGAGAATCAAAAGGACACAAGGACATCCTAGGTGGAAAGGGGTCTTTGTCCTTTTGTAAGCACATGGGAGTTAATTTGGGCCATTTGATCCTGATCAAAGGGATGGGATAGAGCCTAAGAAGGTTCTAGAGTGCTGTTTGAACATGCTGGAATGATTAGAGCTCAAATGAATTAACTTAAGGAGTTAATTGGGCAATGTTTAGAGTTCATTTGACCATCCATTGACCATTTGACTAGTCAAAGGGTCAATGGGTGCTGATGTGGATTAGGAGAAGTCCATGGCATGCTGGTTGAGTGATTTGCAAAATATTTAAATGACTAGATGTATTATATGAGTGATGAGCTTTGTATATAAGGAGATTTGACCAAGGATTGAGGTTTGACCAAGTCAAACTTGGTGTAATTTTACTCCAAATAAGTTGAATGGACCTGACTAAAATTTTGATGCTGGTTTGAGGGTTTGAATGAGTTAGGCAGATCAAATGGGTTGAAATGACCCATTAAGAGCCTTAAGAGATTATTGGGTCAACTTGGTTGACTGGGTCAACCAGGCTGACCTAAAGTATGGGTCTGAGCTGGACAGATTTGAAATGTCATTTTGAGTTTATTGGATGTGGTTCCAGGGTTTGGAGGTGTCAATTTGGTCAAAATCCCATTTTGAACCCTTAAGGGACCTCTTGGGTCAACCCTATTGACTTGGTCAACCAGGATGACTCAAGAGCTGGGAATGGATTCAACAGGTTTGGTTTGACATTTGAATTTTGCTGGAGATGATTGCATTCAGTTTGGAGCTCATTTGGTTTGAAATCACCATTTGAGCCCCCATAGGGGTATTTTGGTCATTTTGACCCTTGGCCAAATAGGGGGCTGAATGAACCCAGAAAAATGCAGTTTATTGATCAATATATCAGGATTAATGGTCTGTAAGTGATTGCAGGCTTTGGAGAGGTCTCTAAGATCAAAATCTTTAAAGTGACAGGTCTAGTGGCATAGGCTGTAAATATTTGAAGGTTTTATAGCCTTTGGAATTTGATTTAGTTTCTGGGGTTAGAGATCTCAGAATGGGTTCAAATTTGGAGGGTTGATACTAGAGATAGACCCCATCAGTATGAAACTGACATAGCTTGAATCAGAGTCCATTTCATTGGGTTTTGAAATATTCAAATATTTGCTGAAAAAGGCCTTTAGGACTAAGCCTTAGGACTTTGGATTTGAGTCTGGAATTGAATGGGTTTGTATTGACTTAAGCCTGGATTGGGTTTGGGATCTCATTAGAAACCTCATACAAAAATGAGGTCAACAATGAGGATATATAATAGTTCTTCTCCCCTATCCAGTTGGTTGACTAGTAAGTATTCCTCCCCTTGGCGGCCTCCGCCTTCTACTGCGTATTAGGCATATTTATGTTCATAGTATTTGTTCTCTTTGTCATATTTATGATGAAACTGTCACTCACCTATTCTTTGAATGCTCATATTGCTTTAAGGTGCTAAATGATGTTATGCCGGATACAAAAGAATTCCTCCTTAGACCAACTCTTTTGCACCTGTTTGTCTGGGTGAATATGAAATACAAGGGTAACACTGCTTTGAAAAATTTTCACAAATTCTTGGTTTGCTGTACTATTTACTTCATATGGAAGGAGATTAATTCTAGGAGGTTTGGTGGGAATTCCCTTAGCTCTGTTTCCCTATCTCTGTCGATTAAAAAGTGGTGTTTGAGAAGGTGCTTAAATGGAAGAACTTTTTTGGCTTGCTGGAAAGGTTATAAACTGTAGTTTATGTTGGCGGTCTGGACTATGATGTAGCTCCTTGCTGCTGCTCCGTTTGCTCCCTTGGATGGCCAGTGGGCAACCAGGGAATGCAAATCTTCTCGTATTATAATCTATTTTCTGAGTCCAGACTCTTAGGGATTAGGAGCTTGCTTTTCTGATCTGCTCTTGGTTGGCTGCTGCTTTGATATGTTTTTTGCTGCACGGGTTCTTCACTACCCATCTTTGTTTTTTTGCAGGTGATAGCTGGGGCGTCTTTCATGCTGTTTTGGTGGGGTGATATCTGGGTTTTTCTCTTCCACTCTTTTTGTTACTGTTTATTTGTTTCCCCTTCTAATGGCTTTTTGGTTAACCATTTACATGTATTTTCTCTTTTATTTTGGGCTTCTTTAAGCCAGCCTTATTGGCTTTAGCAATTTCTTTTACCTGTAAGTTTTTATTTTGATTAATAGAAGGGCTTTGCCCAAATTTTTCCAAAAAAAAAAAAATGAAAGGTAATTAACATCTTTATATCTACAGCAACATTGCAGACCTTCATCATTTAAGCCTTTTGAATGAAAAGCTGTGACAGAGAAGACGAAACAGCTTTCTTACTGGCATGATTGATTGCATGACAGAAGGCATGTGGATTATTTGGTACTTTTTCATCTTTTTTTTCTGGAAGATTTTTTGGTACTTACACAAATCAGATTTCAAGTAGCAATAAATGTTTCAATCCACTTTAAATGCCTGTGGCTGTGGCTGTGGCTGTGGCTGCTCCTTCAGCTTTCACTTTAATATTTCCATCCAATTAATCTAATTACCACACTAATTATATAATGCATCAAAGGAATAAGATGCAAACTTAGGGTTCGTTTGGGACGACTTTTTTATTGCTTTCTAAAATGAAGTTTTAGTACAAATTTTTTTATTTTTGTACTAAAACTCCGTTTTAGAAAGCAATAAAAAAGCCGTCCCAAACGAAGCCTTAAGCTTCATTTGAGACCGCTTTTTAATTGCTTTTTAAAATAGTTTTAAAAATATTCAGAAAAGCTGTAAAAAAATTATCCCAAACAAAGCCTTACTTTACAACATGTTCATTAACTCGCTAGAAATATTCGTTAACAAGCTCGACATAATTATTCGTTGATATACTTCATAAAACTTGTTTGTTAAGCCAACGAACATCTTTAACATAAAGCTCAATAATAACCTGAGTGAATCGCAACAAATTTTCATAAAATCTACATCTTGATCATGATTAAGCTCTGCAAATCATTTCATAACAGCACTCCTCTAAAAATTCAGAAATTTTTGCAGTATATATCTGAGGAAAACTTCTAAAATGGTCAACATGAGGAGAAGTACCAAAATTATAATACTGAACATTTCTTCCCATAGCCTTCTGTTCTTGGAAGAAAGCTTCAACTGAACTAGCTGGAATCACTTTATCAGAAGAGCTGTAGAGGTACAGCTGAGGGCAGGGAGGCTGTTTCTTTGATAGAATGGATATAATCATGCCCAACCTCCTGTTAATTAGGAGACAATTCTGCTAATTTAGATCAAGATGGTCATCAAAATCAACAGTACAATCAAAAGGTGAAAAAATAAGATGAGTATAATATAAATTTTTATCATTCAATCATATATTATATCAATCTTAAAACAAATCTTATGACTATAAAGTGATATTGACTAAACATGAGTCAAGATATACCAACTAAAAGTTTTTTTTTTTTTTTTGTGAACGGGGTATCTACCCACTGCCACCTCAGTTTTTGAGACGCATGGCTGCGTAATTAATCCCTCGGCTGACCTAGAAGAGGCACCCGCTCCAAATAACCTCCTGGGACCCCACTTAAGAGGCTCTGCCGCTCGAGGGAATTCAAACAAGGATTGGGGGATTCCCAACCGTACTCGCCCACGAATCAAGCTAAGAATCGATGGGTTAACTAAAAATTTCTCCACGATGAAATGGACGCTTGATGATTAACATATGGTAAAATAATTAAGAAAATTGTTTCATAATTTGGATAAATATGATTCCCAAAATCCACAATAGAATAAAAAAACTGAAATTTTTTGGATAAGAATATCTTAACTCAAATTTGATTATACTAGTTTTTATAAAATTTCTATTATACTGATCTCAGAGTAAATCTCATGTGGCTATAAAACATACTAAATTAGATGAATGTGATACTTACCGATTAATATCTGGTAAAATCAGGATAATGCTGAAGATTTTCTCTAAGATGAACATGACAATGATTTCAAGGGCTTGTGATTTCCAATCCCGCTTGCTAGATCTGTCACTACCACCTTCAGCATTGTCTCCATTGATACGTTCAAGGGAGGCGACGATAGCAGAGCTGCGCTTCTTTATCAGGGCGGCACAGAAGCCCGCAGCCCAGACCTGCAATGATTTCACAGAAATCATGTAAATACAATAAATGGGCATTAAAATCTCAAACTTATAATGTAAATGCCTCCATTTTTCCTAAAAGAACATTAAAATTGATTTTTTTATGTAGAAAATACAAACAGCATTTATAACAAGGGAACTTTGAAGCTCTCTTCGATTCATATCAACAATTTTGCAAGGAACCCTAAAGAAATGATGATTAAACAACCAAAATTAGAAAGATGACAAGTTCACAAAATTATGTTCGATCTTCTCTTTTAAGAAATCAATAAAAATTGCAAAACTGCAGGCGGAAAAAAAACAAAAAAAAACAGGGTCCAAACCTTGGGGCTTATCTCAGGGGCTGGTCCAGAGTCAATTACACATCCTTTAATTCTTTCAATAACGTCGTTCCTTGACTGCAAATTCTGCAGTATTGAACCATAACTGTAGGGAAACAGAGAAGTTTTATTTTTGCAAAAACAGAACGAGAATTTCACAGTTAGTACGAAAAATAATAAAAATTTTAATTTTTTTAGCAAGCAAAAGTTAAACTAAAAGAGCATATGTCCATAGATATTTTCCACTACCATTATGAACATAGGCCAGTTTGACCAGTCTAGTCTAAATGTTAAATGGATAATGCATACGGTCGCAATTTAAAAGGACACAAAAATATTTGGATGCTGGGATCCAAGTTGGCTAATTATTCTCAAAGAAACCACTCAGTTTGTTAATAAGCTTGAAAAGCAAAAGGGAATGTAGTTCATATTGATGAAAATCTGACAATTCATACTTATCATCGGAAACACCAAATTGCGTGCATTGAGATGAGCGTCTAGTTCTTTTTCCTTCTAATTGCTCTAGTATTCTTAAAATTTTGTTTCCAAGTTCATTTCACCGTAGATAAGCCTATGATGATGATGCCTATGTGAATGGGATATGCTCTCTGACATTTTAATCACCTTGATACAAAAAATTATTCTGTGTGCGGAAGCAGAATTCGTTCGAATGCCTAAGCCCGCGGCTCGGTACCGCTCGGTATGGCGGCTCGGTATCGCTGACGTGGATCAATCTAGTTGGTATCCGTGTGTAGAGCTACATTTGACGTCAGCACAGAATAATCTCTCCCTTGATACACCTTGATATTATAACATAATCGGCCTACTAGTGTGTTGGACTATTGTGGGTTCCCCATATATGCGATATTTCCATGTATAATTTGAAACTCAATACATCACTACATCTGGACTTCGACTAATTTTAGGTTAGAGTTTTAGGTTTTGATAATGTGGGTCATTTTCTATTATAAACAAGACCACTAGATATGTAAGAATTAAGTTGTGGCTTAATAAAATTTAATATTCCTCTCAAAATTGTGTGTGTCGATGAATGTGAAATGTTTGAGTGTATTGCAAGTCATAATGTATTTTCAAGGGAATCTTATCCTACTATTATGGGGCTGGATTTTCATTGGTGTCTTGTATAATTGTTCTCTTCAACCGCATAATTCGTGATTGATTTTGTGTGTTTGATTGAGTTGAATGTGAATCATGTGATCCAAACTGAAGGGTAAGGGAGGAAGGCACTATTTGATAAGGAGAGCCTCTATACCTATGAAAGTAAAGGAGATCTCTGGCAATTTAATAAGAAGTGCCTCTGTTCCTAATTAGGGAGATTCCATTCGCTGGTCTGTGTGCCTCTGTTCCTGTTGATATAATCTAATATCAGCTAAGCTATTTCCAGTCCATTTTTCTACATAAACTCACTTTCATCCTTCTTTAACAATAGTCGGTTAGGCTTAAATTACCCAAAGAGAAATACTAACTTCTGATTTCAACAAGATGCCAACACTCAGATGTGACTCGTCAAGGTAAAGCTACTAAAATACTCAAGTGAGTGCCAAGCTGGTGGCATCTGCAAATGGACAGGCTTAACATTTCTCTTACACAATTAAAACATGTAAAAAGTAATTGCCTGACCCTAGTTTCATTTGCAGCCTTGAACAGGATAAAGCTGGGATCTGAAGGTTCCATTAATCAGCTATGACACCCAAAGGTATGATTTCTTTACCCAATGTATGATAATGGCTTTTGACATCAATAAGTTAGGTCCGTCTATCAAACAGTTTACTAACGCATGAAATGTTTCAAGCACAAATGAAGGGTCTAATTTTAAAATAGCATCTTCTTGCAATATAAGGTGATAGGTTCAGAATCGAATCCTCGGGCAAGAAAATCGCCCTCTTCCCCAATAAATACTTGGTTAACTTATCGCGGTGCCTCTTTTCTTGTCGATATATCTATAAATCAGCTATTTCCAGGCCATTTTTTATACATATATTCGTTTTGAATAGTTTCTTTGGCAATATTGAGGCTAGGTCTCAATTATCCAAAACAAAACATATTAACCCTAAGACACAAATAATAACGCCAAACGCAGTCAAACATAGATGAAACTAAAGGAGCAAAGCAGAGAACAGTTACACTAGCCAACCAGTATTGCTGAAGGTGTGGAAGAGCAAATATCGCTCCCTCCCATCTTTCTCACTCTCCAAGCACCAATTCGCCAGCTCCAATGCAAACCTCGCCACCTTCGCCTCCATCCTCCGCCCAAAATCCAACCCCACCATCTCCCAAAGCGGCACCACGAACCGAACAGATCGAATCCCCCTCGCGTTGTAGATATCCGCATACCTCTTCAAATGCTTCTCCTCCGCACCCAGCCATCCCAATAGCACCACTGTCCATATTGCCCCCTTCTCCCCGCTGCCTTGCCGTACGGCGAGCTCGCCCACTGGATCCCAGTGGTGAAACCCCTTCCCTGGCTCCTGTACGGGACCATCGACGCAATCCTTCAGTGGATCCGAGCAGGAGATTGAGAGAAATAGCGGCGACTGTTCGAGAAAGGGCACCGGCCAACGGCCGACGCCGTAGCTGGAGCTAACGGCTGCAGATCGGAACCCAGCTGCGGAGGTATAGTTAATCGATCTAGGTTTCGGGTTTCGGAGAGGGAGTGAGACAGAACAGTGAGGATTGAAATGACTAAGATGGCGGTCGAGAGCTCGGACGCTGAGAAGGCGCACAGTGACCGCCATTGCTTCTGTTGAAAGACTTCCATTTAACGCCTTATATATACACATTTCGTTTCCCGCCTTATGCGTTTCCCTAACATGAGGTGGTATTGGATCGTTTCACCTAGCCGTTTTAAGCATATATTTTAAATTTCTTTGAGGGGTAAATTATATATATATATATATATATATAATAACAAAAAAGCACCCTTTAATATGTAATATGTCGTTAAGAATCAAACGTTTGACGATAAGTGATTGTTCTATGTTCGTTTGATAAGTTAACAAACGAGTTTGAGCATTTTTAATAAATTTTTTATAGCTAAAAAAACTAAATTGAACAATTTGACATTTGGTTCATTTATGTTCATGAATAGTATCGTTTAACACACGTGAACAAGCTCGTTAAGAAGCTTTATCAGTGCTCGACTAAGAAGCTCGATTAGAGCTATATTAGAGTTTTAAAAAATGTATATTATTAAATTTAATAAGTAAATTTTACTAATTTCATCTAAAATCATTTAATAATTTATTTTTACTTCCCGCGTCCACCTAAAATTGTGAATAACCTGTTCTCTAGAGAAATATAAGATAAATCATAAAGAATTTGCTAGTGAATGAGCTATTTTGGTAGCTCGAAAACACTAATTTGATATGATCATTAACGGCCTCATTTGCTAGCTCATGAATACTCATTTTATATATTCCTGAATGAGGTTGTTTAATAGTTAAAAAAACTTTGTTATATATATTCACAGACAAGCTCGATGTAATTATCTGTTAGAAGACTCGTTTGTTAAGTTAATGTACATCAAGAAGTATAGCTTGTTTATAATTTGATATATCTCGTTTGTTTAAAGCTCGGTAAGCACGAAATGAACTGAACATGAATACCCATTAATCTAAACGAATCAATCTTGAACACAAACAAAAAAAGCTCGAATCAAACACGAACCAAATTTGAACAAGCTAATAATAAATAAACTCAAACATGAACATGCGCGTACTCGTCTCGGTTCGATTCGTTTGTAGCCCTACTTATGCACTTTTCTAGCAGCTATATTATAATAGATATTTAAGTTTGTTTCAGATAATTTTTGTAATGTTTTATGAAGAATTTTTTAGTATAAATTAATATAAATTAATATATATATATTATTATTATTATTAGTACATTAAATTTTATTTAGCTATAGGAAAGATGCAAATATATTTTGCGTTTGAAAGAATTTATTGTGAAGCTCCTTAAGAGTTAATGTTGGAACTACCTAATAAAGGAATTTTGAAGGCACGACTAATGAAGGCAAAAGTAGTTGGGGTTTTAAATAATTAATTTCAATAAAATATTTGTTAGATGTAAGCATTTGGAAGGGATTAGGACAATAAAAATCATATTTTTGATTGATTATTAATTAGCATGGCTAATCAATTAGGGTGATTTATCACTTTGATAATATATTAATGACTCATTAACAAGTTAATTATGTCATTTAATATCATAAATCATTAATCAATACTTCAGATAATTATGTCGGTAATCCTTCATTGGTAGAGTATCATAGTTGGATGAACTATAATTATAATTATATTATCTTTAAGCATATTGTATTGTTAATAAATTGTCCCGAAATAATAAAGTGACGATAGAGTGAAAAAAATTTGTAATTTGGCTCAGATTGTGGAGCGTATTGGTTGAAATTGTTTAGATACTAAGTCTATTATAAGGGCACTTTAATATGAAAAGTAATTTGGCACAGATTGTGGACATATAATGATGTTGTGGGCTTCCAAACAATGGAGTCAGAGGAGGAGGGAGGGCTTACCCATGAGGGTGTATCAATGGTTGTCTATGGGCTCAACCGAATCAGGACTCTACACAAACCTGGGTACTGGACTCGGGCGCCACTAATCATATGACTGCAGATAGCACTTCAATTCAAAACCCCTCGATCTATCACGGGCAAGAATCCGTCTCGACAGCCAGTGGCTCCACTATTCCGATCCAACATTTCGGTCAAGGTTTGCTTCCTTTACCAAACACACCTCGTAAGCTTCGTCTCTGCCATCTTCTCCATGTCCCTGCCTTAACTCATAACTTACTTTCCGGATCTAAGCTAACTCGAGACAATTCGGTCTCGATCACTTTTGACTCTAACGGCTTTGAAATTAAGGATGTTCAGGATCAACAGCTCCTTCTTCGTGGTCACCTGCATAATGACATTTATCAACTCCAGGTAGAACCGGATCCTGGACAGCAAGCTTTCCACACTAGGTTCACATCTCCTGCGATTTGGCATGCTCGCCTCGGTCATCCGAATAACAAGATCCTTAATAGTATTGGATCTAGCAACACAGGCATTCCTCACATTTCTTCAGATTTTAGTTGTCAATCTTGTAGTATGGCGAAAAGCCACAAACTAAAATTTTCTAAAAGCAAATCTGTAACTTCACATTCGTTTGAGCTCATTCACTCGGATGTTTGGGGACCTATGTCTTCTTCTACTTCTAATATGTTTCGGTTTTATGTAATCTTCATCGACGATTTTACTCGCTTTAGTTGGATTTATTTCTTGCATAACAAGAGTGACACTTTTAATTGTTTTAAAAACTTTATAGCTATGATCCAAAATCAGTTTTCAGTTACTCCTAAGGTTTTTCGTTCTGATGGTGGAGGCGAATTCACGAGCAAAGAATTTAAAGCATTCCTTACGCAATTCGGCATTCTCCACCAGCTAAGCTGCCCTCACACGCCGGAACAAAACGGCTTAGCCGAACGCAAACATCGTCATCTACTGGACCTCACCCGCACTTTACTTCATGCCGCCGGTCTCTCGAATAACTTCTGGACTGATGCCATTTCAACGACAAACTACTTAATTAATCGCCTACCTTCCAAGGCACTCAAATTTCAGTCCCCGTATCACAAACTTTACACCAACCCGCCAGATTACGACCACCTAAGAACTTTCGGGTGCCTTTGTTACCCCTGGCTCCAACCATACACTACAAACAAACTGGAACCACGATCTCAATCGTGCGTGTTTATTGGATATTCCCCTCAGCACAAAGGCTACAAGTGTCTAAATCTATCCAATAATAAAATACATATATCAAGACATGTAGTCTTTCATGAATATGTTTTTCCCCTCAGGTCTTCTGCGGCCGCGGACACTGGACAAATACAGCAATCAGACAATCCAATTCCACCTCTGCTTCTCGTTCCGTCCTCTACTTTACAACATCACAATCAGTACCCAAACAACGCCTCTCCCGTCAACAACATACCACAGCCGCAACCCACAGAACATAATTCTCAACCGCAGCCATCCAGGCCTTCCACCAGACCAGCACCTACATCCGATCCGTCCCCAACATCACATCCTATGCAAACTCGCTCAAAATCTGGTATTACCAAACCCAAGAAATTTATTTCTCTCATCACTCGTCCAGGTCCAACCGAAACACCAGTAACACTTAAACAAGCCCTTCAATACCCACATTGGAGAGAGGCCATGACCAAGGAATATCAAGCTCTTCTCCAACAGAGAACTTGGTCACTAGTGCCAGCTCCACCGAACAAGCAAATCATTGGAAGCAAGTGGACCTACAAGATCAAGTTTCTACCAAACGGTCAAGTCGACCGTTACAAAGCACGACTAGTAGCTCTCGGGTGTGCACAAAAGTTCGGAGAACACTACACAGAAACGTTTAGCCATGTCGCCAAGATGGTTTCCATTTGCCTTCTTCTAACGCTTGCCGTCAACCGCAATTGGGATGTTCTCCAACTCGACGTATCCAATGCTTTTCTTCACGGAGAAATCTCTGAAGAAATCTATATCAAACAACCTCCCGGCTACGAAGATCCAACTCAGCCCAATGCCGTTTGCAAGCTTCATAAGTCGCTATACGGTCTCAAACAGGCGCCCCGACAATGGTTTCACAAGCTTACATCCTTCCTTCAACATCGCGGTTACGGGTTCAGTCGTTCCGATCCATCTCTTTTAATTTACAATAAAAACAACATTCAAATCTATTTTCTAATTTACATTGATGATATCCTTGTAACAGGGAATGATCCAATTCAAACCCAAAAACTGCTTCAGAATCTCAAATCTCACTTTGCCATCAAGCAGTTCGATCAAATCTCCTTATTCCTCGGGATACAGATCAATCGCAACACCGCTGGGTTCTTTCTCACTCAGGGGCATTACGCATCCAAACTCCTTCAAGAGGCAGGCATGGCAAACTGCAAAGCCACACCTACTCCCATAACACCGGCTTCAAAGCACGCGGCAACCAACAGCAAACCATTTCCTGACGCCTACCTCTACCGACGTCTGGCTGGCTCCCTACAATACTTATCTATCACACGCCCAGATATCGCTTTCGCCACCAATCAAGTGTGCCAGCATATGCAGTCTCCGACAGACCATGACTTCCAGAATCTCAAACGCATCCTACGCTACATAAAAGGGGCTCTCACTCACGGGCTTCTGATCACTCCCGGCGATACCTCTCTTCACACATTTACAGACGCAGACTGGGCCTCCGACCTCACCGATCGCAAGTCAATCTCCGGATTTTGCACTTTTATGGGACCCAACCTCCTCTCTTGGTCAGTAAAGAAGCAGATTACCGTTGCCAAGTCGTCTACCGAAGCTGAATACCGTGCACTTTCCGCAGCGACATCGGACATTCTATGGATCCGGCGACTAGCAGATGAATTACAGCTGCGACAACATACACCGACTGTCATTCACTGTGACAGCATATCAGCCATTGCCATTGCCAAAAACTCGGTATTCCACGCCCGTACCAAGCATATAGAGATCGATTTTCAATTCATTCGCCAGCATCTTCTCTCCGGCAACATCAGCATTCAACACATTTCTTCTCAAGAACAGATAGCTGATATACTTACCAAACCTTTCTCAAGCTCGCGCTTCGACTACCTCTGTTCCAAATTGACCATCTGGCCACCAGATGATCAATTTGAGGGGGAATGTAAGCATAGCAGTAAAGACATATCCACACATCAGCTAAATGTAATTGATACAGCTCAAAGCTTATAAATACATATGTAATTAGATTCTAATGATAACATAATACAATTTCATTCTCTTCCCTTCTCCTTCTCCGCTCACTCTAACAGTCTACGATCAAGTTGTGTAAGCTGGAGGTTCACAAAATCGGTTCACGTGGTGGAGGTTCCATATAGTAAAATCTTATAAGGAGGTCAACATGCAGGAAGCATGAGAGATACTAAACATCGCGTGAAGGCCTTCGAGAGTGAATGAGGAGCGACATACTTGGAGTCTGAATTGAATCAATCATTAATCAAATACTCAAAATTTCAACACTTCTGCATTTGAAATGCTATATACTTCGAACCCATTCAATCAAATAAACCTTAAAACAAGTGAGCCACAATTCAAATAATGGTAGCTAATTTCATTTGTAATGGTTAGCCACATATATTTAAAAATTTAGAAAATTGAGGCAAGTTAGCATATGCTTATATATAATCACCTAAGTCCTATCAGTCAAGTATCTATGAGAGACTAAATCACTTAATTAGCAATTGCTTTTGTGACTCAGTATTTTTCTCTCTCCTCTTATGACTCTTATTATATCTTCAATAAAGTAATAATATTTGTTCCTAACATCATTAAATCTAATAAAAAGTAGATGAAACATTCAACATGATGGCTGAAAAGACTTGTCATCCAAAAATTAAGGGGCTTTTAAGAGCTATGGTATTCCATTGTAAAGCTGGTAGAGTTTTCTATTCATTCAGTTGTGGTCCCTTCCTATGTCCAGCACATCTACAAAATCAAAATTATGTGCACATGAGAAATAAAAATAACTAAAAAAGGGGCTGTTTGATTGGACAAATTATTCTGTGGGGAGTCCGGATGACGTTCAGAGACCAATAAAAATATATCATATCACCTCAAAAGTGTACCACGCTCGGTACCGAGCGTGATACCGAGCGATACCAAACGGTTCTCCCGTCTGGTGTCCGCATAGAATAATCTCTCGTTTGATTGGTTGTTTTAGTTTTTGGGTATTTAGTTTGATGAAAAAGAAATATAATATAAAATTTTAATTTGAGGTTATTATAAACTCCTTTTTTTTTCATCGTAAGCTAAGCTATTATGTGTAGAGACCGGACGCAGTTCTACGTCTGGAGATGAATCAGGTGCAGCCTCGTCAGCGATATCGAGCTGCGGTACTAAGCGAAGAGGTGACGTTACACATTCTGGTTAGTCTAGAGACGACGTTCAGCGTCCGCACAGAATAATTTTTTTTTTGTCATGGCCTGCTATAAGTCCCCCTATTGCCGCTATTGCCTCCGCTACCACCAACAGCTGGCCGCGACCACTAACATTATTTGACTTTGCATAATATTCATTTTACTTTAAGCGAAATAAAAAAAAATTCTGTTTACATTTGTCCAAATAACTACAAATAATTAGATTTATTTTATTCCTCATCTCTTTTATATAGCCTCTAGATAAAAAAAGGTGGCTTTGAAGGTGTGTTTTGAAATATGAATGTCACCAACCAACTCCCCAACTGTTTATTTAACTCTAATAAATTATTCTTTTTTTGGGAAAAAAAAATTAAATTCTTTCTTCAAAAAGGTAACTTTACTAATTCTTTTTAAGCGCTCTAAATATTATATTTCAAATTTAAAAAAATAATAAAACGTATTTATTATGTTAAAAAATATCTCCTCACATCATTAAAATAATTATAATATTTATTTGATAAGCAAATACCATTACTCCAATAATTTTTTACATAAATACCACTTTATTTCATATTATTTACATATATAATACCAAAATATTAATATTACATGACTAACACCCATAGAATAAAATTAGGTGCATGGAATGAAATATTAAAATTTATAGGATTGTATGAATGGTAGAAATGAATTATAGGAGTGGTATATTTGATATTAAAGTTATATATGAGTGGTAGACATGTAATATTAATATTTTGGGTGTTAGATATATAAATAGCATGAAATAAAGTTGTATATATGTAAATTTCCCTAATTTTAAACACGTGTAATAAAAAAATATTTACAGTTATTAAATTAATATATTTGTGCTATTTTGATCAAATTATTAATAGTTGAAGTAAATAAAAATATGAATAAAATAAAAGTAATTGATGCTAGTTTTATGCATACAAATTTAGTATTATACAATAAATTGCCTCTATTTTTTTATTACTTCAAATGATTTATATTAAGCACCCCAAAAATATATTAATCATATAAATCAACAATTACATATAGAGTTCGTTTGGAAAATCTGATTATTAAATTTTAGCCGCTTTCAAGAAATTTTTTTATCGTAGAATTACTTTAAAAAATAATAATAAAGCTGTCTCAAACATTTTGTCAATAAATACTATTAATTGAATGTAAATTAAATATGTTGATATTTCTTGTTTATCATTCAAAATTGGAATAATAAGTGGTGCTTAAGATTTGAAAATCCAAATACATATAAAATATATATTTTTAGCTATTTCAAATTTTTTAAAATTTTATATTATATTTATTTTGCTTAACATTTTTTGAGTCCATTGAGCATTTCGAGCATGAGATCATAACATAAATTCTTTTAAAATTTATGTTTAGTTTTAGACGGCTTTTTTACTGTTTCTTAAAATAACTTTTCAATACAAAAATTTTATATACTGAAAAGATGTTTTAAGAAGCAGTAAGAAAGCAATCACAAACTTAGTTTAGGATGATTTTCTGACTACTTCTTATAGTAAAATTTTGAATTTTTTTAAATAAAACAAATTATAGTAAAAATATATTTTAGAAATCAATAAAAAATTATCTCAAACAAAATCTAAATATTAACTATTGAGCAATTTCTTTGACCCTCTCTTTTGCTTAATATTAATTTCTAAGAATTGTTAAAATTCAAATATTTGAAATATAAATATAAAAAAATCATTATTTGTGGCGCATCCTAAGCTAAAGATGTTAACCGGCAAAACTAGTCCAAAATGCCACTCCCCAAATT
This sequence comes from Dendrobium nobile, assembly GCA_022539455.1. Classification (NCBI taxonomy): domain Eukaryota; kingdom Viridiplantae; phylum Streptophyta; class Magnoliopsida; order Asparagales; family Orchidaceae; genus Dendrobium; species Dendrobium nobile. The sequence goes on along the minus strand of CM039721.1, from coordinate 519,160 downwards.
CCAATTCTGAGCAAATTCTGAAGGCCTAGAGACTGGAAATGGCGGAGGAGGAGAAGAAGAGCAGAGTTTTGGTGATCGGAGCGACAGGGAGAATTGGGCAGGAGCTCGTGAAGGCGAGCTTAGTGGCTGGCCACCCCACCCTTGCCGTTGTACGAGAATCCGCCTTATCCGTCCCCCACAAAGCATCTCTCCTCCGCTCATTTGTCGATTCCGGTGTTACTGTCCTGAAGGTACCAATTTTGTAACTCGTTAGCAGCATCTATTTCTCTACCAACACGGAATCAAATAATAGTTTTGTTATTTTGAGGCCATTCATTTTAGTTCTAGTCAATCCCTAGAATGCTTTTTTTAAGTATCGCAAATTATGCTAGGAATTCCTAAAGAAATTGATGTGGGCTTTGTTGGCTTTGAAGGAATTACAAGAAAGGAAATGCTTATAAAAAAGACGAAGGAATTGTATTGAAAATTGCTTTGTCTATCTTGTTTGGTTGAGCAGAAAACTAGTGAAAATAATAATTGTCTTGTTTGGTTGATTTGTTTCTTTTGAGTGGGGTTGTGTGAGCAACAATGATGATCTCACCTACGCTTGCTCTTAGGAACTCAAGAGAGGGAAAACTATTCGAATTCTTATTAACTCTCAAAATTGCGATGATTAAAATGATCGCTTCCTTTTTATAGATTAGGTTCCCAAGGCCTCAAATACAAGGATTAGAGCTATCTACAAAACTCCATAAGCTTCTATAAGACTTAAAGTTATCGACAGGACTCCAAAACCAAAAGCTTGTTAAAAAACTAGAATTATCTATAAGGCTCTGAAAGCTTCTAATGCAAACCTTTGCACTGATCGAACTGCTACAGGACCTGCAGAACTCCGGTTCTGTGTAGAAGAAAGCTATGTTTCTGTATTCAGATAGTATAAAAGTTGTCTACTCACATTTTTCCTCTTCTCCCTATATGTATAATACTTCTTTCTATAATAGTAAAAACAAGCTACCATGTGTAATAGTACTATAAAACGGAAAATAGTAAAAAGGATAGTGGAGAGCGAACTGGCAGTTAGGAAATGGTATGCTACTCCCCTTGGTAACGTGTACCACATCAGTCCTCCCCGTCTTCAGAAAAGCTCGACTCCGACGAGCTAATTGCAACTATGGCGTCATCCGGAGGTGTGTATGCCCAAATGTCTGCTACGTTGAAGGTAGGGGATGTGTTGCAGTCGGGTGGCAATGCAACTGTGTAGGCATTATCATTAATCTTAGAAATAATAGGAATAGGTCCAATCTTGCGACGGGCTAGCTTGGAATACGATCCCGGCGGGAATCTTTCACGGCGCAGCCGAACCATGACTAAGTCGCCTTCCTTGAACAATTTTTGTCGCCTGTGGGCATCTGCAGCTTCCTTATAGTGCTGATTAGCTTTAATAATTTGGTGACGAACGTTCTCTAACATCTCCTTGTAGCGCTCCGTGAAAGAAGCGGCAACCGTCGATTTGCATTTAGGTAGCACAGTAAGATCAAGAGCGATGTTAGGTGCCTTTGTATAGACAATGCTAAAAGGGGGCTTACCTGTGGTTCTGTTCGTCATGGCATTATAGGCAAATTCAGCTTTTGCAAGGACTTCTTCCCACTGTTTCGGCTGTTCTTGAACAAGGCATCTCAGCATGTTGCCCAAGGTTCGATTAACGACCTCAGTTTGGCCGTCAGTTTGCGGATGATAAGCCGAACTCAGTCGAATATCTGTGCCCAATCTCCTCCATAGCTCCCGCCAAAAATGGCTTATGAATTTCACATCGCGGTCGGACGTGAGACTCCTCGGCAGACCGTGCAACCTGACAATTTCATTAAAGAAAATATTGGCGATATGTGCGGCATTTGCCGTTTTCTTACATGAAATGAAGTGGGCCATTTTCGAGAAGCGATCGACGACCACCAAGATGGACTCATTGCCGTGCTTAGTTCGCGGTAATCCCAAAATAAAGTCCAAACTGAGATCTTCCCATATGGAATCTGGTACCGGCAAGGGCATATACAACCCTGTGTTTTGAGCTCCTCCTTTGTATTGTTGGCAAATTGGGCAACTGTCTACTAGTCGGTATACATCTCGTCGTAGTCGTGGCCAAAAGAAACGATCTTGTAACACCCGTAGAGTGTTTTCACGGCCAGTATGAGCCACTAACCCGCCCCCATGTGCCTCACGGACCAGCTGCTGTCGCCATGATGATACAGGAATACAGAGCCTGTTTTGCTTGAATAGATAACCATGTTTGAGAGCATATTCGGTGCTGTTTTCATCCCGTTGGCATTGCAGCCAAATGTTGCCGAAGTCCGGGTCATCACTGTACAAGTCTTTAAGACATTCTAAGCCAGTAATCTCTGTTTGTAGTTGCACTAGAAGACTCCTCTTACGGCTGAGGGCGTCGGCCACGCGGTTGTCCGTACCCGGTTTGTGTTTGATAGTGAACGAAAATCTTTGTAAAAACATGAGCCAACGGACATGCATCCTGTTCACTGATTTTTGACTATTAATGAATTGCAATGCCTTATTGTCACTGCATAATATGAATTCTTGGTGCAACAAATATTGTTCCCATTGTTTGAGTGCCCGAACTATCGCATATAATTCTTGTTCATAGGCTGACCATCTCTGCCTTGCCGGACAAAGTTTTTCGCTAAAGTATGCAACTGGTCTTCCTTCTTGTGAGAGAACCGCTCCCACGCCAATGGATGAAGCATCTGTATCGACGGTGAATAGTTTCTCAAATTGTGGCAGGACTAGTACTGGAGCTGAACTTAATGCCTTTTTTATTGCCTCAAAGCTTTGCTGTTGCTTATCATGCCAAAAAAACTGTTTGGATTTAAGGCAGTCCGTAATGGATGCTAGGATCATGCTGAAATTTTTGATGAATTTTCTGTAAAAATTAGCTAACCCATGGAAACTTCTTACTTCAAAAAAAGACTTGGGTGTCGGCCATTCTACCACAGCTGAAATCTTCCTTTGATCCATGTGTAAGCCTTCGGCCGAAATCAGGAAACCCAAGAAATAGACCTTGTCAACAGCAATTTCACACTTAGGTAAATTAACAAACAACCTTTGTTCTTGCAGCACTTCAAAGAGGTTTCTCAGATGCTTCAGATGCTGGCAGCGGTCAGTACTGTAGACTAAAATATCATCAAAATAGACTATACAAAACTTACCCAAAAATGGTCTGAGAATTTCAGTCATGATTCTCATAAATGTGGATGGTGCATTACACAGCCCGAAGGGCATTACCTTCCACTCATAAAGGCCTTGGGGAGTTTTGAATGCAGTCTTCCATTCATCCCCTGCCCGAATCCGTATCTGGTGATATCCGCTCCTCAAGTCTATTTTTGAGAAAATGGACGAACCAGTTAGTTGATCTATTAGCTCTTCAATGCGTGGTACAGGAAATCGATACTTGATTGTTATTTTATTAATGGCCCTGCTATCAATACAGACGCCAACTACCATCTTTCTTCGGAACAAGTAATGCGGGGACTGCACATGGGCTCAAACTGGTTTGAATCAATTGTTTTTCCAGCAATTTGTCAACTATTTCCTGTAAAATTCCTTGCTCCTTCGGATTGAGCCTGTAATGCGGTAAGTTCGGCAATGATGAACCCGGAATCAAGTCTATCTGATGCTGAATTTCGCGGAGAGGAGGCAGTTCAGACGGCAATTCAGATGGCATGATGCAGGTAAATTCTTTTAATAATTCTTGGACATCTTTCTGTACCACGGTTTGAGTGCTATTCTCATTTGGTTCAGTCAGAAACAGGGCATACATTGGAGATGGCTCCTACCAGCAATATAATAGCGTAGGTCCTGTCACCAAATGCATGGCAACCGGTTGTGTCGCTTTTGTCTTCTGCAATTGTTTTTCACTGCTGCCTGGTAGTAGTCGAAGGCGTCTTCCCTTCCAATCGAATGAATACACATTCGCTCGGCCGTCATAAGTTGCACCAACATCATATTGCCACGGTCGACCAAGGATCAAATGGCAGACGTCCATTTCAAGAACGTCGCATAAAACTTCACAAACATAATGTTTGCCCAATGAAAAAGTAACACGGCAAGAATCGTTGACGCTGATTTCCATACCTTTGCGAACCCAGCTTATTTTATATGGACTTGGATGCTTCGTGGTTTTTAATTGCAAGCTTTGAACAACTGACCGAGAAATGACATTCTCGGTGCATCCACTGTCGATCAACAGATCACATACTTTGCCATTTATTGTGCATCGAGTTCTGAAAATGGCATGCCGCTGAGAATTAGGACTTTGCCGGGGAGCTAATAGCAATTTCTCCAATACACAAACTAAGGGTTCACCCTCATCAGCCTCAATGTTTTCAATGTCCTCCTCTTCATCGAATCCAGCATCTTCAGCTTCCCCATCATCCTCACCTTCTGCTAGATGGACTTGCTGCCGCTGAGGACATTCATTCGACTTGTGGCCTGGTTGAAAACAACGGAAACACTTGAGTGTGGATGGCTTAACATACGGATTGTCTTTAGGCTGCAATCTGGGTTTCGGTTGATTTTTGGTCTCTGCCACATTGACGGGCGGAGTAGTCACTGCTGATTGTGGTTTTCCCATTGGCGGGATATGACCCTTATTGCTGCTGGAAGACAATTCTTGCCACGGTCTGCGCGGATGGGAGTTTTTCGACTGCCTATTCTGTTGTATTTCCGCCTTCATAGCGAAATTCACAGCTTGTGAAATCGACCAAACAGAATTCAGCTCCAATCTATCTTGTATGCTCTCCTTGAGTCCTCCAATATATCGGGCAACTAGTTGGTTATTTGATTCATTAAGGTTGTTTCTAGCACTCAACCTATTGAATTCTTCGGTGTACTCACTAACCGACCTTGTTCCTTGCACGCAGTGCTGGTATTTCATATAAAGGATTTGTTCAAAATCTGTCGGTAAGAATTGTGTCCGCAGCAACTGCTTCATACGGTTCCAGCTACGAACTCGCCCCTTTCCATTTCGCTGCCTCATATTCAAAACTTGTTCCCACCAAGCACTAGCACCCCCCTTCAATCTGCACGCCACATATTTCACTTGTTTGACGGGATCAATCTCCATATAATCAAAAAAATTCTCGACGACCCTTTCCCAATCAAGATAATCTTCAATGTGCAACCTGCCGTCAAAGAACGGAATATCTAATTTGATCTTAAAATCACCTGGGTGGTTGCGGTGTTGAACAACTCGGCGTGGTCTCTGATAATTCTGTATGCAGCCGCTGCCTCCGTCTTCATCGCTGGATTCGATAGCACCATTGCCCAGTATTTCCTGTGGCTCTTCATCTGAATCGGACATTTCTCGTTCCGCCTCTCGCCATTGACGCGGGCGACGATCATCAACTGCCCTGCGTCTATTGATTTGTCGATTCGCCGGTGTTTCGTCTCTCGGCATTTGACGCTGAGGTAGTCGTTGTCTGATGAGATTGAACTCGCGACGAACGTCTACGGTCAGCCTTTGGATCTCCATCGCTAGCTCCTCAAGCCGGCGATTAACTGTATCGTGGTTTGCCCACAAAGCTTCGATGCTCCGACCGCCATCCGTGGCCGGTTCCTTGCCTCTATCCGCCATCTTCTTCACTGTTAGCTCTGATACCAACCTAATGCAAACCTTTGCACTGATCGAACTGCTACAGGACCTGCAAGAAGAAACGGCAAAGAGAACAAAACAGAACTCCGGTTCTGTGTAGAAGAAAGCTATGTTTCTGTATTCAGATAGTATAAAAGTTGTCTACTCACATTTTTCCTCTTCTCCCTATATGTATAATACTTCTTTCTATAATAGTAAAAACAAGCTACCATGTGTAATAGTACTATAAAACGGAAAATAGTAAAAAGGATAGTGGAGAGCGAACTGGCAGTTAGGAAATGGTATGCTACTCCCCTTGGTAACGTGTACCACATCAGCTTCTATAAGTTCACAACCATTTTTCAAGGTTCAGGGAACTAAGTCTGTCAATGTAGAATGCCAGCTCATTAAGAGACAAGCCCACACGTCTACTGAGAGGCACAATGAAATTTCACTATCAAACACTCATTGCAGTTCCAATGCTTATGATCGTGTTGCGAGTTTGCCAATATGTTTCAATTTTGACACATGTATATCAGTGTTTTTTATAGGAATTATGGATTTTGCAAATTTGGTTGCACCTCTGACTCAAACTATTATAAGCTTTGTAGAAAGGTAAGAATTGCTAAATATGTAACCATTAAACCTTAATAGCATGAAGGTTTGGTTGGGGTACATTTAGTGTAGTTGTTTAGACAATGCAAAGTAATAATAACATATAAATATGCTATTGATACATATTTGACTATATTATTTCATCATTATAAAGCGTTTCCATCATTTTTTTTTACTAGTGAAGAGGATGTATTTATCTTATTATTGAAGATGACCTTGCTAAAAGAAAGAACAAAAAAAGGGCACAATCAACTTAAGAAAATTAAGAACATTCATCATTTTTAATAATCCATGTATAAATTTCTTTCTTTCTTAAATTATTTGGTGATGCTTATGGAAAATGGAAAAGCATTACACATCTTATGCTAAACACAGTAGCAATTTAATGCCCTCTAAAATTTTACTTCCCAAATTCCAATAAACACAAAAAAATGGGTAGCATTGAATAGAGTTTAAGCGAGTCAAAATTATATTGAAGTCAAAATATTGAGTTTAGTCTGACTTGAAAGTCACTTGCTCTCTAATTGTAGTTCTAGTTGATTCAAAATTGTTAATGCATTACTTACATGATACATATTTTTTTCGCTCAACTTGATTCTTATATATCTTGAAATTACTCAACATGTAATACTTTGTGCAAATGTATTTTTAATTTCATATACCCTTAAATATTGTCTATTTATAAAACTAACGAACTCCTAACTCCATTTGTCAAAATTTCACTAAAATATCAAAATTAAGAACAAAACTCTACTATCTTGAAATTGCTCAACATGTAATACTGTGTGCAAATGTATGATTAATTTCACATGCCCTTAAATATTGTCTATTTATAAAACTAACGAACTCCCAACTCCAATTGTCAAAATTTCACAAAAATATCAAAATTCAGAACAAAACTCTAACCCATATTCATTAAATTTCCAATAGTTTGGCTGTGGTAGATACAAATGCATGTGTTTTGTAGTTCTTTTTTTGCATGTGTGGTACGCATGTAAATAATGTAATTTTAGTGGCATCAGTGTAAACTTAAAAAAAAAGGCTTTATTAAAATTTCACAAATATTTATTTTTCTTATAGTAAAAAAATGTAAAAAGCTTATAACTAACATAAAAGTTTATTTTTTGGCCTCATGCATTTCTCCCTACATAATATGACTATTATATTATTTGAGTTAAATGAATCATACTTTGAGTGAAGCATCATATCTCAAAATTGGCTTGGAAATTTATTCAAATAAGAAACTATTGCTTGATCTACTCATAAGTTGTCTTGAAACAGCTTAAATTGATCTCAAGTTATTTTAAAATTTAGCTTTCAATTTTGCTTTATGTTGCCCCCTATCTATGATGCACCGACACTTCTCCTCAAAGAGGCGTGCAGTGTCCGACACTCCTCCGACACGTGTCGGACACGCTGAAAACGTGTCCGATTAAAAGAATATTAAATACAAATTAGACACGCGTGTCCGACACGCGTATTTTAAATATTTTATGAATTTTTTTTAAATATAATTTCTTGTATTTGGCGGGATTTAAACTAAATTTCTTATTTTCTATCCACAACACCAAATCAACGTCCGCACTTAATACCCAATCATCGAATATTATCATTTTCATTTCTTTTTGGCAGTGAAGGTATTTTCATCTCCTCTCTCGGTGACTGACAAACGGCATCGACGTCTGACTCTCGACATCCTAATACTAACCATTTTAAACACAAATTCTAGTTAAATGACTTATTATTTTCAAATTATTTTTAAAATTATACTTATTTAATTTTTATACACTATTTTTTAAATATAAAAACTATAATACCATGTCCAACCCGTGTCCGTGTCATATATTTTTAATAACTGATGTGTCCCGTGTCTGTGTCGTGTCGTATCCGTGTCGCCGTGTCCGTGTCTGTGCATCATAGCCCCCTATTGAAGGCCTAAAGAATCTAACCTCCAATCCATTCTGTTTGTATAAAATAAACTATCTTTGCTGAAGAAGGGAATTGGCAAAAGAGAAGAAAAGTCAAGTTCTGGTTATCAAGGCTACATGGAGAATAAGGTGGGAGCTTTTAAATGTGAGCTTGGTTACTAATCACCCCTATTTTATCATCACATGTGATCTTGCTTTTTTTCGATCCCTGCAAATTATCTCTTAGTTTCTTTGCTGATTGTCGTTAAGGTACCTTGATGCCCTCATCTCTCTCTCTCTCTATTCCACCAAATATGTGATGTTATTGTTTTTGAAGAGCATTCCTTTTAGTGCAAGCTAAAACCCTAGAGTTTTCATGGAATTATGGAAGCCATCGCAAGGTTTTCATCATCTTTCATAACATAGATGGAGTTGTTGGACTATTGTTCTTGAAATGCTGTTTGATTGAGCCTTTAAAGGCTTATTGGTTTCATTTTCGTGAGTGGAAACCTTTCACAAGTTATCTAAGGAATTCCTTACATAGAAATTCCACCAGAGTTTGCTTGGTTTGAAGGAATTGGGGGTGGATGTTCTGTAAATGTATTTTACTTTATATTTTCTTAGGGGGTGTTTGTTGTTAATATAATTAATAGGTAATTGAATTTCCATTTACTTAGGCAGGCAAACAAACGCATTTTTTCTCTAACAATTCCCTACCTAACCTTAGTGAAAAGTGGGAAGAAAAAATTTTCTGGTAATTGCTATGATACACATACATGCCTCAAAAAAAAAAAAAAAAAAAAAAAAAAAAAAAAAAAAAAAAAAACTACTTTTCATCAACGTAACAATAAATGAAAAACTTTTTTCTTAAAATTTCCTCAACCAAACAAGCTCATGAAACTAATTCCAATTCAAATATTCCATCATTTTCATTTAATTTTCGTTTCTTTTTCAGCTCCTTTAAACCAAATGGGGCCTAAATATACATGGAATTCCTGATGGAAATTTATGTATGGTTTGCTTTGTTTGAAGGATTTACAAGACATGAAACATTAATGATAGTGATAAAGGAATTGTATTGAAACTTGCTTTGCCTCACTTTTTTTTTTGAGAGAATTAGTGAAAAATGTTATTTTTTTCTTGTTTGGTTTATGAGAAATTGAGTAACAGTTTCTTGTGATATGGGGTTGTGCAAGTCTGACATGATAAAATTTCTATACTTTCTTTTTTACACTAAGGTTGGACAGGTTGCTGTGTAAAATGCATTGGTTCACATTTCTTTTAGAATTCTCATTATCTATTTATAAGATTTAAACCAAATAACCAATATTAAATTTCAAAATGGCTAAATTTACTCTTGCACATACTTCTGCTTTCATCGCTCCTGCTACTTCAACAACCACTGTTCACAGCCATTTTGCCTTGCTCTTGATTACCATGCTTATTAGTCTCACGTCTATTTGCAGTATTGTCTAAGCCTTCAAAATTTTCTTGATCAAACCAATCCTTCACTTCACTGCTCATAAACATTCTGCTTCACACTCTTCTATGCAAATTACATGATCATTTCACTCGCTCGCTATCCCTTTCTCTGATTATAGTTACATGCTTAGGCCTTCCATGAACTTGTTCCTGGTTGTGCCCACTTTAGTTGACACCCTTGTTCCTGTCAACGAGGTTGCATTTTCTTGGAGCACAGTAACTGTTGCAGTGACCAGGGAGGACTTTGAAGGAGATGTTTCTGTCAATGTCAAAGATTTAGTGAAAGGAAGAGGAAGACAATTAGGCGATAATGTTTATGTAAAAAAACTTGCATGAAAGGAATGGAGGAAGACAGATGGCCATCATACTTCGATTATATAATAAACCCTTTAATCTTATGTTTAAACTCTAAAGTTTACCTGTTGGTTTAAAAAAAATATTGATCTAATGTTCAGTACTAATTTCTTTTTATAAAAAGGGAAAAAAGTGTTGGAGCACAACTCAAACCAATGCCATTCTATTGAGCGTAGAAAACAATCGACCACTGAGCTAACAAATAAATCACTACTATTTAGTAAGTTCATATGCATGTAATATATATTCAATTTGTCTTGAAACAATTTCTAATTTTCTATGAAGTCAAGTCAAACTTGAAATTTTTTGAAAAATAAAACTAGTTTAATGTGCGGATCGATACTCAATTTGAATTAATTGAATCAGACCCATTTCAATTCAAGTTAATTTTTGAGTGATTTACGATTATTATTCTCTCATCATCGTAATTTGTGGTTTTATCATGTAGACTAGCCATGATATCGGCTGATGAAACCAGTCGAAAATGCCAAATTGTCTTTTGGTATTAGCTTAGGTGCACAACAATGAGTTCCATTCTGTGATTTCATAAAGTAAATTAAGACATTTTCGAAGAAGAAATCAGCTAAGATTATTGCTATACTACAATAGTTCTTCCCAGTGCTTGGCTACATGCAAATATGTATACAAATATTTCTCATAATTGTTAGCGTTATCCCAACTGAATCATGCCAAAATGCAAGCGGGGGAGTGGAAAAGAAACAACTTCTGCCTTCTCAATCAACTTTGAGAGCATTGTGTGACCATGACTATGAGAAGATTAGTTACCATAGTTTATGGGTTGAAGTAGTTTTTTTGATATCTGAAATGATGTTTTGTTTTGTTGATTTCCTATTTTTGCTTTAAAAGTATAATTTCAAAATTTCGTGAGTCAGGTGTCTCTAAGTGATTATGCAAATCTTCTTGAAGCTGTGAAACAAGCGGACATTGTAATTTCTGCACTTCCAGCTGCTCAATATCTTGAACAAAAGATTCTAATTCATGCTATAAAGGAAGCCGGGTGTGTCCGAGTAAGTCACCTTTGATCCTTGTTCTTTCTTGATTAGTACTTTACAAATATTGATAAAAATTTGTTTTTTTTTCAAGTTTCAGCTTCTATGATTTTGGAGAGTATTTTGCTTTTAAGTAGGTATTGAAATATTGACATCGGTGATTATGCAGACAATCTCTTTTATTAATAAAAAGAAATTATTTCCCATTTCCTTGAATTAATTAAAAAATAATTATTTGTCAATTCCTTGATCAAAAGTTTTAAGCTTAAGAGTCAAGTAATTAGAGAAAATATTGGCTGCTGTTAACTCTTAATATGACCTTTACAACACCATATTAATACAGAAGTAAATAATAATTGAAGCATGGAGTTGGAAAATTAAATCATTTATGTCATCTCATATGTTTGTTCTACAGAACTTTGATATAATTGTGGGCTTTGAAAGAGTTTCATATTTATTATTAGAGTAGTTCTAAAGATCTGTGGAAATTCATGAAAGACATCGAATAATCTTTCCAATAGATTTTCTCATAATAGTATGAAAAATTAAGAATGATTAATTATATCTCATGATCCGATGATTGAGAACACTTGATTATGGAGTTGAACTTGTGTTCTTGATTCAATGAAGGGTTGAAGTGATAAGCTAGCAAGCAGGGTTCGGGTTCTAGGGCCATCAATGAAATGAAAGGGGTCCTTTATGGGATATGACATCGAAGTGATCTGAATATCAATGCAAAGTCATATAGATTTTTATGTTCTCTCCAAAAGGAAGTTCAAAGATATGAATTATATAAATAATGAGGTGATCTAAGAATGCTTTAAAATTAAGAATATACTCAATATACTCATCACCTAGAAACCGAGCGGCAGTGGTGGCATGAAGTGAGAGTGTGATGTAGAACGAAAGCACCAACTTTGCTATGGAAGATGGACAAACTCCAAATGTCTCCCAAAATCTGAAAATATTCCTCAGTTTTTTTTTTATTCGAAACCAGAGAAATTCAAATGTCAGCCTACTCTTGAAGAGGAAGCACACTCCAACCCCTGTTAATGAAATCTGGAAAATAACTTCAGCTATTTTTGTTTCCAAAAGCTGCTTGGAAAAATTCGGACCCCTAAGCTTAGGAATTAATGGCTTGGGGGGAGAATTTAAAGCTCCCAATCAACTCCTGTAATAGCATAGGAAGGAGTGGGGAATTATCCGTGGAGGGAAAATGATGACATACCTAATTAATGGGTTTAATTAGGAATGAATAGTTAACGTCAGGAGGCCTAATGTGAATTCAAACGGGAATTGATTTAGGGACTTGATTGGAAATCTTAAATGGAAGGAAATAAATGCTTGAAATTTCTGGTTGTTGGAAAATCAAGCATTCAAGCCACTAATCAAACAGACAAACGACATGGGGGAAATTCGGCTAGAGGGAAAAGTAACGTGCCTTGGATTGATTACCTAAAATAGGATTTTGGCTTGCATGAAACAGGGCATTTAATGGACTTTAATTCCTGAAATTAAGTTCCTTAGATTATGGAATCAAATAGTAGAGAAAGGCAAGGCAATTCCTTCTACAGAATTTGGAACGTGAAGCAAGGCTTGGATTTTTTTTTTTTTGTGTCAAACAACGTTCTCAGATTTTGAATAAATCTGAATTCAAAATAGTGTCAAGATGGAAAGAAAGAGGAGGGAGACGGGTGATTTCAAATTATTTCCTAACTAATAGATGAGATTAGGAGAGGGCCATGACCGGCGGTCCGGCGGTATGGAGAGGTCGGGTGAAGTGGCCGGCGGCTTGTGGGGGAAAATTGTAGGGCTTGGATTGGAGGAGATGTTGGGTGGAGTTTTAGTGGAGTATTGGTATGCGAGAAGATGAATAAAGGGGTGGAAGGAAGAAGAAGAAAGAAATTCACAAAAGAAAAACCACGAACCCGGCCGTCTCCAAGGTTGGTGGGTGATCCGATTCTCCCTCTCCAAGGGATCTCAAATCACGAGCCCGGACCCATCCTGCGGCTGGTGACATCTTCGATTCCTCTCATAGGAATCCCACTAACGCTCTCTCACAAGAATAACACAAGTGTGAAAAATAATTTTTTCATATCAATAATTCATCATCCCCTTTTACAATAGCTTAAGCCCTATATATAGGCCACAACATGAGAAAGAAAACAAAAATTACAAAATTGCCCCTTGGGCCACAACACTCAAATAAACTAACTTAGGGGTAAAACAGAAAATAACATAAAATAAAAGCTAAAATCCATAAAATAACTCTTAAATGACAATTTAAATTATAGCCGTCGATTTACGACGCCTCCTGTGATAGATGCGCCAAATCTTCGTGCCGATGTCCGCATCAGAGTGTGTATGGATATGAGGCATCATGGAGCATTCTAGATATGAAGCTTATGAGTGAAAGGCTACTGGTGCAACAACTAAAACTAATGAAAAGTGTATATGAATTAGTGGGAAAGTGAGTATGAAGAGAAGAACCACTATGAAGCGATGAGCTACCGTGGGAGAGAATGAAGAACCATTGAGTAACAACTCAATGACCAAGAGAAATATTAAGGCAAAGCAAACAATTATGCCTAACTATGATGGTAAATGCTAAACTGAATCATGAAATATGTACCAGACTTTTGCTCTGAGCTGAAGTTGAGCACACAATGCTATATGAAGCGGCAAAGTGGTGCGAACACACATGTTTTGTTCCAAGCTTTACTTATAGGCTCAATAGGTAGTTTGACCTTTTAACCCTTGACTGACCATAGTTGGTCTTGGCCAAAACCTAGTCTAGTCATGCCTTTGAGCCATTTAGATTGACTCTAACCCCTTTAAGGACATATCTTAGCTTAGTTTGGTAACCCTTGCATGTCTTAGTGTTACCTTGTGATGCGTCTTATAAGTAAAAACAACAAAAAAAAAAAAAAGAAAAGTGTAGGAACAAAAGGATAATGATTGTTTTTTTATTTCTCCTTTCACAATAATGCAAGATACAATTGATCTACCATTCGAGAGGTAAATCGGCTCTACCACAAACCCTAGACGCCTTTAGAAAACTCACAAAGAAAACTACAATAGAAAATAAATTGCCCTCGAGTATGTCATGCAAACGAACCACCTCTATAATGAATGCGACTGCCATTGATATTGCTGTGTATGGGTGCCGTTAGGGAACAAAATGAGCATATTTGCTCAATTTGTTCACTACCACTAGAATCACAGTAAACCCCTGATCTAGGTAGGTCCAAGCTTAGGTGTACCGCCTATTGGCTCATGAGCTCGCACTGCCTCCATCGCTTGTAGGCTCTTGAGGTTGCACTGCCTCCATCGCACGTAGGCTTCATATTATACTGAAGTCGCATTGTCTCTACTGGGTCGCACTGCCCATCGGGAGTCGCATTGCTCCCACCCATCTCTTACCAAACACGACATTTTCTTTAGGTGATATGATCATTTCAACATTTTTTTTATTTTCCTATTTCATATATAGGCATTGGCCTATATATGAAATAGAAAGATAAAACAACGACCTTCTGATAACCTCGTTAGGAAAGTAGATGTATTATATTTGACTTATATTAAGAAAGGTAGAGGTAGACCTAAAAAGACTGGGTTAGAAAATATTAGAAAAGATATTTCTTCATTAGATTCAAATGAGAATTTGACTTTTAACAGGACACAATGGAGAAAAAGGATTCATGTAGCTGACTCTACATAGTGGGACAAAGGCTTGATGTTATTGTTGTTGTTGTTGTATATATATAGGTCAATGCCCCTGCATATAGTTTGACATGGTTATCCAATGTATCAACATATAAGCATATAAGACTGTATGACTCCTAGGAAACAATCACCATATGACCCCATTATGTATAGCAGTGTCGTATAACAAAATTACTTGTTACAGTTGTTGAAGATGAAAGTAAAACAACACAATGAAATAAACAGAAAGTAAAAAAGCAGCAGAAAGTAAAATGACACAATGATTTAATGTGAAATAACCCAAAATAGAGAAAAAACCACGGAGTCACACCACATGAATAAATCTACTATGAAATTGGGGAGAAATAAGTACATATGATGAGGACATCAGGCCTTGAAGAGTTTACCAGAGGCAGGACCGACGATCTACGATCACGATTGCACCGATCTACTTTTGATTATCTTTGTATTAGATTTATTATTTTATTATGTTTCATGAGTTTATTGTACTTTTTCGTTTATGCCCTCGCTTAGGGACCTAATCATGTGTATGCCCTAGGGGCAATTGAGTCTTTTGTATTTTTTTTTATTTGGGCTATTTAAAGCTTTCCCCTCCTTTGAGGTTTAATGAAGATTATTATCAGAATTTCAGTTTTTATTTCTTGTCTCTTATGTGTTGAGAGAAGGAGAGCTTGGAGAGAACCCTAGGAGAGGGAATCGGATCACCCACTAGCTGTAGGAAGTGTCCGGGCTCGTTGTTACCTTTATTTCCTTTTCTTCTTCTTCTTCTCGTCCTCCAACCGCCGGCCATCTCACCTCCACAAATCGTCCAAGCCTCCCCACCACCTCCACCTCTCCTCCTTCCAAGCCGTCGGCCTCAAAGGAAACCCCCTCCCCTTCTAGCTGCCGGCCACCCCTAATTCCCTCCCCTCTCCGTCGAACCCCACCACCACTGCATCCAACCGACCACCCTTCTCCCAACCCTAAACCACCAACCCCAACCTAACCCTAACCCTAGTCTCCGGCTGTAATATCAAAAACCTGCTCCAGGATCGTCCAGGACGATCTGGATCGTCCAGGACGATCTGGATCGTCCTGGGACGATCAGTGGAAATTTTGCTCCAGAATGTGCCCAGATTTGCTCCAGGTGATTTTCTGTACACATCGTCCAGGCCGATTGAGGACATCGTCCAGGCCGATTTGCACTGTAGAAAATATCGGCCTGAGATTAGTTCTGGGAACCGTCCAGGACGATCCAAATTGGTCTGATCGTCCTGGGACGATCTGGCGATCGGTCAGGCCGATCTGAGTATTATAAAGCTGATTTCAGTCGTTTTGAAGAGAGAGAAAATCAAAATAAATAAATATCTGATTTCTGAGGAGAGAGAAAGTCGAGGGCAAATTTGGAAAAGTTGATTTTCGGACGACGCGGAGCTGTTTTCGTCCGAGGAGACTGTTCGAGATATTGCTGTACGCAAGGTAAGGCACATTCCGCCTTTCTCAATTTTCAGAACCGTCGTGTTTGGCGGTATTTTCTGTCCGGATTTCGTTTCCTTTAATGATTTTCGTCCGTATCTTTTGATTGGTTCAGTTTTTACCGCGTAACTTTCTGTATATTGTTGATGTGCCGGGTGTGCACATTTTGGTTATTTTTCGAAGATTTTTGTCCGGGTATTTTTGATTCGGCGGTATTTTTAGTCGACTGCATTTTTCTGTGAAGTTGAAAATTATCTGTGCAGTAGAATAAATATTCTGAAATGTGATTATCTACATTCTGTGCGAATTTGGTGAATTTTGATTTGCAGGAAATTTTGTGTAAATTCCGTATACTGTCGTTGTGCTGTCCGATTTTTGTCTGATTTCTGATTTGCCCGGATTTCTCCTGAATTGAAATGTTATCTGTATAAGCTATAAAAAGGGAGTTATAAGGGGCATGGATCCTATGAGATTCAGTTAGTGTCTGGGGAAATCTTAGTTGAGCTCAAATTGGAGAAATATCTGTTCTGTTCCGGATCTGAGGAATTCTGTTGTTCTGGTGCCGTGAGCACACTTAGCTATTACTTACTCAGAGAATTTCTGGTGCCGTGAGCACAAGGGAGACATAAGGGTCAGAATCCGTAGTGATTCTGTTTAGTTTAGTTTTAGCTATGAAATATTATCTGATATCTGATTCAATCTGATTCTGCTTTCCGTATCTGTTCTGTAAGCAATTATGATTCTGATACGATATGATCTGAAATTTTGATTTCTGATTCTGTTAATGTGATATGTCTGATCTGTGCTGTTTCTGATTTGATACAGCTTCTGTTTCCGTACAATTCTGTTAATTTGATATCTGTTTCGTTCAGTTTTGTTCTGATATGATTTGAAGTTCTGATTTCTGTACGATTCTGACTCTGTTGATTTAATCCGTTCTGATTTGTATTCTGATGTGATATCTGTCCGTATCTGTTCTGATTTGTTCTGTTTCGTTCTGATAAGTTCCGATTTGGATATTTGTCTGATTCTGTTCCGATTTCTGATCGGATTTCTGTCTGATGAGTTTGGTTTTGGATTCTGAGAGTTTTGATTGGAGGTTTGTTGCTTTGCTGAGCTGTTGAGCTCACTCTTGTTTTCTGGTGGTTTTCAGGTTCTGGGAAAGGGAAGGAAGTCCAGGAATAGATTTCTGAGTTCTGATCAGTATAGGTATTGTTTGTACCTTTTGATTTTTGTACAGTCATGGCTTTTCTGTTCTGTCTTTCTTTCTGTTCAAAAGCCATGTACTGTATCTGTAGATGATTGTTTTGAGGAAAAGAAAAGATAGATGTTTTGTTCCGCTGTGTTTGGTGATTTATAGTAGCTCTGTGTTTCTGTGTTTGTGTGTTTGTTTGAGTTGAAATAATTTGGAAGATTCAGTTCAGAACCAAATTCCATAACCAGATCCTGATCAGTCCGTCCGTTTTCGGTTCCGTGTCGCGGCCCGGTGCGAGCGGGATCCGTCCCGGATCGGGTCGGGTCGTGACACCGGCCCCTTGCCCCTTACCTTGCCTCCACAATTCAAACATCTCATTATTACTTTAATTTCTCTATCCAATCACATTTGGAAAGCTTTGATTTCAATTATTCAATCAAATTTGAATTCTGAAATACTTCCTAAAATTGATAATCTATTTTAGAAAAGTTCCTTAAATCAAGTCCAAATCAATTTCGAATTGGATATGATTTAAATCCTCCTCAATTAAAGGTCCTTGATTAGGCAAGTTTTAAATTCACCCTCCCTAACCCTACTCCAACTCACCATGCCGCTGGCCCTAGCTACCTCCTCCCCTCTTTTCTTGAATCAATCTTCTCTTTACCTTCCCCAACTGATTCCCCTAGTCCACTAAGAGACATTTCCTCTTCCCATTGGCAGTCCACATCAAACCCTAGCCTCCTAGATCCGTTAACAACTGCTGTACAGAATTATGGACCAAGGAATTGTTGTTCAGAGCTTCAAGACCAGCAATGTTGCTATCCAAACAGCCCCCAATTGCTGTCCAGTAATAAACCAGTCGCTGTCCAGGAAATCCCAGCATTCCCCCTTGCTGTCCAGCCAATTGAAGAGATCTCCGATTGCTGTCCAAAGACTCCAGCACAATCTAGTTTGATGTTCACCATTCAGAAGTTGCCCAAGTGCTGTCCAAAGGCAGCCAGGAAGTCGGGTTGCTGTTCACTCTGTCTCAACATCCAAAACGACCATACTGGAGTTTCGTATCTTCTTCCGTTGGGTAAACCCTTCCACCAACTCCTATATCTTCCTAGTTACTCTTAATTGTGGCTTTAATTGATTCATAAAGATAGTGCTAATTTCCTTCGCTAAAGCTTAGTAGTTTAGAGAGTTGAGTGATGAATCTTTCTTTCATAGTAACTAGTCTCATTGCTAATATAGGAATATATCGTTGAAAACCGTCAATGTATGTAATGTTAGAATAATTGATTATTTTATGATCTTAACTTTTATACATGTGACTTGGTCTAAGCTTGTTTCATCGCTCTCTTATTTTATTTTATCGTTTAAATCACTACATGTCTTAATTAATATTGTTCTCTAAACTAACGCGTGCAAAATCTTTAATTAACATCCCCTAGGCATTTAAGTCCTGCATCAACATATCACTTTCATCTCTCACTCTCTTCTTGCTTCTCTTCTCTCTTACATCATTCTCACAGTTCTCCTATTCTAAACACTCACAATACAAGAGAAAATCAAGTCAATAACTCAAAGGGATGCAACCCTTGAGAAAAAAATAAGAAAGAAAATTGTCCAGTCCGCCTCGAAGCACTGCGGCGCTAGCGTTGAGCGCTGCGACACTTAAGCCTCTGTCATTATGATGTTGCGGCACCCAAACACACAACGTTGCAGTGTACAAAGCTTGTGACGCCGAATCTAGAGTGCTGCAGCGCTCAGTTCTATGTCAATCAGCACTGGGGCGCTTGGGTACACAACACTGGGGCATTGTATGAACAAAAAGAATTGACTTGAGGGGGTAAACCCGAACCTAAGCAGGGGGTTTACAAACAAGCACGAGAAATTGACTTGAGGTCGAGGTAACAACACAATCCAATTGATCGACACCATCAGATTCCACATAGACTACCCAACGTGTCGGAAGGCTAAGACATAAGTCACTCACAATCAGTTCAAATGCATGTATACAGATAAGATTAAATTACTGGTAGGCTATACTAAAATTGCATATCTTACTTCCGCTCATAGCTGCTTTTGAAAATTTAACACCTCATATTCTTCTACGTGAGTACGATACCTATATTAATCCAAATTTTTTGATTTGACTGCTTATACAACTTATATTTTTATTTTATATATCATTTCTTAACCATATACATATAATTTAATTATTCCAAAATAACACTTACCTCCAAGCTTCCTCTCCTCATATATCTGTCAAATCTTCAAAATTCTCTTGCTTTTAAACTTAAAACCTAGATATCAAATTAAGGAATTTAATTTAGGAACTTCACACAAAAATGAACATTTACAAAAATATAAAATTCTTACCTCTTCCTCTTCTTCTCCTTTTGCTCCTCTCTTTTTCTATATTATCTTTTGCTCCTTTCCTTTTCCTTTACTTTTTTTTTTCTTTTTGTTCTTCCAGAATTCCTTAACCGAACTTCCTCAGCAGTTCCTTCATTCTCCAGCACTGCCTTTTTCCACACGAAATTGGCCTCGGTTTAAAATGCCAACTGAGAGCCCACCAAAATCTCCTAAATAAGGTAATGCAGAAGAATAAAAAAATAAATTAACATTCCATTACCCACGGTTTAATCCTAACTCTCCATAGTGCTTTAGGTGATTGCATGCATAGATAAGTGCTTTAGTACTTTAAGCAATAATGCAATATTTTAATATATAAATACTTATATAGAAACACTAATGGTTACCTCATTATGCAGTTATACAAATTTTCATGTAATTTAATTTAGTTAAACTTAACTAATTACCTTACATAAAAATGTATATAATTAAATGATCTTAATATTTGGTAAGATTTTATAAACAGGTCTTGAAGAACTGCGGTCTCTCGCCCTGCAAGGTCAGCCTATCTTTCGATTGATTGCTTTCCTGGAAGCCGCAGGAGATAGTTGCCCATCATACGGCTCACCAACTGAACTTGCCTCTAAGATGGGCTCGCTCCGGGCAGGTTCGGATCACTTACAATACACGGAACCAGTCAAAGAATCGGAAGGAGCTTCGTCCACGAGTCATTCCTAACCTGCCACTGCCTTATTAAGATTAAGGCGAACTTCCTGCCTACTGAATAAGTAAGCCCGCCTTATGATATTGATATTTTGAGGTGTATATAACAAAAATGGGGTATGAAAATTCTTGCCTCCTATCCGAAAAGTTTTGAGTATTACATGCATATTGCATTTTGATCTGATGGTGTCTTGATTTCATATCAATCTTGGAGAATATCACTGCTCCATATAACTCATCTAGAAACTCATCAATGACTGGTATAAGAAACTTATCAAGCACCATTTTCTTATTCAAAGCCCGATTGTCTACAAAAAATCTCCAACTACCATCTTTCTTCACTAGCAACACAGGGTTGGAGAAAAGGTTGGCACTGAGACGAATGATCTTGGCCTCCAACATTAGCCTCTCAATTTCATCCTTTTGAATATATGAGTATCGATAAGGCCGAACATTGATAGTGGATACCTATTCTTTCAGGTTAATGGCATGCTCATGCTCCCTTGGGAGAGGTAGGCCCTGAGGCATTTGGAACACCTGAATTGTTGCAGGAGTGACTAGTTTATCTCTGAAACCTCCTTGTGGGCTCCGAAAATTCGGCCCCGGCCTCCGCTCGCTTTTCTTATTCGGCGAGGGAGTTTTAACGAACTAAGTTCCGGGGTAAATTTTGGAAGGCAGATGGGTTTGTAGATAAGACACTACCCAGAGATTTCGCCCTCATTTTGTGAGGACTTTATGATCTGAGTTCTGGTTTCCTATAGGCGCAAGCCCCTATAGTTAATTACCCCTCTCGATCATGAGAGAGAACTTTCGATTAAGGCTAGTCGTCAATCAGATACGTAGAATATACGTGTTATCTAGCATATAGTAGCAGCATAGGTTTGGTATTTGGAATTTGAAAATTGAGTTTGAATTTGGGTATTTGGAAAGGTTTGGAAAGTTTGAAGAGTTTGATATTTAAAATATGAAATTTCACCATCTTGAACTTAAAGCAGATGGTGGGGGAATGGATGATAGACCCGATCAAGATCCCATGGTTCTGTCGTCCCGGGCCATCGTGGTCCCTGGTCTACTTAGTCAGAGGAGGTAGTCGACCCAACCTGACAGAAGGA
This sequence comes from Dendrobium nobile, assembly GCA_022539455.1. Classification (NCBI taxonomy): domain Eukaryota; kingdom Viridiplantae; phylum Streptophyta; class Magnoliopsida; order Asparagales; family Orchidaceae; genus Dendrobium; species Dendrobium nobile. The sequence goes on along the minus strand of CM039721.1, from coordinate 497,621 downwards.
TCCTTGTCGGCAGCCATGGGTTGCTTCGTCCAAGGGAACCTTGTAGACCGGGGTTGAATGTTTGTCTAAGGGGACAAATTTGGATCCACCTTAGCTAACAGAGGGCTTTGTGCCCTATCGATCATATCCTATTGATTCATATCTCAAGGATTTAACGCCATTAAGGAGCGTATTGGCTCTGGCCATAACCGCTATCTGTGGTGCCATTTGGCGGCAAAACCACTCGGTTCAGAGGGCCCCGGGTCATAACCGTTTACCTGCGGTGCCATTTGGCGGCAAAACCGCCGGTTAGAGGACACGTACCACGTCCTTACTGACAGAAGATTGATTTGAGAATGGATCCTAGTGATATTTTCGACTAGACATTTGGCTCTTTGTGAGCTAAAGTAAATTTTAATTTGTCCACTCCGGCAAACTGTTGCGGAGTGTGGACGGATTTTGCTTTAAGAAATTGATGGTTTGATTTCATTTTTAAATATTTGGGATTTTGAGATTTTTGTGGATTTTTGGGATTTTTGTGGAGTTTTGGATATTTGGGTGGAATTTGAAAGTGTTCGGAATGGACCCCTTCGGTTGAGATCTTCAATCAACGCGGCCATCATCGGGGTGTTTGGGGTCATTTCTCTTTATGGATTGAACCTTGTCAACTCTGTCGGGCTGTCGACAGAGGATCGGGTTTTGTAGGCTTTGAGCCTTTATTAGTGAATTCATATTGTTATAGGCCTTGAAGGCATAATATGAATGTATTAAGACAAATATGACGGTCGTCACAACCGTATATTTGTTTTGTTGGTTCGAACCCTGTCGACTTCTATTGACCCGTATAGAAGGATCGGTTTCGAACCTGAATTCACTTGTCAACCCGCGCAGCATCCCTAAACGTCACGTGTGTACCAATAACACGCTCGCCGGGTGTCACGACCCCAAGATCTAACTTGGAAAGAATGTCAATCGATTTCACAACAATTTACCAGAGTTATCTATAAACCTTCAGTAAGCAATCTATCAAACATCTATAAAATTTAAACATCAATATTCAAGTCGATTCACATCTCAAAACATCATATACAATACTCAGGAACTAAACTATCAATACAAGTAGAGAAATCTATCCTGTCCTGAGTACAAAAGAATCATCAATCGATCAAAAGAACTAAAACCTGAAGATCTGAATCAACTCCTATCTCCTGCTCCCGAGCCCTGACCTGAAAATATCAACCACATATAATGAGCTTTACAAAGCCCAGCAGGTCACCTAATACCTATAACTGAAATCAAAGCACGGCTATGCTATCAATATGCATGTCAATCTATCACAGTCAATCAATCTATGTCAGTCAATGGTCAATGAGTCTATGCAATCCGGAAATTCATGAATCAATGATCATCAATACTATGCAGTGGAAATCCATAGTCAATAAAACCAGTCAATGCAGCGGCAGGCAATTCGATAAATCAATGCAATCAATCAATATCCGTCAATCAAATCAATACGGTCAAATCAATACGATCCATTTAATGAAATCAATCGAGGAAAGCAATACGATAAACTTCAATCCAGTCTGACAAGAAATCTATACAACAGTCAATACGGTGCAGAACAGTAGCAACAGCGAGTCTATAAAATCTATAGGCAGCAATATCAATGAATCGGTAGGCAGTAGTACGATGTCCATGCTATCAATGCAATATCTATATCCATCCATTTCTATATCAATGTTCAGTAATCAATGCTCGGTAATCAATCAATGAAATCAATGAATCCGATCAATTAATAAGGCAGAAATCGATAAAGCAATAAATCCGTAAATCAATACAGTAAACATGCATTTCAATACTATATACTGAACAAGTACAAACTACTGGCTATGTTGCTGTTGTAGATTCGTACATTGGTTCTATCAATAAGAGTCGTCACTCTTTTCGCCCGTCGGCATATCAATAAACTCCTTATGTCTCCCTTCAATAATCAATAATCAATGTTTAAAGGAAAGCCCGTCGGCCCACCATCCTGTACAGGTATCAATCAATCTTCTACCAATGTTCAACCAGGTTCCACTTGCGATCAGTATCAATAGTCAATTCAATCAATAAACAATTCAATAGTCGATATTAAAGCAATCATATCAATAATCAATGCATATCAGTTCAATCTATCAATTTCAGACAATTCAGGAATCGTACAAAAATCGGGCAGCGTAACGGCAGTCGGTCAAATTTACACAAAAATCCTGCAAAAAGACACAATATCCAAATCTTTCCAAATTACAATAGAATATCTACGGCATCAATACAAAACTATTATTCTATAGAAACCAAGTCAGAAAACATCCTGAAAATTTTCTATTCGATAAAAACCGCGTAGAACCAATTCCGACCGATAAAATCTTCGTAGAATACAGTCAAATCGTGTACAATAATCATATCTATAACATATCAGAAGTTGTGCGGTGAAAGTTGTGTCAAGTCAAAATCATGTCGAAAAGTCGACTACGAAAACACAAAACAGACCACAATTCGATCAAAACACAACATCTTTGAAAACAGAAACAGGGTTCGGAGTCCTTACCACGAGATCTACACTTTTCCCAACAGCAGCGTCGGACGAAAAGCGCTCCGCGGTCTCCGAAAACCAGCTTTTCTCTTTTTCCTTTTCTCTTTCTCTCTCCTCAGATATTTCTCTCTCTTCAAAATATCTCATTTCTATATATATCCAGACTGATCGTCCTGGACGATCGAGCTTCGTCCCGGACGATCCATGAAGAGAAGAATTTCGTCCAGACGAAAAATCACACATCGTCCCTGGCGAAGGGTTCACTGACTTATTTTCGTCCAGACGATCCTGATTTCGTCCAGACGAACCAGACAGCCAAACAGGATTTCTACACAACCTGTACCGATCGTCCCGGACGGTCCAACTTCGTCCTGGACGATTCTGGGAGGAAAATCCAATTCAGAGAGGAACAGTAAGGGAACGAGATATTACAATCTCCCCACCTTAGAAAAATGTCGTCCCGACATTTCCCTACAGGTACGAAGCAAAAACGACAATGCAAAACAAATCGATCGAAAACCAAATCTAAATCAAAACTCGTCGGAATCCATACAGAACACACAATGCAATCAATCAAATGTCAATATGCAATGTTCATATGTCAATAGCAATCGGTTAGTCAAATCAATCTTACCAGTAGAACCTTCTGGTCGTTGTTGATCCTGATGCTGTAAACTCTGTAGACTGTAGATGCGTGGCACCACTGGAGGTCGTGGCGCAACCGTCTCCCTCTGATCTCTGACAGTCCTATCATCCATCCGGTTTCCTGATCTCTCACTGTAGGCCCTCGAGGCAACAGTCCTCTGCTGTCTTGTACCCGTATCAGCCCTTCCACCCAGTCCTTTCTGAGGACACTCTGCTGCTCTGTGTCCTTGCTGTCCACAGTGAAAACACTGTCCCGTCACTAGGTAGCACTGACCTGCATGTCGTTTGCCACAGTGAATGCACGTGCCAGAACCACCAGATGATACTATCGATGCTGATCGTGATGCAGATCCCGATGCAGATCCCTTCGAACCCTCATACCTGCTTCTCTTCTCTCTATCTCTGTCTCTATAAGAATCATCTCGTCGTACCTCATCTCTCCTCCTTCTGGTATCCTCGTACCTCGGTACCGGTGTTGCCAAATCAATCTCTATCAATCGAGCTCGCTCCACTAGCTCAGAAAACTCATGGATCCGGAAAGGTACTAGTGGATGCCTCAGCTCTCTATTCAATCCATGTAGAAATCTATAGCACTTTTCTTCGGGAGTAGGAATCAGATGAGCAGCGTACCTCGAAAGTGCAGTAAACTCGGCCTCGTACTGCATCACTGACTTACGGCCTTGCTCCAATCTCATGAAAGCTTCCTGCATCTGTCGCTGAGCTGACGGTGGTACAAACCACATCCTGAATACTGCAGTGAACTCATCCCAGGTGATCTCAGCATTGGTTTTCCCCTGAAATTTCTCTCTCTGCTGTCCAATCCACCATCTCTCCGCCTCACTCTCCAACATGAATACTGCCAATGGTACTTTTCTATTCCCCGGACACTGCATGCTATCAAAAATCTTTTCCACCCTCATGATCCAATCCTCAGCAGCCTGTGGTCCTACAGCCCCTTTGAACAACGGAGGCTTCAGCTTGTGGAACATCTGCAAGTGTCTGTCTACCTCTTCTTCCTTGCTTCCACTCATCTTGCTTTGGGCATCCCCCATAACATGTGCAATCGCAGTAGCCAACTGCATCATACTCTCTGAAGGCACTGGAGCTGCGCTGTGTTGCTCGTTTGGTACACTGGATTCTACTGGAGGATCCATATCTTTTTCACCTGCACAATTCAAAACAAATGATACACACATGCAACGATGTATGCCAATGAAGCTCTTAAAGCTACCCAATCTACCCAATCTCTCAATCCAATCTTACAACTCTGGTAACAATCCATTCTTCCAATAACACTGCTCTGATACCAACTGTCACGACCCCAAGATCTAACTTGGAAAGAATGTCAATCGATTTCACAACAATTTACCAGAGTTATCTATAAACCTTCAGTAAGCAATCTATCAAACATCTATAAAATTTAAACATCAATATTCAAGTCGATTCACATCTCAAAACATCATATACAATACTCAGGAACTAAACTATCAATACAAGTAGAGAAATCTATCCTGTCCTGAGTACAAAAGAATCATCAATCGATCAAAAGAACTAAAACCTGAAGATCTGAATCAACTCCTATCTCCTGCTCCCGAGCCCTGACCTGAAAATATCAACCACATATAATGAGCTTTACAAAGCCCAGCAGGTCACCTAATACCTATAACTGAAATCAAAGCACGGCTATGCTATCAATATGCATGTCAATCTATCACAGTCAATCAATCTATGTCAGTCAATGGTCAATGAGTCTATGCAATCCGGAAATTCATGAATCAATGATCATCAATACTATGCAGTGGAAATCCATAGTCAATAAAACCAGTCAATGCAGCGGCAGGCAATTCGATAAATCAATGCAATCAATCAATATCCGTCAATCAAATCAATACGGTCAAATCAATACGATCCATTTAATGAAATCAATCGAGGAAAGCAATACGATAAACTTCAATCCAGTCTGACAAGAAATCTATACAACAGTCAATACGGTGCAGAACAGTAGCAACAGCGAGTCTATAAAATCTATAGGCAGCAATATCAATGAATCGGTAGGCAGTAGTACGATGTCCATGCTATCAATGCAATATCTATATCCATCCATTTCTATATCAATGTTCAGTAATCAATGCTCGGTAATCAATCAATGAAATCAATGAATCCGATCAATTAATAAGGCAGAAATCGATAAAGCAATAAATCCGTAAATCAATACAGTAAACATGCATTTCAATACTATATACTGAACAAGTACAAACTACTGGCTATGTTGCTGTTGTAGATTCGTACATTGGTTCTATCAATAAGAGTCGTCACTCTTTTCGCCCGTCGGCATATCAATAAACTCCTTATGTCTCCCTTCAATAATCAATAATCAATGTTTAAAGGAAAGCCCGTCGGCCCACCATCCTGTACAGGTATCAATCAATCTTCTACCAATGTTCAACCAGGTTCCACTTGCGATCAGTATCAATAGTCAATTCAATCAATAAACAATTCAATAGTCGATATTAAAGCAATCATATCAATAATCAATGCATATCAGTTCAATCTATCAATTTCAGACAATTCAGGAATCGTACAAAAATCGGGCAGCGTAACGGCAGTCGGTCAAATTTACACAAAAATCCTGCAAAAAGACACAATATCCAAATCTTTCCAAATTACAATAGAATATCTACGGCATCAATACAAAACTATTATTCTATAGAAACCAAGTCAGAAAACATCCTGAAAATTTTCTATTCGATAAAAACCGCGTAGAACCAATTCCGACCGATAAAATCTTCGTAGAATACAGTCAAATCGTGTACAATAATCATATCTATAACATATCAGAAGTTGTGCGGTGAAAGTTGTGTCAAGTCAAAATCATGTCGAAAAGTCGACTACGAAAACACAAAACAGACCACAATTCGATCAAAACACAACATCTTTGAAAACAGAAACAGGGTTCGGAGTCCTTACCACGAGATCTACACTTTTCCCAACAGCAGCGTCGGACGAAAAGCGCTCCGCGGTCTCCGAAAACCAGCTTTTCTCTTTTTCCTTTTCTCTTTCTCTCTCCTCAGATATTTCTCTCTCTTCAAAATATCTCATTTCTATATATATCCAGACTGATCGTCCTGGACGATCGAGCTTCGTCCCGGACGATCCATGAAGAGAAGAATTTCGTCCAGACGAAAAATCACACATCGTCCCTGGCGAAGGGTTCACTGACTTATTTTCGTCCAGACGATCCTGATTTCGTCCAGACGAACCAGACAGCCAAACAGGATTTCTACACAACCTGTACCGATCGTCCCGGACGGTCCAACTTCGTCCTGGACGATTCTGGGAGGAAAATCCAATTCAGAGAGGAACAGTAAGGGAACGAGATATTACACCGGGGCCCATGCGGGTTGAGAATATATTTCCCCCTTTAGTGTACCTATGTGTATACAATTTATAGTGCACGTGCAGGGGGTATTTTTGGAATATTTATAGACGCCTTCTATCTGCTTGTACGGATGTTGCAGATTCGGTGGCGTGGCGTAGCAGCTTCTGGATAGAATTGTTCGCTGCTTCTTATAGGTAGACTGTCGTGCACTATTTGTTGATTTTCGTAGGTGGGTCATAGTGCACTAACGAGCCTCCTGCCTTTAGTCGTAGGACCTTACACTTATTGTGGTCTTTTGACATTCTGCTCGTATATGACATTTAATACATATGATGGGTCCTGTACGACAGTTTGTAGATGGTTGTACTTGCTACAATTTGATTATCTTTGCTCGTGGAAAATTACTGCATTTGATCAGCACTAAATTGTTATTGATTGTATGAGTGTCATTGTTCTTGCATCCTACCCACCTTTCATCGATCTCAGGTGGTCTGATGTATTTGCACTTGTTGTAGAAACAGATCTTTGACTACAACAAATAGATAGTACTCGTACACCTTGCAATTATTCGTTGCTTGTCACTAGTATTGTGCATTGACTTTGTGGGGACTGTTGTATGAATGAGGACTCTCCTACATTTCCTTCTGGACAAAGTATTAGTTGCATGGCATAATGAGCTTTAGTTATAGGATGAATGATTACAAGTTTATTGTCCTTGCTCGTAGCTTGATTGATTGAACATGGTAATTTGCTTTGGTCTCATCGATGAATATTCCTTTGAATGCTTTGAATCACAACTTATGATTTTTACATCATGAGTCTTCTTTTGCTTGTGAATGAGTTGTAGAAGCTTTTCATATTGATACCTTCTTGTAAGTCAACTTTTAGATGTATCAATTTCTTTTGTTTGTAAGAGAGCAATGTAATTGTCCATGTGAGTAATATATGTATCGATCACTATCATTCTTTTATGGCTTGCATGATATTCATTATCTTCCACAATCTTTCACAAATATTCATAAGATTCTTATAGCTTCTAGGTAGAGATCTTATTGATATATCCTTGCAAGCAAGTTGTGTTATCCTCTTAGAAGCATCATATTTTGTCATGAGATTTGATTATATTATTGCTTAAGAGAAATTCCTTTGCTCCCCCTTCATCTTAGTTGCACTCAACTTGATTCTTGCTTGCATGTTGATTATCCCATATAATTCATTTGAGTTATGAGTTTCAAGCTTAACTTGAGTTCATGCCCAAGCTCAAATTTAATTCTTCTTGATTGAGTTTGATTTGAGTCCTTGTTGTCTTGTAAAATTCAAGTTAAGTTCAAAACTCATTGCACCAATCTCCTTTGAGTTCAAGTAGTCCATATCTTGTTCAAAGTTTCACCTTGCAAGTTCAAGTTCAGCTCAAGTCCAAGTTCAACCATAGTCCCCTGCGGTCCAACTCAAGTCTTGTTCGAGTTTGAGGTTCACAAGTTTTGAGTTCAAGTCCGAGTCCAAAACGAGTTCAATCGAGTTCTTGTTCGTTTCAATTAGAATTGAATTCATTTGGGTTCAAGTTCAATTAGATAGATTGAAACAAGTCCACAAGTCCAAATGGTTCCAAGTCCTTGTCTGTATTTCAGACAAAATTTTGGCAGCCTCCCGGCGTCTCCCCCGTTAAGGGGAAAAAGCTAAGAGACCGCCTACCCGCCACGTCACTAAAGACGTGCACGGTTGGTGTTGGTGAGACACCGCGGCAGTTGTATTTTTGTTTTTCTCCCACCACGCGCACTAAAGGCGTGCTTGGGGTTTTAAAAAGTATTTTTTTGATAAGCAGTTTTTTTAATTTCCCCCCGCCCGGGGGTACTTATGAGCGACCCCGCTTCGCCACACGTGCCGCACCGGGGTTCCATCCTACCACGGCCAATAAAGGCGTGCTTAGGACAGTTCTCCAATTTGCCACGAATATTGAAGCAAGGTTTTGAGTTTAGAAGATTGCGTACCTTCGCGGGGTTGTCGTGGTTGACACATGGATCGAGGGGTCACTCGCCTACCTCGTCGTAGGTGTCGCACCGGGTTCCCTCCTACCACGGCCACTAAAGGCGTGCTTAGGTGGTTTGCCGGTCCGACACGAATGTCGAGGTAAGAGAGTGGAGGGGGTTTTTTTTTCTATTTTATTAATTATAATTATTTATAAGTTATTATAATTAATTAAAATTATTAATTATGAATAATTAATATTTAATTAATTTTAACTAAAAATAATAATAATAATTAATCATAATTAATTAATATTAACTTTCATTAAAGTTAATCATAATTAGTTAAAATTAATTAGGATTAATTATTTAAAATTAATCATAATTAATTATAACAATTATAATTAAATTTAATAATTATAGTTAATTGAAATTAATTATAATTAATTAAGATAATCTTTAATTAAAATTAATTAAAATTAATTTAATATTAACTCTAAATAATTATAATTAATTAAAATAATAATAATAATAATTAATTAAAATTAATAGACATTAATTCTAATTAAAACTAATTAACATTGATTTTAATTAAAATCAACTAATATTAATTTTAATTAAATCCCTCTCCCTCTCTCGGTTTGGGAGATTTATGGGATTAGGCCGAACCAGCGTGCGAAGGGGAGAAAGTTACCTTCACCGTCAGCGTGCTCCTGTTGTGCTTCTGATCGAAATGTTGTAACTTCCGATCAAGACAGGGAGGGAAGTCGGGCTGCCGCGAAGGAGCCGAGGCCGAACAACAACAAAGGAGCCGGAGAAGAGGCGCACGCAAGGTAGAAAGTTATCTCCACAGTGAGCAGCTCCCGTTCTTGCACCCGATCAAAATGTCGGAACTTCCGATCGAACAGGAAGGGAAGTCGTCGGGGGAGGAGTCGGACGGCAGGGAGGAGTTCGGCACAGGTAAGAGTATCGATCTCTCTCTCTCTCTCTGTTTGGGTTGAAGGAGGTGTGGAGGTCGGGTAGAGGAAGAGCAGTCGTGCGTGGGAGCAGAGGGAGGAGGAGGTCGTGGAAGCAGAGCTTCGGTCGTGCGTGGGAAGAGCTTCGGGAGCAGAGAGGGATCGGGGGATTGGAGTCGAGAGGGGAAGTCGTCCCCGAGAGCAGAGGGCTCGTCTCCCTTTTATAGGCACAAACGGGAGTGGGATCGACGCGGGATTTGCGGGATCAGACGCGAACGGCGCCGCGTCTACAGTGTTTCAGCGGGATTCCCTGCGGGATTTCGGGAGATTTGGGCGGCCTCTCGACAGATACGAGGTATGCCATTTTGTGATTACTTTCTCTTTTTGTTCTTTACACAGAGGTCAACACTCCTCTTTCTCCATTCCTTCCCCTCCCTCGAGGCTCTGGAGCTCCACCAAGAATCCCATCCTTGCTCCCTGGATTGCTCTCACCAAGGTCTTAAGAGAAACCCTGATTTTGGATGGACTAGGATCCCCTCTGATCCTCACCTTCATCCATGAATTTCATGATCAATGTCTTCCAGTCCACCTTAGTCTCTCCTAGGGTTCACAATCACTTCACTCCCAGAATGACATATGTGCTCCTTAGCTCCAAGGGAAGAAAATCTTCCGCTATCTGTATGTCCTAAAGTGTTAGTACCAACCTCCTAAAAATCCCACTACTCTTTTTCACCTTCCCCGTCCCATCATGACTCCAATGCTCCCTGTGTCCACCAATACCGATCCCAACTGGTCCACGACCTGATTTGATATGAAGTTATGGGTAGCCCTACCATCCACCAAAACTACCATTGGCCACTCCCTGATCTATCCTCTTGCCTTCATGATGTGATTTGGAGTAGATCCCACCATTGAGTTAAGGGACACTCCCGACACGTCAAAGTATAGGTGCTCTCCTCTCTCTTCTACTTCCTCCACTAGATCCTCGCTGTCGATCTCCTCCTCATCACAGGCCATAATAACCTGGAGTGTGCAATCATTGTATTGATGGCCTGGTGCATACTTCTCATCACAGTAAAAGCACAAACCATTCACTCTCTTGTCTTTCATCTCTACATCTGTGAGGTACTTGAAGTTGGCCTAAGGGCAAGCTCCCCTTTTCTTCTCCCTTGGGTCCTCTCATTAAAATAACACTGTATGGGTTCTTGGTGCCAGTGAAGTCAAGGTACTTCTGTAAGAGCCTCTCGCTACTCCACTTTTACCGATCTTCTCCATCTATCTCCGATCCTCTACTATTTAGGCTAGCTCCATTATGTGACACATTTAGATTCAGCCTTTGGTTTGAACTGTTTTGACCTGATTGAGAAATGTAAATTTTTTAATTGTTGAGTTTTAAATACATTTGCATGTCTTTGGGAATGTTTTGTTGCATGCAAATAGTTGTATATGTTCTAGAATGAATCCCAAGGGGTTAGAGAAAATTTCAACAAAATATGAGAAATATCACTATTGGAGCGCCCCAATGTTGGGTGTACGAGCGCCTCAGCGCTGCATTACCAGCCGTCAAATAGTGACATTGCAGCGCTCCTGACTCTGGAATTTGAGATTTTGAAGTAGCGCCGTAGCACTAGGCTACTAACGGCTCTTTAAATATAGAGTTTTCCACTATTCCATTCATTTGAGTGCCGCATGCAGCCGAAGCAAGAGAGGAGAGGGATTTTACGGTAGTTGCCTCTAAAAGGAACAAAGGATGCGCCCTTGCCACACTTCCAAACGCTAGGATTCATTATAGTTCCTCCCGAGACACTCTAAATGCCCATGTAAATATCCCTTTCTGAAAAAGAAATAGGCATTATGTAACTTATAGCATCTCCGAAGATAATATTAGTAAGATGGATCTTACAATCCATTAATGGGACTGCCTTGCAGTGGGGTTTATTTCTTTGTAGAATTTTACTTTTCTTCAAATTTCTAAGCATATTGATTTTTAATCGAATTGTTAAACTAATGTGCTTATGAAGGTCCTACATTTAAAAGTATCCCAACCAAAATCTAGAACCTCTATCTTTTGACTTTTTACTCCTCAAAATATTATGGCCAACACAATGCTCCTATGTCGTAAGGCACACATCTTTGTGATCTCCACGAGATGATCGGCCAACTAGTGGCTCCACCATCTAACATTTCATTTACTGGTTTATGGAATGGGAGTTTTTCTTTTCATTCATCTTCAACCATCAAAATAGAGCTATCGAATGCACACATATTATGACTGCCGCTGCTGCTAATGGACTGGATGCAGAGGTTCATTCCTTCAGAATTTGGAGCTGACCCTGATAAAGTACAAATCTTGGACATGGACATGGGCTTTTACAAGAAGAAAGCGGAAATTCGACGACTTATTGAGAGTGAAGGAATCCCCTACACATACATTTCATGCAATTTTTTCATGACCTATTTGCTTCCATCACTTGTGCAACCCGGCTCTAAGATTCCTCCCAGAGATAAAGTAAAAATCTATGGCAATGGAAATTCTGAAGGTTTGATGAATAGGAAAGTTTATTTATGTTTTGTTCCGAAGAATGTTAGTGGTTTATTCACGGTAATTTTTCCTTGCAGCTGTCTTCGTTAAGGAGTCTGATGTTGCTGCTTTCACAATTTCTAGCATTGATGATCCAAGGACTTTGAATAAGGTATTATACCTGAGACCACCTGGTAATGTTGTCTCAATGAATGACCTTGTGGACCTTTGGGAGATGAAAATAGCAAAGAACCTTCAGAAGGATTATATTCCGGAGGAGAAGCTTCTTAAGAACATTCAAGGTATGGGAATTGTAAAAAAAAAAAAAAAAATTATGCGATCTTCAGAATTCTGCTGAAAGAGATTTTCCTATTGTTCTGATGTGTGTTTATTGATGTTGCAGAAATGCCATATCCAGACAATATGGAGTTGGTTTTTATATATTCTGCATTTATTAAAGGTGATCACACCTACTTTAACATTGACGAGGCTGGCGTTGATGCAATCAGATTATATCCAAATGTTAAATACACTACTGTGAGTCAATTCCTTGATACCCTTTTGTAGACCAGTGCATCAATTGGATCAGATATCTTGTTGCATGATTTTATTGCAACTTCTTATCCGCATCAATGCTGTAGAGTTTGAATTCAATCCGTTTTGATTGGATGCCAAGTTGAAACTGCAATTTTATTTTTAAGATCAACCATGGGAGAGTTTTGTAACCTGATGATGGACCGGCCGACTTGATTGAGAGGGAATTAGGAAGTTTTTTAATCAGGAGGGAGCTGTTTTGGAAGGTTCTTAATCAAAGGAATTTTTTTTTAAGAAAGGTTTAATTATAATTGGGAGGGAATTATTTAGGGCAAGAGATTTAATTTGAATTTAAATATGAGAGAATTATTCAGGGAAAGGTGGCTGATTTGGGAGGGAATTAGGGGAGTTTATTCAAGGCTAACAATGGGGTGGTTTCAGGATTATGTTTTGAGTTTGTTCAAATTAGAATTGCTTAGGTTGTGGGTATTCTAGCAGCCGGCTAGGAATTTGGGAGAGCTGGTTCTTTCTCTCCAATTGAAGATCAAACATCATTTTGTTATTTTCTTTCATATATATTACAAAAAAAAGTTCCTGTGTGTTCTTCTTCCTAAATTTCTTGTGCCGTTATCTAGTTTTGCTAAAATTGCATTCACTTCCTTTCAAATTGGTATCAGAGTGGTGCCCTGGGCTGAAATTGAGGCATTTCATTGCCAATTTTTGATGTGTTTTCCCCTCCAAAGTACTGATTTCTACTATTTGAAGACCATAAGTATTGTTTTTGCAGTTTGGAGCCTTGAGCTGGGTGCCTTTGGAGGGAAGAAATGTAGAAGTGTTGGAGGGTGAGATCAGACAATTGAAATATGAAATTTAGGATCTCCAAACTCAATTTTCAGATTTCAAAAGTCTAATTTCAGCAGTCTATGAGAATATCAATGATAAATTTTCCATTATGGAGGAGATGTTGAAGAAGTTGTTTGAGGGCCAACCCAAGACGACGTCATTGGAGGTGATTTGTGTTTGATGTAGTCTTTTTTGAGAAGGCTCTATCCGGCGGTTAGGGATTTGAGAGTGCCGAATCTTCCTCTCCAAATGAAGATAAAATGGAATCTTGCTTTTTCTTTTATACATCTTTCCATAAAAAGTTATTGTGTATTCTTCGTCCTAGTTTTCTCAATTTTTACATCCACTTTCTATCAAATTGGTATCATAATGGTGTCAAGGGCTGAAATTGAGGCCTTTCCTTGCTAATTTCTATTGCGTTTCCCCCTCTAAAGTGCCGATTTTTTTTGTTTTAAGACCAAATTACTATTTTTTTATGATTGGAGCCTTGATCCAGGTACCTATGGCAGGAAGAAAGGTAGAAATGTTGGAGATAGAGATCAGACAATCGAAATATGAAATTTCAGATCTATAAACTTAATTTCATATTTCAAAAGTCAAAATTTAGGGAAATTTTCCAACATGGAGGAGATGTTGAAGAAGTTGCTTGAGGGCCAACCCCAAACAGCACGTCGGAAACAAGGAAAGCCGCCAACAACTAAGGAAGTGGGGAAAACCCTAATCCGATGAGGCCAAAGGAAGATCAGGAGGTGGAGATTTTGGAGGGAGAATAGAGAATGCCTTCGATAGAGCCTATTCTTAGGAGGTGTTGTGTGGAGGGTATGGGGAAAGGTGTGAGGGGGACGAGCATGAATGAAGGGGTGCTGAATGAGAGAGGAGAGAGGCAGAATTTGAAAGGAGAGGAGTTGGTTATGATCGAAGGGGTGCTGAATTTGAAATGAGTGGGATTGATTATGATCTTAGGGGTGTTGAATTTGAAAAAAAGAAGGTGAGATTTTAGTGAAGGTTTGAGTATGAGCATATAAGAGATGACTGTGACACTTGGGGGGAACCACCCCCTTGGGGAATTGGAAATTATGGGGGAAATAGGGGGAACTGAGGAGATCCGAGGGAGAGGAAACTGAAGATGCCTATTTTTTGAGAGAGAGGATGCACATAGGTGGATATACATGGTAGAAATGTACTTTACAGTCAATAGGTTGACGGAGAAGGAGAGATTAATGGAAGTTGGGATGTGCTTGGAGGGGAAAGCATTGACATGATACTAGTAGAGGAATGCGAGGCGACCCATATAAACTTGGAGGGAGTTTAAGGACTGCTTATTGGAACATTTCTGAACCAGTAGGGGTGAGACTTTTATGAGCACTTCTTCGCGTTGAGGGGACAATTGTAGAGTATTGTGAGCAGTTTGAGCACCTGACCCAACAACTAGACCTACTTTCGGAGTTTGTATTGGAGGGGAACTTTATAAAAGGGCTCATATCAGAGATTCAGGCGGTAGTTAGAGTGATGAGGCTCCATGATTTGAGAGAGGCTATGGAGCTAGCCCAATAGTGGATGATCAGAGGCACCTGGAGATAGGAGCTTGTATGCACAAACGCATACCTATTGGCATAAAAAATTTGGTCCCTTTAATTAATATTAATTAGTTAGCATAAATTAATCAATAATGCAATTTATTAATTAATCTAAAACTCCATTTCACATAAATTAATCACAAAATATTCCTATTTAATCAAGGGAGCATTTACCGTATAATGGAATTATAAAATCTTTTTATAATATTTTTTGAAATGTAAAGGGGATTAATAGGATGAATATGAGCCACTTCACATAATTAATAACAAGTGATGGTATAAATATAGGCATAAACATAGGCATTGCAACCATATGCTCCCCTCCATGTGCGATCTTTGATGCCTAACCACAAGGCAACACATTTCCATCCTTAGCCTTGTGTTTAGGGTTTAGCCACTTCGATGAGCTATGAAGATGAATCAACACAACTATGCCTTGCTTCTTCTTCTATAGAAGCTTTATGACTGCTCCTTTTAATGGTTGCTTAATATGGTTATTGTTGCATTGCTTGACCCCAAACCACCTTAAAAGCTTCATGGTAAGCTTGGTAAGGTTCCTCTTCCTGGATTGACTCCCAAGCTCCACTGTTGCTATTTGATGAAGCTTCACTTCCAAATCCTCTAGGTTGGTTTAAGCACTTATAGAACTTCCTAGCCACATGCTCTTGTGGGCTCCGAAAATTCGATAATGCTACGCACTAGCCTCTCTGCGCCATCAGTCTCTTTTTCTTATTTGATGTTGACGGCGGAGAGTTTTAACAAATTTAGGTTCCGGATGATTTTTTAGAAGGTGGATTGGGTTTTAGATAAAACACTACACAGAGATTTCACCCTTATTTTGTGAGGACTTTTTTATCTGAGTTCTGGTTTCCTATAGGCACAAGTCCCTATAGTTAATTACCCCTCACGATAATGAGAGATAACTTTTGATTAGGGTTAGTCGTTAAAGGGATCACATAGGTCGCAAATTTAGTGTATAATAATAACAATTTTAGGGTTTTAATTTTTGATTTGAATCTTGAAGAATACTTAGAATTTATCACTATAAACTTAAAACTGGTGATGGGAAAATTAAATATGAGCATGATCAAGATCTCATGGTTCCGTCGTCCTGGGCTATCATAATCTATGGTCTACTTAGTCATATGAGGTAGTCGACCCAACCTGACAGAAGACACATTATCGACAACTATATGTTGCTTCATCCAAAAATAGCTTGTAGACTTGGGTTGATGTTTGTATAAAGGAATAGATCTGAATCCACCTTAGTTGACAGAGGGCTTTATGCCTATCGAATAAACCCTATGATTCATTAATCAAGGATTTGACGCCGTTAGGGAACATACGGGCTTTGACCATGATCGTAATATAATTATGTCATTTTGCGGTAAAATCACCCGATCAGAGGGCGTGTGCCATGTCCCTGTTGGCAAGAGGTTATTTGAGGATGAACCTTAGTGGTACACCTGATAGAACATTCACTCTTTGTCAGCTTAGATTAATTTTAAATTTATCACCCCCGACAAGCAGTTGCAGGAGGTGGATGATTTTAGTTTTAAGTTTTTAGGCGATATATTTCATTTTGGGGGGGTTTAAACTTTTATTGGATTTGAGATTTGATCCATTCGGTTGATAATTTTCTTTAACACGGCCATCATCGTAGTGACGTTAAAGTTACTTGTATTTTCGTACGAATTTGAGAGACATCTTGTAATTCAAGTCATGTCGACTCTATTCTTTTCGAGGAGGAGGATGAGACTTGAGTATTTGACCCGCGCAATATTCTCGAATCGTTGGATTTGAGACTCAGATGTGACGATCGGAGCATATACAAGACATGTTTAGTTCTATAATAGAATATTATATTACCGAGCATTTTGATCATGCGCAATATTCTTAGACATTTGTGTTTGTAATTTCAACATGTTTGTCGGAGCACATGCATGGGTATATTTTCAAATGTATTTTTAGTGTTATCGTAGGTTGTCGCCTTCTGTCCGCTTGTAGAAGTAGGGTTGCGGATCCAGTGGTGTAAAAGCTTTTTAGCTTCAGTTCTTTCATTTATAAGAGAGGTATTGTTTAGTTCACTTTGACTCTTTAAAGTGTCATTTATCATAGCTCATAAAGGGTATTTGCTCAATAGGTATTAGGAGATCGTGCTCGTTTTCGTAGGAGAATTATCTTGCTTGCTATAAGTTCTCCTATTCTCTCTCGTAGATAGACTAATTTATTTGATACAAGCTCCTTGTACTTGCTTGTAGGCTAGTTGTTGTGGGCACTACGAATTCCCTATTCCTGTTCATAGGAGAATTGTAGTATACTTTGTTCAGTTATATAAAGACCTTGAGAGATGCTAAGTCTTGATACATGTTTATCTATAGAAAGAATATCTAAGCCGATCTCCACATAAGGGAACCTAGAGAAGTTCTTTTTTGTAGGACATCAAATGACAATTAATTGTCAAATGTTCTGTTGTCTGATCTTATTTTGCATAGTCTCAATTTTACTTAATTGATATTGGATGATATCACTCATGGATAATCTGTAATGTAGTCATTCCCAAACCTTACAGAGATCATCATCACCAAAATACATGAGATTTCCAATTTCATTAGCAAAAGTCATTATATCCATTTTAGACCAAAAAGATTCCTTCAAGGACTCTTAAGAAGCAAATTTCAATAATGATGTGTCTACAATGATTCATATGGATAATTTTCATGAACGAACAAGTTTGTTATCCTAATCAAATTGTTAGCTTCAGCTTCTATTCGTTGTAACTAATGTAAACATCCACAATGAACCTCCAACAAATGTTGTAGTTCCCTTGGCTTTAAATTTGTGGCATCATCAGCACCTATGCTACCACAATCATAGCCTTTGTTTTTATATCAAAACATAAGTCTTAAGCCATATTACATGGGAAGATTATCCATACTATCACTTTGGGAATTCCAAAGGTACCTTGTCAATTGAAAGATTAATCATCTTTTGACAACTTTGGTTATATATGAAGGAATCTCAATATCTTAAATCAAAGAAGATGCTAAAGAAGAATAATTTGAACATTGAATTATAAATTTAACATTTGTTTTCGTTGTTCATCGTAGTTCAGCATAATGCAATGTATGTTGTATTTAACATATACCATATAAATTTGCAATCAAAATGATGGACTTATCATTATTGATTATAATGTACAAAATTTCAATTGTTTGTTGACAGAGTGTCCTCTTGTCTAATCTTCTGTCGATTATAAGAGAAATTATTATGTGGAGTCTAGACAGATATACAAGTTGTTTACCCTACTGTGTACCAACAATGTGACACAATCTCATTAAAGCTCAGACGCAAGCTACGTCCAAATTTTCCACATAATAATCTCTCATATTATAGATTGCTTTCTCTTTTCCCCTCATTTGAATGTTAGGTAATATTTGGCAATTACTACCTTCAACAAAAATATTAACTTTGTTGAGGTAAACTTATTCATTGGAGTACAGCCCACTCAATCTTTGGCTTGACTAAAAGTCTTTATTAGTTCTATAGTCAATATCTTTACCAACTTAAATCTTAAATTAATACCAAAAGTTGAATTTCTTCTTTTCTTTATTTCTTTTACCTAATTTCTACCAAATTGTGCTATCATTTCATTGGCTAACACTTGCACCCTAAACCTTAAAAAAATTTCATTTCTCCTTATTTTATTAATTAATACAAATTCTCGCCTTCTAGAATTTTGCATTAAAAGTCGGTGATGTAATTTTATTTTATTTTATTGTAACTAATTTTTTTTCTAGATATGATGGAGATCTGTCATTAATATTATTTGTTTGCCATTTTTTTATTTCTATTTTTAAAAACATTTTATTATTTGTTATTAGTTATTTTCATATTTGAATCTACAATAGTATGAATGTATGGTTTAAATGCTTTGTTAAAATTATTTCAAATTGGCTGTTGAATTTAGACTTTATTGAGGCAGACTTATATGACCTATTTTAACTGAAAAAATTTTTTTTTTATTGAAAGCCAAAAATTCAATCGCATGAAAAATTATGATTAAACGTCAAAAGAAATTTAATAATAAACGAAATTAGTCAAAATATCGATTAGATTAAATCATAATAAATCTCAAAATTATTAAATATATTATATAAATGGGTATCATTAAATTTTATATTTTTATATTCTTATTTGATTATATTCTAATTTGATTACATATCAAATAAGAATTTAAATAAATAATATGTGAGACTAGAAATTAAGTTTATGTATTAATTAGTATGGCAACGACGACAACAACAACATCAAGCCTTTATCCCACTACGTGGGATCGGCTACATGAATCCTTTTTCTCCATTGTGTCTTATTAAAAGTCAAATTCTCGTTTAAGGCTTCGTTTGGGATGACTTTTTTACTGCTTTCTAAAACGGAGTTTTAGTACAAAATTTTTTATTTTTGTACTAAAACTCCGTTTTAGAAAGCAATAAAAAAGCCGTCCCAAATGAAGCCTAAATCTAATAAATAAAGTTTATTCCTAATATTTTCTAGCCAAGTCATTAATTAGTATGACACATTAAGAAAATTATGTAAAGCTTAAATGATTAATGCTAACTTAAGAAATGTATAAAGATTCTTTGTGAACTACTCCACGTGAAATTATGATAAACTATACCTAAACATCACATTCTCCTAAAAAAAATAAAATACTTTCATCAGGTTCATCGAATCTGGACGGATATAAAATTTCCTCCCCTTAGCACGCAAGTTTCAATGCCAAAGAACAATATTATATGAAAAAAGTTTTTTCTTATAATTTCGAAAAAAAAAATCTCAGATCTGAGCCGCATATATTATAATTTGTTATTTAATAGTCAAAAAAAGACCTCAAGTTTTCCGAAGGCTGAATTAATATTTCGACGCCTTTTTTTTTTTCTCGGGGAGTTAAAAATTTTGCGAGATCTGAGGAGAAATTGTGTACTTTATTTTTTAAAATAAACGTTATAAAGAAATCATTTTTAGATATTCTGATATAAAATATAAAATGATGTTTTTTATATTAAAATTTAGAATTTAGAGGTGTCACTTAATTTTTTTATTAAATGGTAGAATTTTAATCTCAATAAAAAATTTATGAAAATAGAAAAAAAATTAACAGTATTTTGATATAAATTTTATCAATATATAATTAAAATATATTCAATTTACTTTGAAATTTAGCTAATACAGTATAATTGGGCAATGGGATTGTACTCACATAATAATGGTTTAGTCGGGAGATTGTAGTTGGTTGACAGTGAGAGAAAATTTTAGTTGGATAATGATGGTTAGGGTATCATATTTAGATGATGGTGGTCATAAAAAGGTAATTTATTGATAATTGTCAGATGATTATGGTGATCATGTGTAGTGGATGAATGGCAGCAGTTCGATGGCGGTTGTCAGATGACTGTGGTTTAATTGCAGCAAACAAATGCTGGTGGTCCATCGAAGATGGTCTAGTGATTGAAGTTAATGTGCTACATAAATAGTGTGATCCAACAGTAGTGGTCAGAAAAGTAATAGCCCCATACTGATGGTCCAATAATGGTTGATGAATGATTGTGATTCCAAGGTTGTTAAACAATGGTGGTTAAGCAAAGCTTTAGAATACCTATGAGTTTTTTTCTTTTCCTGAATCCAAAATTAAAGAATTTTGAGATTATTGGATTTATCTCATCGATACACTCAATTTGATTATATGCGCGCACAAAATATCTGAATATCATTTAATTCTCTAATTGATATCCCAGAAAATTTAATTATGCTTTCCGAGTAAGATATTGGCTCATTTGTATTCAAATCGAATCACCTTTGGTGTTATTGAGTTTATCTTATTAAGATATTTTGTTCAATTATAAATATACTTAAATATAAGATCATATAGTATTAATTTTATTCTAAAAGCTTTGAGATTTGTGCTTGATCAATAAAATATTTTAGTAAGCATATATTTAATATAGAAGTTATTTAATTTTAAATTATGATAATAATATTTAAATTTAATGAATTAAGCTACCTAACTCCCACTCCCTATATAAAATATTTTTTTGGGAAGCAACATAACATTTTTTATGTATAAAATGGAAAACAAAACGGTACACTTTTTCTTCAACAATAATGACGTTTCTCAGACTTTGAGACCAAAGATAGTAAACGTAGATGAAAATACTGAGCGTAAATTTTTTTGTGCGGACGTCGAATGTCGTTGCCCCACGTCATTTCTGTATGATGCTATGCTCAATATTATTGACGTGACGCATTCTGATTGATCTCAAGACAATGAACTGCATTTCACATCTGCATAGAATAATTTCTCAAAGCTGACGGAGTTAACAAATAATTAGCTTCTTATTTTTCGAAAAAAGATTTGAAAATATGGAAGGAAATTATAAAAATAGAGTGAGCCTAATTAAAATGCTATGAACATAATTTTCCAAAACAATTAATAAGATAAATTTAACACTCTTAATAATTGAATCAAAAAAATTAAAAATTAAATAATCAATTTTAAATAATTGAATATAGATACATATATAATAAAATAAAAAATTTAATATAAAGGGATAATTTTTTTTTATAGAGTGAGAATTCTCAAATTTATTTTCAACGAATAGCACAGGAATATGGTTTTATTACGCGGAATAAGGTATCATTGGGCGGTGATCAAAAGGCGGTGACGGGACACCAACAACCGGTTGCCGCATTTTTCTATAAGAGAGGGGAGGTTCAGTTAGTGGGCTCAATCATATTCAATCTGCTGTCACGCCGGATAAAGTTAACAAACATCTTATAGTGTTCCATCGTCTTCCTATCAATGGCGTCGGAGAAGAGCAAGATCCTCATCATCGGAGGCACCGGATACATCGGAAAGCACATAGTGGCGGCGAGCGCCAAGTTGGGTCACCCAACCTTCGTCCTAGTCAGGCCGAGCTCGGCCTCCGACCCTTCGAAGATTGGATTCTTCCAGGGCTTGCCGGGTGCGGAAGTCAAAATTCTTCATGTAAGTCGCTTCCATGATTGGGATTTTGGTTTTAAGGTTTAGTAGTTTCAGATTGATTTAGGAGATTTTGGAAGGCTGATCGAGCCGGGAAAACTTTATAAAAAATTTAAGATTAGACCAAACAACACTGAAATTGCGATTTGATGGAGTAGTATTCCATTTCTTCCTTTGTATATAAATAATTTTGCTGCAAAAAGAAGAGGCGCACTAGATTGAATTTTTTTTTAAAAATCACGAGCTGTTTTTTTTTTCATTTGGCGGCTGTTAGAACCTCTTGATTGGAAGCCTAAGCTCCCAAGGTGGGCTGCATGGAAATAGGATACTTATTAACTAATCATGTAATTAGGATAAGTATTAAATTCTGAAAATTATTTGGCAATATTGATTTTTAGGGGATGTTTGGTAGCATCTTGAATTTGATTTTAAGTAGGATTTCGTAAATCCTCTAAATCCGGATTTCAAAAATCCTGAGAGGCTTAAATCTTGAAAACTGTTTGGTAACATTCATGATAAATCCTCTTAAATCTCATGTAACTGTTTGGCTATAGAGCAGGATGTACTGAGGGATTCTTTCTCTAGCATCATGGATTTCGTAAATCCAGCAAAATACAGGATTTCGGAAATCCGGGATTTAGAGCGAATCGGCGGAATTTTCCGTCCAAGGAGGATTTCGTTTGCCGTGAGTTGGATTTGCATTTTAGGCCGTTTGGCTGAATTTCGCCCAAATCCGGCCATAAATCCGCCTAAATCGGCATACCAAACAGCCTCTTAGTCTGATTAAATTATAATAAATTATTTGAGATTTATTCTTGAGATTTAGGATTTAAATAAAGGAGAATAAGATGCATAATAATAAAAGTGCTGCAAATCTCTTAAATCATATGGATTTAGCCTAAAATAAGAGAAAAAATCGGATTTAAGAAGGTGGCAGGCTTTAACCTAAATTCTTGCTGAATAGTGTTAAATCTTGCAACCAGACAATCCCTTTGTAAACAATTATTAATTTATGGCCCTAATTACTTACTAATAGGATCTTTTCTTTTGTGGGCAAATTAATTAAAATAACGGAAAGATCGGAAAGAGTCTAAGAGGTTAAGTTTTGCACTAGATGCAATTAGTAAGCTTAGATTTGGGATGATAATGTAGATTTTTCTGCAGATTGGACGTTGGGGCTTTTTTTGATTGAAATTTTTTATGAAAGAAAATGGTTTTGAGTAGAATCATTTAGATTTTTAGCGACTCTTTCCAACAAACTTGTCAAATAGTAGGTAGAACTGGGAGACCAAGTCTCTAGAAAAAAAAATAAAAAATTTGCCGCGTTATCTTTTTTATTTGTACTAAACTTTTGAGTTGGTTTAAGATTTGAAGATTGATAGCAAACTGATATATTTTCTCCTTTAAAATGATCAGGGGGATTTGAATGACCATGAGAGCTTGGTGAGTGCAATCAAGCAGGTGGATATTGTTATCTCCACCGTTGGAGGGCTGCAGTTGGCAGATCAGGTCAATATCATCGCTGCCATTAAAGAGACAGGCAACATTAAGGTCATTCTCTCTCTCTCTTCTTGTGTGCGAGGCCAACCTTATATTAATTTATTTATAATCGTTGATGATGAGTCGTCTATGGATCCTTATGCGAAACAATGTGACTGACAGATTTTAACGCTTGTGAAAGAATGAAACTTTGAATTTAGAATATTAAGGCTTTTGTATAGCTGAAGTTCAAAATTGTTAAAATTTATTGCAAAGTGGTACTCTTGTAAGAGTTGAAGATTATTGTGTTATAACAGTAATTTAAAAGAATTGGATGATAAAACAAAAAAGTTATGATTTTCAGTTGCTATAATTGATTTAACCGCATTAATCATAATTATTCGAAGTGGAATTACTGATTGGAATCATGGAATGGGAGCATTTTTACCTTTCAATTATCACTCTAATAGGGAAGATACAAATCATAATCACTTGAGTGCTTATGGCCTTATGGTTATAGAGAAGTTACTTGGAAAAAAAGGGGGAAAGCTTAAAGAGTTCAAAAGCTTTTGTTTTGGAACCTGTGCTTTGGTATGCAGAAATTTTCATTAAAAAATGGTTCTAGAACTAAATACGTAAATCAGTTCAGCATGAACTAGGCCTGTAGATATAACGTTCATAATGTAAGTGCTTATTGGTTGAACAAAAACATTTGCAGAGATTTTTGCCATCAGAGTTTGGGTTGGATCCAGAGCGTGTGACGAAGATAGAACCGGCAGCATCTGCTCTCGCTCCCAAGCTTGCTATCCGTCAAGCCATCAAGGCCGCTGGCATCCCCTACACTCTTGTCTCCAACAACTACTTTGCCGGCTACTCTCTCCCCACCTTGGCTCAGGCTAGCCCTCCCATTGACAAAATCACCATCTTTGGTGATGGAAACACTAAAGGTATTCATTTTTAATCCTCAAGAATACCAAAGTAACCTAAATTTGAACCATATAGCTTATTTGCATGTGATCAATTTGCCTATATGATAGTAAAGCTAGCCCTTCCTTTATACTCTTCAATCTATCTTGTGATTACATCATTGAAGAAGATAATCTATTTGACCTGCTTGCTTTCAGGTGTCTTTGTTGTTGAGGATGATATTGGAATATATACAATTAAGGCAGCTAATGATCCAAGAACCCTGAACAAGACTGTATACATAAGGCCACCTGGTTGTATCTACTCTCACAACGAGCTCATCTCTCTATGGGAGAAGAAGACCGGCAAAACCCTAGAGAGGATTTACCTCTCCGAGGAAGAAGTTCTTAAGACTATCCAAGGCAAGCACCAATATTCCTTAGACAATTTTAGCTATATTGTCTATTTTTATGCATTTCTAAGGTTATCAGTTCTTCTTACGAGTTGATTTAAAAATAATAATAAACTGTTTTTTGAAAAGCAAATTAAAAGTGCTCAAACGGTTTGTTTTGACAGCTTTTTCACTCTTTTATTTTACAAACTGCCATCAAGTTTCTGTTTGGCTTTAATTTCCTTTCTACTTGGAAATTTCTAGTGAGAATGGAGTTTTCACATCAAAATCAGCTTATGCAGTAGCTATAAGAAAGCTATTGTCTGACTTTCCCTAGAGGCAAAACAAAAATCTATTAATGCGCACAAGTGATTTCAAAAACTCACATTTTCTAGTATAATTTCTCAAACTAATTTCAGAAAAAGTTTTAGCTACATCAAAAGATGCTAATAAGTTATTTTAAATCTTTATTAACACATAACTTTGCCTTGCAGAAGCCCCATTCCCTTTCAGCATAATATTGGCACTTAATTACTTGGTGTTTGTGAAAGGAGATTGTCTCAGTTTTGAGATTGACCCATCCGTTGCTGCTGAAGCTACTGAGCTGTATCCTGATGTCAAATACACAACAGTTGAGGAATACCTTAGTCGTGTTCTATAAATAAAGTTAAAATCTCATTTTCCAGAGGTTGGAGAGTCTATGTTGCTTGTGAGAGAAATTTTTAATGTTATGCTGTTTTGAAGTATTGTATCCTTGTTTGGAAGTATGTTTCAGTGATGTCTAAATCATATATATCACTTTTGGTGTACTAATGCTTTATGAGTTTTGTATTGTATGTTGGGACCTTTTTATGAAGTTGTTCTGCATCAGATATGAAAAACTTCCTTCAGTTCTATGATTAATATGGTAACATCTGTAGATGTTTAGAAAATGTTGATTAAATATGATAAGTGTTATTCTGTGTGGAATATGATTGTATCGATCAATCGGATTGTATTATATTCAGCTCAGTAGCGCTGAATATTCATGAGAGAAAAGACAGAGAGTGGAGCATTGTAGCATTTTATATTCAGCTCTGCAGTGCTGTCAGGTGGACTTGAGAGAGTGTTGAGTACCGTAATGCTTTGAGGCAGACTGGATAGTTTTTTTCCTCATTTTTTTCAAGAGTGGCGTCCCTTCGTGGTATATGGAGGTTTTTCTTTTTGGTTTAGTGTGTGAGAACGATATAAGAGACAAGGTGAGAGGGAGAGAAGAGAAGTTTGTATGTATTTCTCCAAATTTTCATGGTAGAGTTCTTAATGTGGTGTGGCTTTATTGTTTTTTTCCGATTTCAAATTTTTCCATATCAAATCTTGTTGTCTTTTACTTTCCGCTACATTCTTTTTTTTTTGTTGTTGTTGTTGCGTGGTTTACTTTTATATCCCAGCAATAAGCCTTTTAAATTGAAAAGTAGGAGGTGTTTAGTTTAAAACATGAACATGCTTTTTAGTGCTTAAATAATTTAATTATCCAATTAAGTCAAATAAATTACAAATCATGAACTAATGCTAAATAAGAAGGATCTAAATTCAACTGATCAAAAACTTGTTAGAAAAATTAAAACCCTAATGGAACAACTCCTTGTGTTAATAGAAATACTATTAATTTAGTCTTTTAACAGTAAGAGCAGTATCAATTATGTTATTTTTGTATGTGGTCAAGTTTAGAGATGGTGATTGAAGTTTTCAAAGGAGATGAGTCTTAGGTTGGGGTGATTGCCTAAGTCTGTGGAGGCTTGTCAGCCTTGACAGTGGAGGTCGGGGAAAATATTTCTTATCATAGATTTTATTCATGATTTTGATGAGTGATACTTGTAAGAGAGTAGAAATTAGATAGTTCTATTGTGAAGATGACCTTAATCTTTTAGTAAGGCTATTAGTTGGCTAGCTCTAATCTTCTGTTGGCAGCTGATTCTTGATCTATCAGATTAGGCTCTTGATACCATGAAAGAACAAGAAGAGAGTAACATAATCCAGAAGAGAAGAAAGGAATTGTATTATTCATCTTAACTATATACAAAGGTCCATGTGTATATATAGAGTTCAGGACCTAATACAGATAATAAAAGACACGTCATATGCTGACGTGTAAAAGGATCGCTGCTAATAGTTCGTACTGGTGGCACCGAGGGTGTGGCCTTCTAACCATTTTTTTTTTTGAAATTTGTTATGTGATTTATTTTGTTGGTTCCAAGGTGCCACCAAGTATCTTCTATGAGCTTAGAGTTGTGGGGAATTGGAGGAGGAATTGAAGTTAGAGACAACTATACTACTCCAGTCACTAATTTGATTGATTGCATGCTTTGACAACTCAACCAACATTTATTGTTTGTTATAGGCCAAGCAAATTTCAAAAGGGGCTTTCCCAAACGCCTTAGTTCAACAATGCTCAGAATCTTGAACGTATATCTCTCGCTAGAAATAAGTTACAAAACAGTAATGTGTTCCCTGATCTAGTCCCTACTTCAACTAGTTGGAGAGATGTGTCCTTGCAATGCTCACCTTGAGAAAAGATGGTTCGTAATTAGAATGAGCTGGGGCAACAGCTCAAGGACTTGGGATTGCTTAGCTTGTTGGAATCATTTGAAGATTTCTTAGATCATTTTGGTTAGACGGTCCTCCATAAGTTCCAGTTACTATGAGGTGAAGAGATTTAGGTTTCGTTTGGGACAGCTCTCTTGCTGCTTCTTAAAGCAGCTTTCTGATAAATTTTTTTTTATTTTTTACTAAAAAGTTGCTTTAAGAAGCGGTAAGAAAGCCGTCCCAAACGAAACCTTAACTTGTCTAAATTTTAGATTGCATGATTGCAATTAAGGGCAGCATTATAAGTAGAGATATGAAAATTGACAACCCATTAGTTTTATTTCATTTCAGATAGATAGATAGATAGACAGATATCATATTTAGCCACCATATTTGAGCCAAAAGGGTACCGTCAAATTGATTGTAAGAGATGATAGCGATTCTGAAGAAATAAAATTGATGCTATTCTTTTCCATTGGGAGTTCAAATAATGAAATCGGCATATCATAATTTCTCAGCTCATACTCTTCTTTTTAACCAAAAAAATCAACTCTTCTCCTATAACTCAATGCTTACATACTCTAAGAACTAAGAAGAATCATTTATCTCATAATCTTATAATTTCAAATTTTCATTTCCCATCAGCAGCGTCGGAGCCGCCGCCGGAGCTCCGGCCATTCTTTCGCCCTCCGTTTCATAATTCCTTTGGCGTTTCTCGATTGAATCCAACATTTTTCTTGACACAATTCTCCTGCTCTCTTCCTCTGTCAAAGGAAAAAAATCGCTTTTTTATTGTACAAATGAATAGAGAAAGTATATAAAGGAAGAGAAAGATTGGATTTTTGAGAATTTTTTTTTCTGTTTTTGTACCTTTTGAAGCTGAATTGTTTTTTGATGTTGCTGACCATAAAATCAGAGTTGGGGTGATAATGGCGAGCAGAGCCCAGAAGATAAAGATCAGAACATAGCCTCTGTGAGGCATCTCTATCGCTCTCTCTTCAAATCTTTTTCACTGTCTTTCTTGAAATGGGGAGATTGAGAGGGATCAGAGAAGAAATAGTTGGAAGAAAGAACAGAAGCGATCCTCTCTGTCTGGAAATAGAGAAAGAAGAGAGGAGAGGTATGAAGAAATTTTTTTTTGAAGTGCTTTTAACATGACTATTTGCATTTTTTAGACCAAGATATCTGTAATTGCATAAGGTCGATCACTAATATATATATATATATATATATATATATATATATATATATATATATATTATATATATATATATATATATATATATATATAACACATATTTAATATTATTTTAAAAATAATAATAATAATTTGGCTTGAATTATCTGAATATGTGAGAGAAACAAGATTATAATCTTTAAAGATAATATATATTTATGAAAATAATATTACCATGAAAATTAGTTTTTTTTTTTTAAGTTTTAAACTACAAAAATTTGAGGTCCATTTTGTAAATAAGTGAGAGAATAGGTTTGCTCATGCAAATTGTCATTTGTTTTAAGATGGTCTCTCTCAAAATCATGAAGGAAGTCTAATGGAAATTTGCAAATGAGTTGGTGAAGGTTAGCTTAACAAATTGATGGGACCCCAACAAATTTAAGACACCTCACTTCTAACTAAAAGAAAAAATAAATAATGATTACTTATTTTATTTAATACATTTGAAGTATTTATTTATTTATTTATTTTTGTATTGGGATCACGTTATCACATACTTCATAAGATTATTGATATATAAAAAAATTGATGGCATGATTAAATGTTCAGTTAAGGTAGCTATAAAAATTTTAATGGAAGTGATAAAATTTAAAATTTTCATAAGTTAGTCTGATTATTATATTAAAAAAATAAAAATTATTTTCTTATAATTAATGCAAATGAAATAAATTTAATTATCAAAAGATCTTTCTCATTATAAAAAATAAAAAAATTATAATCAAATAAAAATATGATAATAATCTGCAAAAAAAATAAAAATGTTATGAAAAACTATCTCAAATATGTCCTAAAACAGTAATTAAACTATTTTATTATGAATTACGTTATAAATTTGAATAATAATAAAAATAGGTTCTCTAGAATATAGAAATAAGACTATATAAAGGCCCCTTCTTTGATACTTCTTTTTTAATTATGTTATACATTTTGTTTATTGAATTAATCATATATATATAATTTTATTTAGGGTTCGTTTGTGGCGGCTTTTTTATTGCTTTCTAAAACGGAGTTTTAGTACAAATTTTTTTATTTTTGTACTAAAACTCCGTTTTAGAAAGCAATAAAAAAACCGTCCCAAACGAAGCCTTAGTCTCATAAAAGCAGATTCTAATTACAGATCAAGTTGACTTTAATAATATTTAATAACTGAGATAATGTTGATTCAACCACCCCTTTTAAGTTGAAAATGGAATAATTATACCTAAGGTAGGGTCCAACCAGGCCCAAATTAAGCATGTTCATTTTTTTCTTAATTAAGAATATTAATTAGGTGAAGTTAAGAGAAAATATAATTAGAAACTAAGTAAATCATGTTTATGGTTCTCATTAATTGTTGTGATTATACTATATGGATAAGAAATTACTTCAATGAATTAGTTAATTTAAATTAACAAATGTCGATTATTTTAAAAACCTGAAACTTCTTATATATTATAAAAAATACTTATTTTATTGATATCTTAGAGAACAAAAAAAAAATTTATAATTTGATTTATTGCAGTTAAAAAGTTGTCTTAAGGCTTGAATTATATTAAATTATGATATCATAAGATAATGTGCCCTATAGTGTTTATGGGAGGAGTAACAATTTTTTGATGTAATGGACATGACATGTGAAATAGGTTTTGATTAGTACAAGCATATATGATCAATAGAATTTACAAGAACAAATCCTTTTCCTATTTATCCGGTTAAATTATTGTAGTATACACACCTACAGACATCTATGCTAGCCTAACCATAAATGAGAAATATGCATATATTAGCTTTGGAGAGTGCAGATGTTGGATTTCTTCATGTCTTGGATAGAGACTGAAGTACTTGATTCTCTTGACTGAGGAAGAGCGCTATCACTCTAACCCTCTTGTTCTTAATTCCCAATGATGTCATTGTTCTTCAACTCTAGAGTGATCTTCACTATCTTCATCTGAAGAATGAACCATCTCATTAGTTAATGAAAATTTAATCAACTAAAACTTGAAAATTTTAGAAAATAAGTATGAAGTAGAAAAATAAATAAATAAAGACAAGGTAAGAATCTACCAATAAAGCACAGTGCTACAAAGACTTACATTCTTGTTACTCCTTGGACGTGGATAACTCGAGCACTGAAACTGTAAAGAAAAGATTAAAAGAAAGAGAAGCACAAATCAATCAAAACTCTCTTAGTATAAGCAACCATTTCTCAGCCCTTTGGAGCCATAAAAATGAAGACATTACATGCCAGAAAATTGCTTCTGATTCTGGAGAAAAATAGAAAAATAACTTCCACAAGATTTGAGCTTTCTTAAATTTTCTTCTTCTTCTCTTGCGACGCTGTCAAAAACTTTTATTTTGACTAAGCAGTCAGATTTTAAAATAATGAATGATATGAAGCAAGTCATCAAAACAGACAAAAGTAATCTTCCAACTTAATAACAATACTAGAACATAACTTTTATACCTACCAATTCAATATCACAATGATTAAGTTAACATAACAAACCTCAAACAAAGAGTTTCAATGAAGATATCCAATCTTTCACTATACATGATGTAAAGAGAGAGAAATAGGATTAATCATTAATGTATCTTCATTAGTTGATGTCCACTTTAAATCCATCATTCAAAGAAAGGAGAAAAATAATAAGTTTCAATGTATTTTCATTGTTTAGCTAGGAGCTCACAACCAATGATAAAGAACATTATATTCCCTAAAAATGATTTCTTTCTTCTTAAATAGTTTTATGCAAAATGAAGTTTCCTGCAGCACTATAACTGCAACTTGTAGCAAAAATAAAGTGGTGACTTTGAAATGTATTTGCATGGATTTGACATACATGCCCTTCGTTATTGTGGAGTTGTGGATAAAGAAATCAGAATAAATCTTATAGCATAAAACTTAACCAGGTTACAGGTAAAATGTTAGCATTAAAAATAGAATTTTTGGGATGATAGAAATTATACATGACTCGAATTTGCAAAAAGGCTAACCACTGTTTTATTATTCAAAAACCAAATGAGTTGGCGGATAAAACAAAAAAAAGACTAAATAGAAGGAAATCATTTATAAATCAGAAATAGATATGGAAACAAATCATTCAGAAAAAATTGAACAGATTAGCCTGAAGCATGAACAATATACCCTGAGTTTGCGGAAAGTGTTAAAACCTAAGGACCTGCATGCTTCAAATTCAACGAGGAAACAAATTTTCCTAGTGCTATGAGAGCGGATGAATTAATAGAACAAATAGGTTTTATAAACTTACAGAGCAAAAACAAATCCATCTGCAGAGCAAGTGACCATCCTCCAACTGCATAGATCCACCAATTGCTAATAAACATGGTTAACTGAAAATAAAAGAAATGAATAAACTAGTGGAAACCTAACTTGGAGCCTGAATAAAAAACCTAAGTTGAAATCATATTAAACCAGCCAATTTTAGTTTCCACAAGCAGATGACAGAGAAGAAACTTATAGAAAAAGGGGAAAACAAAACAGAGAAACAAGAAAGAGTATAGCTCAAATCGAGAGACATTTCGTGACCACGGGAGAGCCATCTTGCCGCTGCCGAGGAAGACTGAGGGAAATGGTGGGAATTACATGGCAACCCTCCCTTTCACGTGAGCTCTGTGGCAGCCCGACTAGCCTGTTGTCGCAGCCGTCCGCCGTCGACTATTACTTTAGCATCAAACTTATCCAGTAGACAATGAAGAATTTTGTTAACTTTTTTAAAATTTAAAAATTCTTTTCCTAAAGCATGCAATGATGTCACAATTTGAATAAACCTAGTATATATGTCTAAGATCGTCTCATAAGGTTTCATGGAAAATAGTTCAAAATCATGCATTAACATATTCAACTTGGATTGCTTGATTTTACTAGTGCCTTTGTATATGGTGTGTAGTTTATCCCAAACTTCCTTACCAGTAGTGCATGTGGATATTAACATAAAATCTTCAGAATTTAAAGCACAGAAAAAGTAATTTAAAGATTTTGCATTCAATTGTGCATTGATTTGTTCTTCCCTGTTCCACTGATTAAAAGGAATATCAATTTTAACTCCATTAACAATACGTGACGGTGATGAATAACCAGTTAAAATCATATGCCACATGCGAAAATCAATCGATTGCAAAAATGTAGACATGCGGGTTTTTCAAAAATCAAAAGTAATATTTTCAAACAAAGGTGGTTTGGTGATTGAATAACTTTCCGCAATATTATGATTTGAAAAATTAGCCATGGATCAAAATTCAAAAGCTTTTAAAAATTAGATTTTATGAATACTACTCTGACACCACTTGAAAGTTCGTTAGGGATGTTAGGCCCTTATGAACTGGCCCAAGGCTAATAAAGATAGAGGTGAATTGGAAAAGAAGAATCTTTAAATCAAAATACAAACCAAAACCAATATCACCATAATAAAAATCAAATGCAAAAATTAAATACGGAAGTAATAAAGAAAGAACACACCGAATTTATAGTGGTTCGGTCAAACCTTGACTTACGTCCACTCCTTGGAGGCACCTTCCAAGTATTGCATTAAACTAAGTGTCTCTCCTTTAGCCCCCACAGTTAGGCGGAGAAACCCTTACAAAATCACTTCCACCTTCCCCGGTGCGGCGGAGTCACCGGGTCCTTTGACACCAAAGAAATCTTCTTCTTTGGTGAACTTCCCTCGAGACAAGTCTTGAATCCTACGGTATTCAGGTGCGAGCTTGCCAGAGCAACTGTGTGGAACCCCCTCCACACTCCCTTGAGTCCCCCCTCACAGGATCTTCTCTCTCTTTCAAACTCCACCCTTTCATCACTCCCTTTCAAGCTCTCTCTTCAAGTTTCCCCCAACAGAACGAAGCTACAATGGCTGCCAAAGACACTTACAAAGTGTCATGTCATAACTTAAATAGAAGATCTCAAAACGAGCTCATTAATGCAAGTTGTCGACATTATCATCCAGGGCAATAGGCATATCATCCTGGCCAATTAGTTCAAATATGAGAAAAATCATCCTGAACATCGCCCTGAAATGAAGCTGGACGATATCCAATCGGCCCGGCCGATGTGATCATGCAAATCACCATTAATTGATTTTCTTAATCGCTAGATTTATTTAAGAAAAATTGCTCTGGATCGGCCAAGCCGATCCTGATAGGCCAGGCCGATCCATCAGGACGATGTCCAAAAATAAATATTTTCTAAGTAGATCTGGCGGCAGACTCTTTCTGAATTGAGCCTATCGTCCTGGCCGATATAAAATCGTCCAAGACAATGTGTTTTGCATAATAATGGCTGCTTTAATGAGGATGCCCTAATTAGAGTTTTTGCGTTTGAACCGATCGTCCAGGACGATATAAAAACGTCCCGAACAATGTTACCAAAAACAGTAAACTCTAGGGAACAGTCAGAAAATCTTCCAAGTTACAAAGCATCAGGAGTCACACCAAATACAATAGACTCAAGAAAGAAAAAAGTGTACAAATTGACACAGACATAGTCTACCCAATCTTGAGCTGGTTCCAAATTGCAGTCTGATCGTGTGGACATGAAATATTATTAAATAAGGCCGTCGTAGAGAAATAGAAGTATTTGCTATCATCAAAATTATAAATCATGAAAATAGATCCGCAACACATTATTAATAGAATCAATGCATGTCATTGTTTGTAAGGCTGATTTATGCCATCAACACTAATACTGATGTTGTTAATTTTGCTCTTATTGCCACTAATGACGTCGACTTACAATGTTACATATAAGGATGATGCATGTTACATATAAGGATGATGCATTCTGTTGACACCAATGCTAATGTCCATTGATTTTATCATGAATAATGTTGATTCACGCTATCACTTATAATATTAATGCATGCAATTA
Source organism: Dendrobium nobile (assembly GCA_022539455.1). NCBI lineage: Eukaryota > Viridiplantae > Streptophyta > Magnoliopsida > Asparagales > Orchidaceae > Dendrobium > Dendrobium nobile. The sequence goes on along the minus strand of CM039721.1, from coordinate 463,174 downwards.
TCACAAAGGCTAATGACCCTCAACTTCGTTGCTACCAACATCAATGCACACTTTTGCTTAAAAGGTTGATACTCATTATCAACACAAACTCCGACTCTTCATGTTAATGCAAATAATTATATTGAACTTCTTGGTTTTCAATTTTCTATATTCAAAGAGAATTTATCAAACTTATGATAAATGATCAGATAAATGATCATTTGAAACAACTGCAACACCTCAAAGCTCTTATGCTTTCACTATGGAATTAATCCTATATACTGAGTATCTACCCATTGTGCAAACATCTCCCGGTATCATATGGATGAACATCATTTATAATCAATATTATAAGCTTATGAAATAATTTCATCTATGTCAGATCCCATGGTTTCTCCCTACTAGAGGTTTCCATGTAAAAAATTGGGTGTCTTTTTTCAACTCCCCTTTATTTGTATACGTGTGAGATCCTTATAAAAACCAAGATAATAAACACCTTATCATGTCCCAAAATTTAATTTGAAATCATTTTTTCTTTTATCTTTTAATTTACACAATCAAAGCTACATAATTTCCTTTATCAATTGAATACCAGCAAAAATAAAATTATTGATTAAAATATCAATATATACATCTGTATTCCTTTCCTAAAAATTATAAACATTACTCATGATCTATACAATTATAACATATTTATATTGCTATGCTTACAAAAGAATAATTTCTAAATGAAAGAAATAAGCTAATAAGAAATGTGAAGAATCCTAATCAGCCTTATACTCCTAATCCTCTGCCCTGATTTGAAAATATTTAAATCATATATGATGAGCTAAAAAGCCTAGCAAGTCACTAAACCTACAACTGAACTTAAAGTACTATAAATATTAGCAATCAAATTATAAGAGTAAAATTTATATGATCATGAATCATTGCAAACATAATAAAACACATATATAAAGCAGTAAAGTCTATAACCAGTAAAACAATGTGATATGAAAATCAGTAAAGCAAGATAATGGAGAAATCAGTAAATTAGTCAGGTATTGAATCAATATAGCAGTTGTCATATCATTACTATCAACAACTAAAGAAATTATATAAAGCTATAAAAGTAATGCATCAATAAAGATTGCTGAAATCATAGCAATGCGGTAAAATCATTTATAAGTGTACACATACTATCCAAATATTCTATATCAATATCAAATCAGTATATTATGTGCTCAGTATGTCAAATATTTAGTATTAGTATAATAAATTAGTAGTATTAAATAATATCAATGTTTAAATTGGTAATAGTAATGGCCTAGTATCATTAATAAAATTGGTGACATTAATAATAAAATAATGCAATAATAATAAATCGATGTAGTAACAATAAATTTATACATTAATAAGAATAATACTTCAGTAACATGCATTTCAGTAGTTATACTAAACAAGTAAGAAGTCTTGACTTAAGCGATATTTTTTCAATATCATATTAGTATTAGTAAACTGTTGGCTCATTAAACAGAGCTATCATTCTTTGCCCATCGGTATAGTAATTATCTTCTTATAACTTCCAATTTATGAATCACATGAATTAGTAAATTATAACACCAAATCCTCATATTTAAAGGAAAGTTCATCGGCCCACCATCATTTACAAGTCAATTAGCCTTCAACCAACGCTAGTGAATAACTACTCTTTACTTATTTTTTTTCACATACAAATTATTATCATAGTACTATAATAGATAACCACATACACACATTCATTTTTAATACATTGCAGTAAATAAAGTAGATTTGAGATTAATTTAGAAAGTGCCAAAATAGCTTAATGGTAGGTAATAGAAAACATTACTGAGCATAAATTTATATTTTCAAAAATTAAGCTAATTATCACATATCATATATAATAATATTATGAAGCTTTAATTAAACTAAATTACTATTTTTATATGTCAAAGTAAATATCTGAATTAATATAAATTATTTTTTTCTTAAAATCATTAAGTAAAAAAATCTCAAATAAATACTCAAAATATTTATAATTTCAATCTCTATAACTTATAAAAGTTATGGGTGAAAGTTTTAATAATACAAAATTATCCTCATTTTTTCGATAACGTAAATATAAATTTGATCGAAAAAAATATCAAAAATACATAATTATTAAAATCATAAATAGAGTAATGATTCCTTACAATGATATGATTAAAATACGAGCTGAATATTATGTTCATTCTATAGTGTCGCGAATATTCTAACACGCAATCGAGTATATGAGTGCAAAAATTAATACGATTATTTAGTTTAATGCACTTGAACACATTGATGATGGAGAGAGTAAACAAATCAAGAACCTCCCATTCATTGCAATTTAAATAGTTTTTAAACATCAATCCTTCAATTTATTTTGACTGATTTGGATATTATTATTTTTAATATAAAATTGATTTTAAAAAATATAGATAGAATTTAAGCTTTGTTTGGAACCACTTTTGCTCATTATTTATTATTATTATTATTTTTAATTTTGAAAAAAAAAATTATTTTAAGAAGCAATAAAAAGCTATTACAAATTAAGCTTTAATCCAACCATCCAAAATATTTTGGATGGCTGTACATTAGTTTATAAATAAAATTTTATTTAAAAAACTAATATATATATATATATATATATATTATATTATTATTATTATTAATTATGTTAATTTTCTTAGAACGAGAAACATGTTGCTAATAGATAGGACGAAGCAAAAGGAATTGATTGTGATGAGAAATTGGGGACTATGTTGGGAAATTGTTGACTTGGATGAACTCAAGATACTAATGATAAGCAAATTAGACATTTGAATCCCATAGGTATTTATATTTTTGAATTTAGAGTTTATGGGAGTCAAGAATTCACAAAAAAAATTTTGTTCTCAAGTTTATTTACATCTTGGGTGATACCGAAAAAAAACTCTTAATTAAAAAATATTGTTTGTGCTTTGCTTGCATTTATTTAATTATGATTGACCTCTTCCAATAAAGAATAAGAAAACTCAAAATGAAGCGATGAGTGAAAATCATTGAGCAGTGAGGTATTTTCATATAGACAATCGTTGTGTTAGTGAGGATGGAAAAATACCAAGGCATGCAGGACTCATGATGTGGTGAATGATATGAGTGAATTTTCAGGAGAGGAGAGATACAATCATATGGTTGTAATCAAAATGATCTAAGTTCTGAGTATCAATAATACTTCTTCCTATAAGAAGCTCTTTGGTTTAATTTTTAGAAATGTAATTTGATGTATGGATGCACAAGAGAATGAAAGCAAAGAAAGACGACTTCAAAGATGGAGGACTACCCTCGAGCAAGATCTTATTGTCATCCATCATTTTGGGTCATCATAGCTCATGATTTGTTTAATTAGAAAAGATGATCATCTGATCATGAGGATCCTTGTAAACAAGCATGGGTTGTGTTGTCTAAGGCAACCTCAAAAAACTGGAGGTATAAGGAGGATTTGATCATAAGGTAACAGACAAGAATTACTCCACAACCACAATAGAGGAGAAGCCTAAGGGAGGCTCTAGAACTTAAGGATTGGGAGTCTTTTAGATCATAGAAGAAGCTTGGGAATTCGGAGACAATACGAAAATAAAGTTATTAAATTCTACAGCTCAATCTGAAATTTAGAAATTTTAATGGAGCTTAGTCTTTTGCTGATTCCAAGATAATGAACTTGGTTAAAAATAATGCAAAGATTAACTTGTTATTGCACACAATTTTGAAGAAAGAAATGTATTGCTGGATACTAAAAAATAAATGCAGGTACTCCATCCTCTTACAGATCTATATTTATTTGAAGGAAGCTTACAATAATTCGAGCATACAACTATTTAAATAATTAGTCCTTCACGCAATACTGTGAATAAAGAAAAATAATGCATGCAATTAGCTAACTGTTAAACATGAATCTTGATACCAAAGATTGGTGCTTGAACTACAATATCGCAGTATTAAATTCATAAATAAACACTACTAAAAAATCAATGTTTCCGCAACATTTTATACTAGCTAGAAAACCGCAGTTATAGATAGGCATAAACAGCGTGTTTTAACCGCCGTTAAATTAACCGTAAAAAAGTTAAATTTTCATAATATTTTGTAGCAGCCGTCCTACAACTCTTCTGCTCAACCCCCCTCTCCATTCTACTTCGTCGCCTTCGTGTGATAGGCGGAGTCAGGGGCGGAACCAGCCTTAAATGTTAGGGGGGGCAAAAAAAAAGCCATAGTCCGGCAAAGGTTCTTTTCTCTTTAGATAACGTTTCATTTGAATCAAAAAATGATTTGATATATCCGGTAAAAAATTATATTAATGTGGTCTACACCTCCTTTAAAGATAAAAAAAAAAGTTCAATATTAAGAGTTAAATAACATATAAGAAATTAATCCAACAATAATAAATCAATCCATAAAAGCCCTAAAAGCCATAGTTTTCACTCCGACATTAAACTCTAATTCACCTCCACATTTTGCATAAGCCTTAACTTCTTCTTCCACAAAATCATAAACCCAAATTTCATAAGGAGCTGTCAGCCAATTCCTTAATACCTCAAACCCGAGTCCTCACATTTTCCTTAACTCCACAAATAAAACCACTCAACCTTCAACTCTCAGCAACTAAAAAGGTTTTCAATTAACCTAACCACGTATAGCCTTCGTCCTCCCCGTTAACACCGTTATTCCCATCATTCCAATGCAATGCCTCTAAAAGGATTTGATCTGGAACTGAAAGGGCAAAATACACCAAAAGAATACAACAATAACAAAAATATACCCTGCAATTTAAGCCGTGATACTCAAACATTATATCCTATAAATTTTCCCAACTTTAAAATCATTGTAACTATAGAAGGAGCTGAGTTATCATTGCTAGAGAATTGCTCCACAGCTCCATTTTGAATCCAGATAAGAGTTAAATAACATAACAACATATAAGAAAATTCTTTCTGTAATAGATCAAAAGGAAAAAAACATACAAAAAAAATAGAAAGCCAAAATATGAAACTTGAGAGAAGAAACAAAAATTCTGAAAAAAAAAAATTCAGAAACAAGAAGAAAAACTCACACAATCGTGATTCCTTGGAAGAGCGAAGAGGTTGCGACGGTGCGACCTGCTTGCTAAGAGGGCTGAAAACAGAGCTTTTACCTGCCGAGTGAAGAAGAAAAACAAGAAAAAAAATAAAGCTTTTACCTGCTACCTTGTGAAGAAGAAAAATAGAGGTTTTACATGCAGAAACATAGCTTTTACCCAGTAAGAGCAGTATCAATTATGTTATTTTTGTATGGGGTCAAGTTTAGAGATGGTGATTGAAGTTTTCAAAGGAGATGAGTCTTAGGTTGGGGTGATTGCCTAAGTCTGTGGAGGCTTGTCGCCTGACAGTGGAGGTCGGGAAAATATTTCTTATCATAGATTTTATTCATGATTTTGATGAGTGATATTGTAAGAGAGTAGAATTAGATAGTTCTATTGTGAAGATGACCTTAATCTTTTAGTAAGGCTATTTAGTTGGCTAGCTCTAATCTTCTGTTGGCAGTGATTCTTGATTTATCAGATTAGGCTCTTGATACCATGAAAGAACAAGAAGAGAGTAACATAATCCAGAAGAGAAGAAAGGAATTGTATTATTCATCTTAACTATATACAAAGGTCCATGTGTATATATAGAGTTCAGAACTAATACAGATAAAAGACACGTCATATGCTGACGTGTAAAAGGATCGCTGCTATAGTTCGTATCTGGTGGCACCGAGGGTGTGGCCTTCTAACCATATTTTTTTTGAATTTGGTATGTGATTTATTTTGTTGGTTCCAAGGTGCCACCAAGTTCTTCTATGAGTTAGAGTTGTGGGGAATTGGAGGAGGAATTGAGTTAGAGACAAACTATACTACTCCAGCACTAATTTGATTGATTGCATGCTTTGACAACTCACACAACATTTATTGTTTGTTATAGGCCAAGCAAATTTCAAAGGGGCTTTCCCAAACGCCTTAGTTCAACAATGCTCAGAATCTTGAACGTATATCTCTCGCTAGAAATAAGTTACAAAACAGTAATGTGTTCTGATCTAGTCCTACTTCAACTAGTTGGAGAGATGTGTCCTTGCAATGCTCACCTTGAAAAAGATGGTTCGTTTATTAGAATGAGCTGGGGCAACAGCTCAAGGACTTGGGATTGCTTAGCTTGTTGGAATCATTTGAAGATTTCTTAGATCATTTTGGTTAGACGGTCCTCCATAAGTTCCAGTTACTATGAGGTGAAGAGATTTAGGTTTCGTTTGGGCAGCTCTCTTGCTGCTTCTAAAGCAGCTTTCTGATAAATTTTTTTTTATTTTTTTCTAAAAGTTGCTTTAAGAAGCGGTAAAAAGTCGTCCCAAACAAAACCTTAACTTGTCTAAATTTTACATTGCATGATTGCAATTAAGGGCAGCATTATAAGTAGAGATATGAAAATTGACAACCATTAGTTTTATTTCATTTCAGTAGATAGATGATAGATAGATAGATATTCATATTTAGCCACTATTTGAGCCAAAAGGGTACCGTCAAATTGATGTAAGAGATGATAGCGATTCTGAAGAAATAATTGATGCTATTCTTTTCCATTGGGAGTTCAAATAATGAAATCGGCATATCATAATTTCTCAGCTCATACTCTTCTTTTTAACCAAAAAAATCAACTCTTTCTCCTATAACTCATGCTTACTACATCTAAGAACTAAGAAGAATCATTTATCTCATAATCTTATAATTTCAAATTTTCATTTCCCATCAGCAGCGTCGGAGCCGCCGCCGGAGCTCGGCCATTCTTTCGCCCTCCGTTTCATAATTCCTTTGGCGTTTCTCGATTAATCCAACATTTTTCTTGACACAATTTTCCTGCTCTCTTCCTCTGTCAAAGGAAAAAAATCGCTTTTTTATTGTACAAATGAATAGAGAAAGTATATTAAGGAAGAGAAAGATTGGATTTTTGAGAATTTTTTTTTCTGTTTTTGTACTTTGAAGCTGAATTGTTTTTTGATGTGCTGACCATAAAATCAGAGTTGTGGGTGATAATGGCGAGCAGAGCCCAGAAGATAAGATCAGAACAATAGCCTCTGTGAGGCATCTCTATCGCTCTCTCTTCAAATCTTTTTCACTGTCTTTCTTGAAATGGGAGAGTTGAGAGGGATCAGAGAAGAAATAGTTGGAAGAAAGAACAGAAGCGATCCTCTCTGTCTGGAAATAGAGAAAGAAGAGAGGAGAGGTATGAAGAAATTTTTTTTTGAAGTGCTTTTAACATGACTATTTGCATTTTTTAGACCAAGATATCTGTAATTGCATAAGGTCGATCACTAATATATATATATATATATATATATATATATATATTTATTATATTAATATATATATATATATATATATTTATATATATATATATTAAACACATATTTAATATATTTTAGAAAAAATAATAATAATTTGGCTTGAATATCTGAATATGTAGAGAAACAAGATTCTAATCTTTAAAGATAATATATATTTTATTCATGAAAATATATTATCATGTAATTAGTTATTTTATATGTTTTAAACTACAAAAATTTGAGGTCTATTTTGTAAATAAGGAGAGAATAGGTTTGCTCATGCAAATTTTCATTTGTTTTAAGATGGTCTCTCTCTAAATCATGAAGGAAGTCTAATGGAAATTTGCAAATGAGTTGGTAAAGGTTAGCTTAACAAATTGATGGGACCCCAACAAATTTAAGACACCTCTTCTAACTAAAAGAAAAAATAAATAATGGTTACTTATTTTATTTAATACATTTGAAGTATTTTTTTATTATTTATTTTTGTATTGGGATCACGTTATCACATACTTCATAGATTATTGATATATAAAAAAATTGATGGCATGATTAAATGTTCAGTTAAGGTAGCTATAAAAAATTTTAATGGAAGTGATTAAATTTAAAATTTTCATAAGTTAGTCTGATTATTATATTAAAAAAATAAAAATTATTTTCTTATAATTAATGCAAATAAATAAATTTAATTATCAAAAGATCTTTCTATTATAAAAAATAAAAAAAATTATAATCAAATAAAAATATGATAATAATCTGCAAAAAAAATAAAATGTTATGAAAAAAACTTATCAAATATGTTCTAAATAGTAATTAAATTTTTTTATTATGAATTACGTTATAATTATGATATAATATAAAAATAGGTTCTCTTGATATAGAAATTGACTATATAAAGGCCCCTTCTTTGATACTTCTTTTTTAATTATGTTATAAATTTTGTTATTGAATTAATCATTATATAATTTTTTATTAGGGTTCGTTTGGGCGGCTTTTTTATTGCTTTCTAAAACGGAGTTTTAGTACAAATTTTTTTATTTTTGTACTAAAAACTCCGTTTTTGAAAGCAATAAAAAAACCGTCCCAAACGAAGCCTTAGTCTCATAAAAGCGATTCTAATTACAGATCAGTTGACTTTAAAAATATTTAATAACTGAGATAATGTTGATTCAACCACCTTTTAAGTTGAAAATGGAATAATTATACCTAAGGTAGGGTCCACCAGGCCCAAATTAAGCATTTCATTTTTTTTTAATTAAGAATATTAATTAGGTGAAGTTAAGAGAAAATATAATTAGAACTAAGTAATCTATGTTTATGGTTCTCATTAATTGTTGTGATTATACTATATGGATAAGAAATTACTTCAATGATTAGTTAATTTTAATTAAAAATGTCGATTATTTTTAAACCTGAAATTCTTATATTTATATAAAATACTTATTTTATTGATATCTTAGAGAACAAAAAAAAAATTTATAATTTGATTTATTGCAGTTAAAAAGTTGTCTAAGGCTTGAATTATATTAATTATGATATCATAAGATAATGTGCCCTATAGTGTTTAGGGGGGTACAATTTTTTGATGTAATGGACAATGACATGTGAAATAGGTTTTGATTAGTACAGCATATATGATCAATAGAATTTACAAGAACAAATCCTTTTCCTATTATCCGGTTAAATTTTGTAGATACACACCTACAGACATCTATTGCTAGCCTAACCATAAATAAAAATATGCATATATTAGCTTTGTAGAGTGCAGATGTTGGATTTCTTCATGTCTTGGATATGAGACTGAAGTACTTGGTTCTCTTGACATGAGGAGGCGCTATCACTCTAACCTCTTGTTCTACCAATGATGTCATGTTCTTCAAATTAGAGTGATCTTCCACTATCTCATCTGAAGAATGAACCATCTCATTAGTTAATGAAAATTTCATCAACTAAAACTTGAAAATTTTAAAAAATAAGCATGAAGTTGAAAAAAATAAATAAAGACAAGGTAAGATCTACAATAAAGCACAGTGCTACAAAGACTTACATTCTTGTTATTTCCTTGGACGTGGATAACTCGACACTGAAACTGTAAAGAAAGATTAAAAGAAAGAGAAGCACAAATCAATCAAAACTCTTTTAGATAAGCAACCATTTCTCAGCCCTTTGGAGCCATAAAAATGAAGACATTACATGCCAGAAAATTGTTTCTGATATGGAGAAAAATAGAAAAATAACTTCCACAAGATTTGAGCTGTCTTAAATTTTCTCTTCTTCTCTTTCGACCTATCAAAAACTTTTATTTTGACTAAGCAGTTAGATTTTAAATATATGAATGATATGAAGCAAGTCATCAAAACATCAAAAAATAATATTCAACTTAATAACATACTAGAACATAACTTTTTTCTACCCATTCAATATCATATGATTAAGTTAACTAACAAACCTCAAACAAAGAGTTTCAATGAATGATATCCAATCTTTCACTATATGATGTAAAGAGAGAGTAATAGATTTATGTATCTTCATTAGTTGATGTCCACTTTAAATCCTCATTCAAAGAAAGGAGAAAAATAATAAGTTTCAATGTATTTTCATTGTTTAGCTAGGAGCTCACAACCAATGATAAAGAACATTATATTCCCTAAAAATGATTTCTTTCTTCTTAAATAGTTTTATGCAAATGAAGTTTCCTGCAGCACTTATAACTGCAACTTGAGCAAAATAAAAGTGGTGACTTTGAAATGTATTGGATGGATTTGACATACATGCCCTTCGTTTTTGTTGAGTTGGGATAAAGAAATCAGAATAAATCTTATTAAGCATTAAACTTAACCAGGTTACGGGTAAAATGTTAGCATTAAAAACAGAATTTTTGGGATGATAGAAATTATACCTGACTCGAATTTGCAAAAGGCTAACCACTGTTTTATTATTCAAAAATCAAATGAGTTGGCGGATAAAAAAAAAGACTAAATAGAAGGAAATCGTTTATAAATCAGAAACAGATATGGAAACAAATCATTCAGAAAATATTAAAAGATTACCTGAAGCATGAACAATATACCATGAGTTTGTGGAAAGTGTTAAAACCTAAGGACCTGCATGCTTCAAATTCAACGAGGCAAAAAATTTTCCTCTGCTATGAGAGCGGATGAATTAATAGAACAAATAGGTTTTATAAACTTACAGAGCAAAAACAAATCCATTGCAGAGCAAGTGACCATCTCCAACTGCATAGATCCACCAATTGCTAATAAACATGGTTAACTGAAAATAAAGAAATGATAAACTAGTGGAAACCTAACTTGGAGCCTGAATAAAAACCTAAGTTGAAATCATATTAAACCAGCCAATTTTAGTTTCCACAAGCAGATGACAGAGAAGAAACTTATAGAAAAAGGGGAAAACAAAACAGAAAACAAGAAAGAGTATAGCTCAAATCGAGAGACATTTCGTGAACACGGGAGAGCCATCTTGCCGCTGCCGAGAGAGATGAGGGAAATGGTGAATTACATGGCAACTCCCTTTCACGTGAGCTCTGTGGCAGCCCGACTAGCCTGTTGTCGCAGCCGTCCGGTCGACTATTACTTAGCATCAAACTTATCCAGTAGCATGAAGAATTTTATCATTTTTTAAAATTTAAAATTCTTTTCCTAAAGCATGCAATGATGTCACAATTTGAATAAACCTAGTATATATGTCTAAGATCGTCTATAAAGTTTCATGGAAAATAGTTCAAAATCATGCATTAACATATTCAACTTGGATTGCTTGATTTTACTATGCCTTTGTATATGGTGTGTAGTTTATCCCAAACTTCCTTACCAGTATGTGCATGGATATAACATAAAATCTTCAGAATTTAAGCACAGAAAAAGTAATTTAAAGTTTTGCATTCAATTGTGCATTGATTTGTTCTTCCCTGTTCCACTGATTAAAAGGAATATCATTTTAACTCCATTAACAATACGTGACGGTGATGAATAACAGTTAAAATCATATGCCACATGCGAAAATCAATCGATTGCAAAAATGTAGACATGCGGGTTTTTCAAAAATCAAAAGTATTTTTCAAAAAGGTGGTTGGTGATTGAATAACTTTCCGCAATATTATGATTTGAAAAATTAGCATGGATCAAAATTCAAAAGCTTTTAAAAATTAGATTTTATGAATACTACTCTGACACCACTTGAAAGTTCGTTAGGGATGTTAGGCCCTTATGAACTGACCCAGGCTAATAAAGTAGATGTGAATTGGAAAGAAAGAATCTTTAAATCAAATACAAACCAAAACCAATATCACCATAATAAAAACAAATGCAAAAATTAAATACGGAAGTAATAAAGAAAAGAACACACGAATTTATATGTGGTTCGGTCAACCTTGACTTACGTCCACTCCTTGGAGGCACCTTCCAAGTATTGCATTAAACTAAGTGTCTCTCCTTTAGCCCCCACAGTTAGGCGGAGAACCCTACATAATCATCCACACTCACTTCCACCTTCCCGGTGCGGCGGAGTCACCGGGTCCTTTGACACCAAGAAATCTTCTTCTTTGGTGAACTTCCCTCGAGACAAGTCTTGAATCCTACGGTATTCAGGTGCGAGCTTGCCAGAGCAACCGTGTGGAACCCTCCACACCCTTGAGTCCCCTCACAGGATCTTCTCTCTCTTCAACTCCACCCTTTCATCACTCCTTTCAAGCTCTCTCTTCAAGTTTCCCCCAACAGAACGAAGCTACAATGGCTGCCAAAGACACTTAAAAGTGTCATGTCATAAATTAAAATGAAGATCTCAAAACGAGCTCATTAATGCAAGTTGTCGACATTATCTCAGGGCAATAGGCATATCATCCTGGCCAATTAGTTAAATATGAGAAAATCATCCTAAACATCGCCTGAAATGAAGCTGGACGATATTCAATCGGTCGGCCGATGTGATCATGCAAATCACCATTAATTGATTTTCTTAATCGCTAGATTTATTTAAGAAAAATTGCTCTGGATCGGCCAAGCCGATCCTGATAGGCCAGGCGATCCATCAGGACGATGTCCAAAATTAAGTATTTTCTAAGTAGATCTGGCGGCAGACTCTTTTCTGAATTGAGCCTATCGTCTGGCCGATATAAAATGTCCAAGACGATGTGTTTTGCTAATAATGGCTGCTTTATATGAGGATGCCCTAATTAGAGTTTTTTGCGTTTGAACCGATCGTCCAGGACGATATATAAAAACTTCCCGGACAATGTTACCAAAACAGTAAACTCTAGGGAACAGTCATAAATCTTCCAAGTTACAAAGCATCAGGAGTCACACCAATACAATAGACTCAAGAAAGAAAAGTGTACAAATTGACACAGACATAGTCTACCCAATCTTGAGCTGGTTCCAAATTGCAGTCTGATCGTGTGGACATGAATATTATTAATAAGGCCGTCGTAGAGAAATAGAAGTATTTGCTATCATCAAAATTATAAATCTGAAATAGATCCGCAACACATTATTAATAGAATCAATGCATGTCATTGTTTGTAAGGCTGATTTATGCCTCAACACTAATATCTGATGTTGTTAATTTTGCTCTTATTGCCACTAATGACGGTCGGACTTACAATTATCATATAAGGATGATGCATTCTGTTGACACCAATGCTAATGTCCATTGATTTTATCATGAATAATGTTGATTCACGCTATCACTTATAATATTATGCATGCAATTTTCACAAAGGCTAATGACCCTCAACTTCGTTGCTTCCAACATCATGCACACTTTTGCTTAAAAGGTTGATACTCTTATCAACACAAACTCGCACTTTGTTATGCAAATATTTATTGAACTTCTGGTTTTCAATTTTTATATTCAAGAGATTTATAAACTTAGATAATGATCAGATAAATGATCATTTGAAACAACTGCAACACCTCAAAGCTCTTATGCTTTCACTATGGAATTAATCCTATATTACTGAGTATCTACCATTGTGCAAACATCTCGGTTTCATATGGATGAACATCATTTATAATCAATATTATAAGCTTAGAAATAATTTCATCTATGTCAGATCCCATGGTTTCTCCCTACTAGAGGTTTCCATGTAAAATTGGGTGTCTTTTTCAACTCCCCTTTATTTGTATACGTGTGAGACTTAAAAAAACCAAGATAATAAACACCTTATCATGTCCCAAATTTAATTTGAAATCATTTTTCTTTTATCTTTTAATTTACACATCAAAGCTTCATATTTCCTTTATCAATTGAAATCCAGCAAAAATAAAATATTGATTAAAATATCATATTAAATTTGTATTCCTTCCTAAAAATTATAAACTTACTCATGATCTATACAATTATACATATTTATATTGCTATGCTTACAAAAGAATAATTTCTAAATGAAAAGAATAAGCTAATAAGAATGAGAGAATCCTAATCAGCCTTATACTCCTAATCCTCTGCCCTGATTTGAAAATTATTTAAATCATATATGATGAGCTAAAAGCCTAGCAAGTCACTAAACCTCAACTGAACTTAAAGTACTAATAAATATTTGCAATCAAATTATAAGAGTAATTTTATATGATATGAATATTGAAACTAATATAAACACATATATAAAGCAGTAAAGTTATATAACCAGTAAACATGTGATATGAAATCGTAAAGCAAGATAATGGAGAATCAGTAAATTAGTCAGGTATTGAATCAATATAGCAGTTGTCATATCATTACTATCAACAATAAAGAAATTATATAAAGCTTATAAGTAATGCATCATAAAGATTGCTGAAATCATTGCAATGCGGTAAAATCATTTATAAGTGTACACATACTATCCAAATTTCATATCAATTCAAATCAGTAATTATGTGCTCAGTATGTCAAATATTTAGTATTAGTATAATAAATTAGTGTATTAAATAATATCATGTTTAAATTGGTAATAGTAATGGCCTAGTATCATTAATAAAATTGGTGACATTAATAATAAAATAATGCAATAATAAATAATCGATGTAGTACAATAATTTTTACTTAATAAGAATAATTCTTCAGTAACATGCATTCGTAGTTATATAAACAGTAGAAGTCTTGACTTAAGCGATATTTTTTCAATATATATTGTATTAGTTACTGTTGGCCCATTAACGAGCTATCATTCTTTGCCCATCGTATAGTAATTATCTTCTTATAACTTCCAATTTATGAATCACATATTCATGATACATGAATTAGTAAATTATAACACCAAATCCTATATTTAAAGGAAAGTTCATCGGCCCACATCATTTACAAGTCAATTAGCCTTCAACCAACGCTAGTGAATAACTAGTCTTTACTTATTTTTTTTCACATACAATTTATTATCATAGTACTATATAGATAAACACTACACACATTCATTTTTAATACATTGCAGTATAAGTAGATTTGAGATTAATTAGAAAGTGCCAAAATAGCTTAATGGTAGGTAATAGAAAACATTACTGAGCATAAATTTATATTTTCAAAAATTAAGCTAATTATCACAATCATATATAATAATATTATGAAGCTTTAATTAAACTAAATTACTATTTTTATTATGTCAAAGTAAATATCTGAATTATAATAAATTATTTTTTCTTAAAATCATTAAGTAAAAAAATCTCAAATAAATACTCAAAATATTTATAATTTCTCTCTATAACTTATATAAGTTATGGGTGAAAGTTTTAATAATACAAAATTATCCTCATTTTTTCGATAAAGTAAATATAAATTTGATCGAAAAAATATCAAAAAATACATTAATTATTTTAAATCATATAGGTAATGATTCCTTACAATGATATGATTAAAATACGAGCTGAATATTATGGTCATTCTATAGTGTCGCGATATTCTACACGCAATCGAGTATATGAGTGCAAATTAATACGATTATTTAGTTTAATGCACTTGAACCATTGATGATGGAGGGAGTAACAAATCAAGAACCTCCATTCATTGCAATTTAAATTGTTTTTAAACATCAACCTTCAATTTATTTTGACTGATTTGGATATTATTATTTTTATTATAAAATTGATTTTAAAAAATATAGATATGAATTTAAGCTTTGTTTGGAACCACTTTTGCTCATTTTTTTTTATTATTATTATTTTTATTTTGAAAAAAAAATTATTTTAAGAAGCAATAAAAAGCTATTACAAATTAAGCTTTAATCCAACCATCCAAAATATTTTGGATGGCTGTACATTAGTTTATAATAAAATTTTATTTAAAAAACTAATATATATATATATATATATATATTATATATATATAATAATATATTATATTATTATTATTAATTATGTTAATTTTCTTAGAACGAGAAACATGTTGCTAATAGATAGGACGAAGCAAAAGGAATTGATTGTGATGAGAAATTGGGGAATATGTTGGGAATTGTTGCCTTGAGTGCTTATGGCCTTATGGTTATAGAGAAGTTACTTGGAAAAAAAGGGGGAAAGCTTAAAGAGTTCAAAAGCTTTTGTTTTGGAACCTGTGCTTTGGTATGCAGAAATTTTCATTAAAAAATGGTTCTAGAACTAAATACGTAAATCAGTTCAGCATGAACTAGGCCTGTAGATATAACGTTCATAATGTAAGTGCTTATTGGTTGAACAAAAACATTTGCAGAGATTTTTGCCATCAGAGTTTGGGTTGGATCCAGAGCGTGTGACGAAGATAGAACCGGCAGCATCTGCTCTCGCTCCCAAGCTTGCTATCCGTCAAGCCATCAAGGCCGCTGGCATCCCCTACACTTTGTCTCAAAACAATACTTTGCCGGCTACTCTCTCCCCACCTTGGCTCAGGCTAGCCCTCCCATTGACAAAATCACCATCTTGGTGATGGAAACACTAAAGGTATTCATTTTTAATCCTCAAGAATACCAAAGTAACCTAAATTTGAACCATATAGCTTATTTGCATGTGATCAATTTGCCTATATGATAGTAAAGCTAGCCCTTCCTTTATACTCTTCAATCTATCTTGTGATTACATCATTGAAGAAGATAATCTATTTGACCTGCTTGCTTTCAGGTGTCTTTGTTGTTGAGGATGATATTGGAATATATACAATTAAGGCAGCTAATGATCCAAGAACCCTGAACAAGAAACTGTATACATAAGGCCACCTGGTTGTATCTACTCTCACAACGAGCTCATCTCTCTATGGGAGAAGAAGACCGGCAAAACCCTAGAGAGGATTTACCTCTCCGAGGAAGAAGTTCTTAAGACTATCCAAGGCAAGCACCAATATTCCTTAGACAATTTTAGCTATATTGTCTATTTTTTATGCATTTCTAAGGTTATCAGTTCTTCTTACGAGTTGATTTAAAAATAATAATAAACTGTTTTTTGAAAAGCAAATTAAAAGTGCTCAAACGGTTTGTTTTGACAGCTTTTTCACTCTTTTATTTTACAAACTGCCATCAAGTTTCTGTTTGGCTTTAATTTCCTTTCTACTTGGAAATTTCTAGTGAGAATGGAGTTTTCACATCAAAATCAGCTTATGCAGTAGCTATAAGAAAGCTATTGTCTGACTTTCCCTAGAGGCAAAACAAAAATCTATTAATGCGCACAAGTGATTTCAAAAACTCACATTTTTCTAGTATAATTTCTCAAACTAATTTCAGAAAAGTTTTAGCTACATCAAAAGATGCTAATAAGTTATTTTAAATCTTTATTAACACATAACTTTGCCTTGCAGAAGCCCCATTCCCTTTCAGCATAATATTGGCACTTAATTACTTGGTGTTTGTGAAAGGAGATTGTCTCAGTTTTGAGATTGACCCATCCGTTGCTGCTGAAGCTACTGAGCTGTATCCTGATGTCAAATACACAACAGTTGAGGAATACCTTAGTCGTGTTCTATAAATAAAGTTAAAATCTCATTTTCCAGAGGTTGGAGAGTCTATGTTGCTTGTGAGAGAAATTTTTAATGTTATGCTGTTTTGAAGTATTGTATCCTTGTTTGGAAGTATGTTTCAGTGATGTCTAAATCATATATATCACTTTTGGTGTACTAATGCTTTATGAGTTTTGTATTGTATGTTGGGACCTTTTTATGAAGTTGTTCTGCATCAGATATGAAAAACTTCCTTCAGTTCTATGATTAATATGGTAACATCTGTAGATGTTTAGAAAATGTTGATTAAATATGATAAGTGTTATTCTGTGTGGAATATGATTGTATCGATCAATCGGATTGTATTATATTCAGCTCAGTAGCGTTGAATATTCATGAGAGAAAAGACAGGAGTGGAGCATTGTAGCATTTTATATTCAGCTCTGCAGTGCTGTCAGGTGGACTTGAGAGAGTGTTGAGTACCGTAATGCTTTGAGGCAGACTGGATAGTTTTTTTCCTCATTTTTTTCAAGAGTGGCGTCCCTTCGTGGTATATGGAGGTTTTTCTTTTTGGTTTAGTGTGTGAGAACGATATAAGAGACAAGGTGAGAGGGAGAGAAGAGAAGTTTGTATGTATTTCTCCAAATTTTCATGGTAGATTTCTTAATGTGGTGTGGCTTTATTGTTTTTTTCAGATTTCAAATTTTTCCATATCAAATCTTGTTGTCTTTTACTTTCCGCTACTTTCTTTTTTTTTTTGTTGTTGTTGTTGCGTGGTTTACTTTTATATCCCAGCAATAAGCCTTTTAATTGAAAAGTAGGAGGTGTTTAGTTTAAAACATGAACATGCTTTTTAGTGCTTAAATAATTTAATTATCCAATTAAGTCAAATAAATTACAAATCATGAACTAATGCTAAATAAGAAGGATCTAAATTCAACTGATCAAAAACTTGTTAGAAAAATTAAAACCCTAATGGAACAACTCCTTGTGTTAATAGAAATACTATTAATTTAGTCTTTTAACAGTAAGAGCAGTATCAATTATGTTATTTTTGTATGGGGTCAAGTTTAGAGATGGTGATTGAAGTTTTCAAAGGAGATGAGTCTTAGGTTGGGGTGATTGCCTAAGTCTGTGGAGGCTTGTCAGCCTTGACAGTGGAGGTCGGGGAAAATATTTCTTATCATAGATTTTATTCATGATTTTGATGAGTGATACTTGTAAGAGAGTAGAAGTTAGATAGTTCTATTGTGAAGATGACCTTAATCTTTTAGTAAGGCTATTAGTTGGCTAGCTCTAATCTTCTGTTGGCAGCTGATTCTTGATTTATCAGATTAGGCTCTTGATACCATGAAAGAACAAGAAGAGAGTAACATAATCCAGAAGAGAAGAAAGGAATTGTATTATTCATCTTAACTATATACAAAGGTCCATGTGTATATATAGAGTTCAGGACCTAATACAGATAATAAAAGACACGTCATATGCTGACGTGTAAAAGGATCGCTGCTAATAGTTCGTACTGGTGGCACGAGGGTGTGGCCTTCTAACCATTTTTTTTTTGAAATTTGTTATGTGATTTATTTTGTTGGTTCCAAGGTGCCACCAAGTATCTTCTATGAGCTTAGAGTTGTGGGGAATTGGAGGAGGAATTGAAGTTAGAGACAACTATACTACTCCAGTCACTAATTTGATTGATTGCATGCTTTGACAACTCAACCAACATTTATTGTTTGTTATAGGCAAGCAAATTTCAAAGGGGCTTTCCCAAACGCCTTAGTTCAACAATGCTCAGAATCTTGAACGTATATCTCTCGCTAGAAATAAGTTACAAAACAGTAATGTGTTCCCTGATCTAGTCCCTACTTCAACTAGTTGGAGAGATGTGTCCTTGCAATGCTCACCTTGAAGAAAGATGGTTCGTAATTAGAATGAGCTGGGGCAACAGCTCAAGGACTTGGGATTGCTTAGCTTGTTGGAATCATTTGAAGATTTCTTAGATCATTTTGGTTAGACGGTCCTCCATAAGTTCCAGTTACTATGAGGTGAAGAGATTTAGGTTTCGTTTGGGACAGCTCTCTTGCTGCTTCTTAAAGCAGCTTTCTGATAAATTTTTTTTTATTTTTTACTAAAAGTTGCTTTAAGAAGCGGTAAAAAAGTCGTCCCAAACAAAACCTTAACTTGTCTAAATTTTACATTGCATGATTGCAATTAAGGGCAGCATTATAAGTAGAGATATGAAAATTGACAACCCATTAGTTTTATTTCATTTCAGATAGATAGATAGATAGATAGATAGATATCATATTTAGCCACCATATTTGAGCCAAAAGGGTACCGTCAAATTGATTGTAAGAGATGATAGCGATTCTGAAGAAATAAAATTGATGCTATTCTTTTCCATTGGGAGTTCAAATAATGAAATCGGCATATCATAATTTCTCAGCTCATACTCTTCTTTTTAACCAAAAAAATCAACTCTTCTCCTATAACTCAATGCTTACATACTCTAAGAACTAAGAAGAATCATTTATCTCATAATCTTATAATTTCAAATTTTCATTTCCCATCAGCAGCGTCGGAGCCGCCGCCGGAGCTCGGCCATTCTTTCGCCCTCCGTTTCATAATTCCTTTGGCGTTTCTCGATTGAATCCAACATTTTTCTTGACACAATTTTCCTGCTCTCTTCCTCTGTCAAAGGAAAAAAATCGCTTTTTTATTGTACAAATGAATAGAGAAAGTATATAAAGGAAGAGAAAGATTGGATTTTTGAGAATTTTTTTTTCTGTTTTTGTACCTTTTGAAGCTGAATTGTTTTTTGATGTTGCTGACCATAAAATCAGAGTTGGGGTGATAATGGCGAGCAGAGCCCAGAAGATAAAGATCAGAACATAGCCTCTGTGAGGCATCTCTATCGCTCTCTCTTCAAATCTTTTCACTGTCTTTCTTGAAATGGGGAGATTGAGAGGGATCAGAGAAGAAATAGTTGGAAGAAAGAACAGAAGCGATCCTCTCTGTCTGGAAATAGAGAAAGAAGAGAGGAGAGGTATGAAGAAATTTTTTTTTGAAGTGCTTTTAACATGACTATTTGCATTTTTTAGACCAAGATATCTGTAATTGCATAAGGTCGATCACTAATATATATATATATATATATATATATATATATATATATATATAATATATATATATATTATATATATATATATATATATATATTAAACACATATTTAATATTATTTTAAAAAAATAATAATAATTTGGCTTGAATTATCTGAATATGTGAGAGAAACAAGATTATAATCTTTAAAGATAATATATATTATTCATGAAAATAATATTATCATGTAAATTAGTTTTTTTTTTAAGTTTTAAACTACAAAAATTTGAGGTCCATTTTGTAAATAAGTGAGAGAATAGGTTTGCTCATGCAAATTTTCATTTGTTTTAAGATGGTCTCTCTCTAAATCATGAAGGAAGTCTAATGGAAATTTGCAAATGAGTTGGTAAAGGTTAGCTTAACAAATTGATGGGACCCCAACAAATTTAAGACACCTCACTTCTAACTAAAAGAAAAAATAAATAATGGTTACTTATTTTATTTAATACATTTGAAGTATTTTTTATTTATTTATTTTTGTATTGGGATCACGTTATCACATACTTCATAAGATTATTGATATATAAAAAAATTGATGGCATGATTAAATGTTCAGTTAAGGTAGCTATAAAAAATTTTAATGGAAGTGATAAAATTTAAAATTTTCATAAGTTAGTCTGATTATTATATTATAAAAAAATAAAAATTATTTTCTTATAATTAATGCAAATGAAATAAATTTAATTATCAAAAGATCTTTCTCATTATAAAAAATAAAAAAATTATAATCAAATAAAAATATGATAATAATCTGCAAAAAAAATAAAAATGTTATGAAAAACTATCTCAAATATGTTCTAAAATAGTAATTAAATTATTTTATTATGAATTACGTTATAATTTGAATAATATAAAAATAGGTTCTCTAGAATATAGAATTAAGACTATATAAAGGCCCCTTCTTTGATACTTCTTTTTTAATTATGTTATACATTTTGTTTATTGAATTAATCATATATATATAATTTTTTTTAGGGTTCGTTTGGGGCGGCTTTTTTATTGCTTTCTAAAACGGAGTTTTAGTACAAATTTTTTTATTTTTGTACTAAAAACTCCGTTTTAGAAAGCAATAAAAAAACCGTCCCAAACGAAGCCTTAGTCTCATAAAAGCAGATTCTAATTACAGATCAAGTTGACTTTAATAATATTTAATAACTGAGATAATGTTGATTCAACCACCCCTTTTAAGTTGAAAATGGAATAATTATACCTAAGGTAGGGTCCAACCAGGCCCAAATTAAGCATGTTCATTTTTTTCTTAATTAAGAATATTAATTAGGTGAAGTTAAGAGAAAATATAATTAGAAACTAAGTAAATCATGTTTATGGTTCTCATTAATTGTTGTGATTATACTATATGGATAAGAAATTACTTCAATGAATTAGTTAATTTAAATTAACAAATGTCGATTATTTTAAAACCTGAAACTTCTTATATATTTATAAAAATACTTATTTTATTGATATCTTAGAGAACAAAAAAAAAATTTATAATTTGATTTATTGCAGTTAAAAAGTTGTCTTAAGGCTTGAATTATATTAAATTATGATATCATAAGATAATGTGCCCTATAGTGTTTATGGGAGGAGTAACAATTTTTTGATGTAATGGACATGACATGTGAAATAGGTTTTGATTAGTACAAGCATATATGATCAATAGAATTTACAAGAACAAATCCTTTTCCTATTCATCCGGTTAAATTCTTGTACGATACACACCTACAGACATCTATGCTAGCCTAACCATAAATCAAAAATATGCATATATTAGCTTTGTAGAGTGCAGATGTTGGATTTCTTCATGTCTTGGATATGAGACTGAAGTACTTGGTTCTCTTGACTGAGGAAGAGCGCTATCACTCTAACCCTCTTGTTCTCACCAATGATGTCATTGTTCTTCAAATATAGAGTGATCTTCACTATCTTCATCTGAAGAATGAACCATCTCATTAGTTAATGAAAATTTCATCAACTAAAACTTGAAAATTTTAAAAAATAAGCATGAAGTAGAAAAATAAATAAATAAAGACAAGGTAAGAATCTACCAATAAAGCACAGTGCTACAAAGACTTACATTCTTGTTACTCCTTGGACGTGGATAACTCGAGCACTGAAACTGTAAAGAAAAGATTAAAAGAAAGAGAAGCACAAATCAATCAAAACTCTCTTAGTATAAGCAACCATTTCTCAGCCCTTTGGAGCCATAAAAATGAAGACATTACATGCCAGAAAATTGTTTCTGATTATGGAGAAAAATAGAAAAATAACTTCCACAAGATTTGAGCTGTCTTAAATTTTCTTCTTCTTCTCTTTCGACACTATCAAAAACTTTTATTTTGACTAAGCAGTTAGATTTTAAAATAATGAATGATATGAAGCAAGTCATCAAAACATACAAAAATAATATTCGAACTTAATAACAATACTAGAACATAACTTTTATACCTACCCATTCAATATCATGATGATTAAGTTAACATAACAAACCTCAAACAAAAAGTTTCAATGAAGATATCCAATCTTTCACTATATATGATGTAAAGAGAGAGAAATAGGATTAATGTATCTTCATTAGTTGATGTCCACTTTAAATCCATCATTCAAAGAAAGGAGAAAAATAATAAGTTTCAATGTATTTTCATTGTTTAGCTAGGAGCTCACAACCAATGATAAAGAACATTATATTCCCTAAAAATGATTTCTTTCTTCTTAAATAGTTTTATGCAAAATGAAGTTTCCTGCAGCACTATAACTGCAACTTGTAGCAAAAATAAAGTGGTGACTTTGAAATGTATTTGCATGGATTTGACATACATGCCCTTCGTTATTGTTGAGTTGCGGATAAAGAAATCAGAATAAATCTTATAGCATAAAACTTAACCAGGTTACAGGTAAAATGTTAGCATTAAAAATAGAATTTTGGGATGATAGAAATTATACATGACTCGAATTTGCAAAAAGGCTAACCACTGTTTTATTATTCAAAAACCAAATGAGTTGGCGGATAAAAAAAAAGACTAAATAGAAGGAAATCGTTTATAAATCAGAAACAGATATGGAAACAGATCATTCAGAAAAATTGAAAAGATTACCTTGAAGCATGAACAATATACCATGAGTTTGTGGAAAGTGTTAAAACCTAAGGACCTGCATGCTTCAAATTCAACGAGGCAACAAATTTTCCTACTGCTATGAGAGCGGATGAATTAATAGAACAAATAGGTTTTATAAACTTACAGAGCAAAAACAAATCCATCTGCAGAGCAAGTGACCATCCTCCAACTGCATAGATCCACCAATTGCTAATAAACATGGTTAACTGAAAATAAAAGAAATGAATAAACTAGTGGAAACCTAACTTGGAGCCTGAATAAAAAACCTAAGTTGAAATCATATTAAACCAGCCAATTTTAGTTTCCACAAGCAGATGACAGAGAAGAAACTTATAGAAAAAGGGGAAAACAAAACAGAGAAACAAGAAAGAGTATAGCTCAAATCGAGAGACATTTCGTGACCACGGGAGAGCCATCTTGCCGCTGCCGAGGAAGACTGAGGGAAATGGTGGGAATTACATGGCAACCCTCCCTTTCACGTGAGCTCTGTGGCAGCCCGACTAGCCTGTTGTCGCAGCCGTCCGCCGTCGACTATTACTTTAGCATCAAACTTATCCAGTAGACAATGAAGAATTTTATTAACTTTTTCAAAATTTAAAAATTCTTTTCCTAAAGCATGCAATGATGTCACAATTTGAATAAACCTAGTATATATGTCTAAGATCGTCTCATAAAGTTTCATGGAAAATAGTTCAAAATCATGCATTAACATATTCAACTTGGATTGCTTGATTTTACTAGTGCCTTTGTATATGGTGTGTAGTTTATCCCAAACTTCCTTACCAGTAGTGCATATGGATACTAACATAAAATCTTCAGAATTTAAAGCACAGAAAAAGTAATTTAAAGATTTTGCATTCAATTGTGCATTGATTTGTTCTTCCCTGTTCCACTGATTAAAAGGAATATCAATTTTAACTCCATTAACAATACGTGACGGTGATGAATAACCAGTTAAAATCATATGCCACATGCGAAAATCAATCGATTGCAAAAATGTAGACATGCGGGTTTTTCAAAAATCAAAAGTAATATTTTTCAAACAAAGGTGGTTTGGTGATTGAATAACTTTCCGCAATATTATGATTTGAAAAATTAGCTATGGATCAAAATTCAAAAGCTTTTAAAAATTAGATTTTATGAATACTACTCTGACACCACTTGAAAGTTCGTTAGGGATGTTAGGCCCTTATGAACTGACCCAAGGCTAATAAAGATAGATGTGAATTGGAAAAGAAGAATCTTTAAATCAAAATACAAACCAAAACCAATATCACCATAATAAAAACCAAATGCAAAAATTAAATACGGAAGTAATAAAGAAAGAACACACCGAATTTATAGTGGTTCGGTCAAACCTTGACTTACGTCCACTCCTTGGAGGCACCTTCCAAGTATTGCATTAAACTAAGTGTCTCTCCTTTAGCCCCCACAGTTAGGCGGAGAAACCCTTACAAAATCACTTCCACCTTCCCGGTGCGGCGGAGTCACCGGGTCCTTTGACACCAAAGAAATCTTCTTCTTTGGTGAACTTCCCTCGAGACAAGTCTTGAATCCTACGGTATTCAGGTGCGAGCTTGCCAGAGCAACCGTGTGGAACCCCCTCCACACTCCCTTGAGTCCCCCCTCACAGGATCTTCTCTCTCTTTCAAACTCCACCCTTTCATCACTCTCTTTCAAGCTCTCTCTTCAAGTTTCCCCCAACAGAACGAAGCTACAATGGCTGCCAAAGACACTTACAAAGTGTCATGTCATAACTTAAATAGAAGATCTCAAAACGAGCTCATTAATGCAAGTTGTCGACATTATCATCCAGGGCAATAGGCATATCATCCTGGCCAATTAGTTCAAATATGAGAAAAATCATCCTAAACATCGCCCTGAAATGAAGCTGGACGATATTCAATCGGTCCGGCCGATGTGATCATGCAAATCACCATTAATTGATTTTCTTAATCGCTAGATTTATTTAAGAAAAATTGCTCTGGATCGGCCAAGCCGATCCTGATAGGCCAGGCCGATCCATCAGGACGATGTCCAAAAATAAGTATTTTCTAAGTAGATCTGGCGGCAGACTCTTTCTGAATTGAGCCTATCGTCCTGGCCGATATAAAATCGTCCAAGACGATGTGTTTTGCATAATAATGGCTGCTTTAATGAGGATGCCCTAATTAGAGTTTTTTGCGTTTGAACCGATCGTCCAGGACGATATAAAAACTTCCCGGACAATGTTACCAAAAACAGTAAACTCTAGGGAACAGTCATAAAATCTTCCAAGTTACAAAGCATCAGGAGTCACACCAAATACAATAGACTCAAGAAAGAAAAAAGTGTACAAATTGACACAGACATAGTCTACCCAATCTTGAGCTGGTTCCAAATTGCAGTCTGATCGTGTGGACATGAAATATTATTAAATAAGGCCGTCGTAGAGAAATAGAAGTATTTGCTATCATCAAAATTATAAATCATGAAAATAGATCCGCAACACATTATTAATAGAATCAATGCATGTCATTGTTTGTAAGGCTGATTTATGCCATCAACACTAATACTGATGTTGTTAATTTTGCTCTTATTGCCACTAATGACGTCGACTTACAATGTTACATATAAGGATGATGCATTCTGTTGACACCAATGCTAATGTCCATTGATTTTATCATGAATAATGTTGATTCACGCTATCACTTATAATATTAATGCATGCAATTATCACAAAGGCTAATGACCCTCAACTTCGTTGCTACCAACATCAATGCACACTTTTGCTTAAAAGGTTGATACTCATTATCAACACAAACTCCGACTCTTCATGTTAATGCAAATAATTATATTGAACTTCTTGGTTTTCAATTTTCTATATTCAAAGAGAATTTATCAAACTTATGATAACTGATCAGATAAATGATCATTTGAAACAACTGCAACACCTCAAAGCTCTTATGCTTTCACTATGGAATTAATCCTATATACTGAGTATCTACCCATTGTGCAAACATCTCCCGGTATCATATGGATGAACATCATTTATAATCAATATTATAAGCTTATGAAATAATTTCATCTATGTCAGATCCCATGGTTTCTCCCTACTAGAGGTTTCCATGTAAAAAATTGGGTGTCTTTTTTCAACTCCCCTTTATTTGTATACGTGTGAGATCCTTATAAAAACCAAGATAATAAACACCTTATCATGTCCCAAAATTTAATTTGAAATCATTTTTTCTTTTATCTTTTAATTTACACAATCAAAGCTACATAATTTCCTTTATCAATTGAATACCAGCAAAAATAAAATTATTGATTAAAATATCAATATATACATCTGTATTCCTTTCCTAAAAAATTATAAACATTACTCATGATCTATACAATTTAACATATTTATATTGCTATGCTTACAAAAGAATAATTTCTAAATGAAAGAAATAAGCTAATAAGAAATGTGAAGAATCCTAATCAGCCTTATACTCCTAATCCTCTGCCCTGATTTGAAAATATTTAAATCATATATGATGAGCTAAAAAGCCTAGCAAGTCACTAAACCTACAACTGAACTTAAAGTACTATAAATATTAGCAATCAAATTATAAGAGTAAAATTTATATGATCATGAATCATTGCAAACATAATAAAACACATATATAAAGCAGTAAAGTCTATAACCAGTAAAACAATGTGATATGAAAATCAGTAAAGCAAGATAATGGAGAAATCAGTAAATTAGTCAGGTATTGAATCAATATAGCAGTTGTCATATCATTACTATCAACAACTAAAGAAATTATATAAAGCTATAAAAGTAATGCATCAATAAAGATTGCTGAAATCATAGCAATGCGGTAAAATCATTTATAAGTGTACACATACTATCCAAATATTCTATATCAATATCAAATCAGTATATTATGTGCTCAGTATGTCAAATATTTAGTATTAGTATAATAAATTAGTAGTATTAAATAATATCAATGTTTAAATTGGTAATAGTAATGGCCTAGTATCATTAATAAAATTGGTGACATTAATAATAAAATAATGCAATAATAATAAATCGATGTAGTAACAATAAATTTATACATTAATAAGAATAATACTTCAGTAACATGCATTTCAGTAGTTATACTAAACAAGTAAGAAGTCTTGACTTAAGCGATATTTTTTCAATATCATATTAGTATTAGTTAACTGTTGGCTCATTAAACAGAGCTATCATTCTTTGCCCATCGATATAGTAATTATCTTCTTATAACTTCCAATTTATGAATCACATGAATTACATGAATGACATGAATTAGTAAATTATAACACCAAATCCTCATATTTAAAGGAAAGTTCATCGGCCCACCATCATTTACAAGTCAATTAGCCTTCAACCAACGCTAGTGAATAACTAGTCTTTACTTATTTTTTTTCACATACAAATTATTATCATAGTACTATAATAGATAACCACATACACACATTCATTTTTAATACATTGCAGTAAATAAAGTAGATTTGAGATTAATTTAGAAAGTGCCAAAATAGCTTAATGGTAGGTAATAGAAAACATTACTGAGCATAAATTTATATTTTCAAAAATTAAGCTAATTATCACAGATCATATATAATAATATTATGAAGCTTTAATTAAACTAAATTACTATTTTTATATGTCAAAGTAAATATCTGAATTAATATAAATTATTATTTTCTTAAAATCATTAAGTAAAAAAATCTCAAATAAATACTCAAAATATTTATAATTTCAATCTCTATAACTTATAAAAGTTATGGGTGAAAGTTTTAATAATACAAAATTATCCTCATTTTTTCGATAACGTAAATATAAATTTGATCGAAAAAAATATCAAAAATACATAATTATTAAAATCATAAATAGAGTAATGATTCCTTACAATGATATGATTAAAATACGAGCTGAATATTATGTTCATTCTATAGTGTCGCGAATATTCTAACACGCAATCGAGTATATGAGTGCAAAAATTAATACGATTATTTAGTTTAATGCACTTGAACACATTGATGATGGAGAGAGTAAACAAATCAAGAACCTCCCATTCATTGCAATTTAAATAGTTTTTAAACATCAATCCTTCAATTTATTTTGACTGATTTGGATATTATTATTTTTAATATAAAATTGATTTTAAAAAATATAGATAGAATTTAAGCTTTGTTTGGAACCACTTTTGCTCATTATTTTTTATTATTATTATTTTTAATTTTGAAAAAAAAATTATTTTAAGAAGCAATAAAAAGCTATTACAAATTAAGCTTTAATCCAACCATCCAAAATATTTTGGATGGCTGTACATTAGTTTATAAATAAAATTTTATTTAAAAAACTAATATATATATATATATATATATATATATATATATATATATATATATATATATTATTATTATTATATTAATTATGTTAATTTTCTTAGAACGAGAAACATGTTGCTAATAGATAGGACGAAGCAAAAGGAATTGATTGTGATGAGAAATTGGGGACTATGTTGGGAAATTGTTGACTTGGATGAACTCAAGATACTAATGATAAGCAAATTAGACATTTGAATCCCATAGGTATTTATATTTTTGAATTTAGAGTTTATGGGAGTCAAGAATTCACAAAAAAAATTTTGTTCTCAAGTTTATTTACACTTGGGTGATACCCAAAAAAAACTCTTAATTAAAAAATATTGTTTGTGCTTTGCTTGCATTTATTTAATTATGATTGACCTCTTCCAATAAAGAATAAGAAAACTCAAAATGAAGCGATGAGTGAAAATCATTGAGCAGTGAGGTATTTTCATATAGACAATCGTTGTGTTAGTGAGGATGGAAAAATACCAAGGCATGCAGGACTCATGATGTGGTGAATGATATGAGTGAATTTTCAGGAGAGGAGAGATACAATCATATGGTTGTAATCAAAATGATCTAAGTTCTGAGTATCAATAATACTTCTTCCTATAAGAAGCTCTTTGGTTTAATTTTTAGAAATGTAATTTGATGTATGGATGCACAAGAGAATGAAAGCAAAGAAAGACGACTTCAAAGATGGAGGACTACCCTCGAGCAAGATCTTATTGTCATCCATCATTTTGGGTCATCATAGCTCATGATTTGTTTAATTAGAAAAGATGATCATCTGATCATGAGGATCCTTGTAAACAAGCATGGGTTGTGTTGTCTAAGGCAACCTCAAAAAACTGGAGGTATAAGGAGGATTTGATCATAAGGTAACAGACAAGAATTACTCCACAACCACAATAGAGGAGAAGCCTAAGGGAGGCTCTAGAACTTAAGGATTGGGAGTCTTTTAGATCATAGAAGAAGCTTGGGAATTCGGAGACAATACGAAAATAAAGTTATTAAATTCTACAGCTCAATCTGAAATTTAGAAATTTTAATGGAGCTTAGTCTTTTGCTGATTCCAAGATAATGAACTTGGTTAAAAATAATGCAAAGATTAACTTGTTATTGCACACAATTTTGAAGAAAGAAATGTATTGCTGGATACTAAAAAATAAATGCAGGTACTCCATCCTCTTACAGATCTATATTTATTTGAAGGAAGCTTACAATAATTCGAGCATACAACTATTTAAATAATTAGTCCTTCACGCAATACTGTGAATAAAGACGAAAATAATGCATGCAATTAGCTAACTGTTGAAACATGAATCTTGATACCAAAGATTGGTGCTTGAACTACAATATCGCAGTATTAAATTCATAAATAAACACTACTAAAAAATCAATGTTTCCGCAACATTTTATACTAGCTAGAAAACCGCAGTTATAGATAGGCATAAACAGCGGTTTTAACCGCCGTTAAATTAACCGTAAAAAAGTTAAATTTTCATAATATTTTGTAGCAGCCGTCCTCCAACTCTTCTACTCAACCCCTCTCCATTCTACTTCGTCGCCTTCGTGTGATAGGCGGAGTCAGGGGCGGAACCAGCCTTAAATGTTAGGGGGGGCAAAAAAAAAAGCCATAGTCCGGCAAAGGTTCTTTTCTCTTTAGATAACGTTTCATTTGAATCAAAAAATGATTTGATATATCCGGTAAAAAATTATATTAATGTGGTCTACACTCCTTTAGTAAGATAAAAAAAAAGTTCAATATTAAGAGTTAAATAACATATAAGAAATTAATCCAACAATAATAAATCAATCCATAAAAGCCCTAAAAGCCATAGTTTTCACTCCGACATTAAACTCTAATTCACCTCCACATTTTTGCATAAGCCTTAACTTCTTCTTCCACAAAATCATAAACCCAAATTCTCATAAGGAGCTGTCAGCCAATTCCTTAATACCTCAAACCCGAGTCCTCACATTTTCCTTAACTCCACAAATAAAACCACTCAACCTTCCAACTCTCAGCAACTAAAAAAGGTTTCAATTAACCTAACCACGTATAGCCTTCATCCTCCCCGTTAACACCGTTATTCCATCATTCCAATGCAATGCCTCAAAAGGATTTGATCTGGAACTGAAAGGGCAAAATACACCAAAAGAATACAACAATAACAAAAATATACCCTGCAATTTAAGCCGTGATACTCAAACATTATATCCTATAAATTTTCCCAACTTTAAAATCATTGTAACTATAGAAGGAGCTGAGTTATCATTGCTAGAGAATTGCTCCACAGCTCCATTTTGAATCCAGATAAGAGTTAAATAACATAACAACATATAAGAAAATTCTTTCTGTAATAGATCAAAAGGAAAAAAACATACAAAAAAAATAGGAAAGCCAAAATATGAAACTTGAGAGAAGAAACAAAAATCTGAAAAAAAAAAAAATCAGAAACAAGAAGAAAAACTCACACAATCGTGATTCCTTGGGAAGAGCGAAGAGGGCTGCGACGGTGCGACCTGCTTGCGAAGAGGGCTGAAAACAGAGCTTTTACCTGCCGAGTGAAGAAGAAAAACAAGAAAAAAAATAAAGCTTTTACCTGCTACCTTGTGAAGAAGAAAAATAGAGGTTTTACATGCAGAAACATAGCTTTTACCTACTGCCGCCGTGCCGCGTGAAGAAGAGGGAAGACGGAAGAGAGTTGCGGCCAGCTTGCGATTCACGAAATGAGACCAGTCACGGGACGTTAGGGCAAAAAGGGACAAAAGTATTTTTTCAGAGGGGGCAAACTACTAAATTACCCTCATATGTAATTAAAAAAAAAATTTAAGGGGGGCAATTAATACTTGCTTCCGCCCCTGGGCGGAGTTTTGAACAAGTCACCAAAAAGCTTCTTCGCCTCCTTCGTGCCTTCACCACAACAGAAGCTAACTCGTCGCGAAGGTAGCCATTCTTCCTTCCTTCTGCACGCTTCTTCGGTTAAATCCTGTAAATCTGCTGAACCACATAGAGGAAGAAAGGGAGAGGCTGATGCTGCCGGTGGAGGTGGTTCCTATTTCTGGTAAGTTTGATTTATAGGGTTTAGTAGGGTTAATTGGGGGAAGTGATTAATCCATCGATAGATGATAATTGAAGTGATAATCGAACTTGTTGCCTGCTGCTTTTGTCTTCAAGTTGTCTTCTTGTTCATCATAAGATATTCATAGTTCCAAGTTTGGCACCGCCTGTAATTTTGTCGTTGCTACTCTTGCATGCATTAGCACTCCTGTGCTCACTTGATTCGCACAGCCATCTCCTGCTGTAATAGCCCTTCAACATATCTGACAAGAGCAAAGAGAGAAGTTAAGGATTATTAATGGAGTTATATTTTTGATATGTAAATAAATGAGTGTTAATTATGTGACAGCATGCAAATCTCCTAGTTTATTTTAGGTCGATTTGTTGTCTATTTGATGCAAAAGCTGATTTATGATCACAGATTTTTATTACTCTTTTCTAACTCAAATCCTCGGGAGAAAAAAAAACAGAACAAAACTGTAGTGTTTATTTTTTTTAATTGAAATGATCTAAATGTGCTTTGAACAAGCTTCTACTGCTACAAGCCTGAAATACAGGGAAATAACTAAATCAAACGAGGGCTAAATAGTTAGAATGATTTGCTATTCAAATAGGTTCCACCACTGATTATTGTATGCATCCATGAATAGGATGAACTTTATTCTTCCTTTTAATATCTTGGAAACATTGGCATGGAGAAGGGGTGTTATCAACAGACGAAGTTAATTGCTTTTGTGAAGATGCTACTTATTTCTATCAGCCATGTTCTTCCATCTAATTAGTACAACATATTATATCAGATTACTGATTGTTCTTCATAGGTTGTATCACAAAATTTCCATTCAATTACTAATTGCAAGCAATGTTTAAAATTGCGTATTCGGGTATTGAGGCGTTTTTCATTCGTGAGGCGAGGCGTAAGCCTCAAGGCGTTTTGAGGCGTAAGCCTCAAAATCAAAAGATTGCGTAAACATAAAATGATAAATTTTTTATATACTATTGAGTGAATAATATAAAACGTAAAAAAGCATAAGATATGAAGTGAAATCAAAATATCCCAATAATAAGACAACATGAAATATAATTCAACTCAAAATTCTATCTTTATCAAATCCCATTATTCTTTTCATTAACATATAATTCAAATTTCTAAAAATAAATCACATAAGAACTCATAAGTCATAAGCACTGTCATCACTAAGGGGTTTTTCATTTGAATCATTATTATGATGAACTTCTCTCTCCCCTTCCTCCTTTCCTATAGAGTCTAATGTTGGGCATTTACTTCAAGATTTATGTAAGTTTTAATATATATATAGCGTGAGGCGTAAGCCTCATGCCAGTGAGGCGAGGCGGGCCTCAACCAAGTTGAGGCGCAAGCCTCATAAAAAAAACTCGAGGCGTAAGCATCGAGGCATTTTTTACTGGAATTGCGCAAAGGCGGGCCTCAAGGCGAGCCTCATATTGCGCAATTTTAAACCATGATTGCAAGTAATGAAATTTTTTCAGCTCAAGTCTAAAATAAATTGCAGATTACCGTTTGCTACAAGACAATATAGAATTTGGCTTATTGTTCTACAAACTATTCTTATTTGTTACATATTGGAATTGCTTAAATTTCAAAATTTACTTATATTGAAATATGTATTACATGTTAATTGTCTATTGCATCTTAAACCCTCTTTTCTCCATCCTGTTCATAATGATCTTTCTGAGTTATCTTTTTGTTGATTAAGAATCTTAAGCTTCTACAAGTTGAGAAAAAAAAAATGTATTGAACTTCTCTGTCTTGAAAATAACTTCAAAGATATTTTGATCATTGTTTGATGCATTGTGAGATATTTCACAATAAATCAATTAGTCTTGTTCTAGCTCATGTATCACAGGAAATTTTAACTTTGTTGTTCAATTGCAATGAAGTTACATTGTTTGTGTGTGCGTTGTTGTGTTTTGCTTCCTTGAATGTCAAATAGCTTTTTAATCTATCAAATGGAAAGTATGTGTTGTTTGCACTATTTCTGTTGTTCTTTTTAATATATCGAAGATGGATTATTTACAAATAAGTTTTTTACTTTATTGAAGCTTCATCAGATCAAGGAAGAAAGGTTGCTCAAACAACTAAGGAGCTTGATGAGCTTTTAGATTATTTTAATGCGAGTATTTTTCTTGCTCATTTGAATTTTCTGATGGCTAAATTTTCAGTTAAATCCTTAAAGCGTATATGTTGATTTATAGTCTTTTATTTCACATCTCATATGCTCATTTGTCGGATCGTAGGCTTTAGAAAGATTTCTAGAAAGGTGTCTGAGTAGCTTTGATCAACACATAGTAGTATCTCGTTGCATTCCTCAACTTTAGATTTGCACAGTTAGAAGCTCTTGTTGATATCAAAAAATTCTTGAATACTTTCATCAAATCTATAGCTATATTCATGCATTTGAAAATTGTATAAGGTATGGATGTCCTGAGAAGTTCGTTGCATAGAACCTTAATACACTCTTCCTTGCTTAGCACGACAATGATACTGCATTAAGACATTCATTGAATGTTTTTACCTTAATACTCCCTTCTTAGTTGTTGCATTATGTTATTTTTGTTCAGGCACATATAAGAGTTCAAGATCCTAGTGGGAGGTGGTTTTGTTTTGTGGCACTAATAGAACTGGTGATTTCATCCCTATAAAGCAACTACGAGAGAAATTCAGTAGTCCTCGCCATGAAGTTGCCATGGATATACAAGATGGAAATGAAGATGAGAATATATAGATATTCCTCCCATTCATCCTGCTACTCTAAGCTCTCTCTATGCTGTTCTACACAAAAAGTAAAATTTAGTTGCAGAAGAGCAGATACTTGTAAATTTATATGCTGTTAATATTCACTCAATTTATATTTGTATAGTATTTTATTGATATTTGTAATTTGATTACAAAATTTGATTTTTGGCATTTTTTTTAATCAATTCTACCTTTTAGCAACGGTTTTAACACCTGCTACAAAAGCGCTGCTAAAGTCATCCTACAGCAGCATTTAGAAAACCGCTGCTAAAGCCTTTCCAGTAATTGCAGCGGTTTTTAAACCGCTGCAAATAAATTAGTAGGTGTTTAAACTGTTACAGTAGGTCCTAAAAAATGGTGCGAAAGCCTGATTTATTAGTAGTGAAAGACCTACATTGCACAATACTTCTTTAAGTTATTCATACCGGATAATAAAGGTAGCACTATCAGAGAATCTAATTTAATAGATAATACTTTTATGTTCTTGAAATCAGATTTTTAACTTCTTAAAGCTTAAAAAAAAAAAAAGAGAGAATACTCAACATCAACAACAGTCAACAACAGTAAACCAATAAATATGGAAACATGAATTAAAATGAGTAAAGTTAACGTTGAATGAAACAATGCATCTATTCGATGTAACACAGTAATCCTTGGGCCGCTGCTTCATTCAAAAATGTTATTCAACGGTGACCTAATGAATAAAGAGGAAAGAAAAGGAGGGCTCTGAATTTTTTTTTTTTTTTTGAACTTCACGCTCCTGTTCTGTGCTAACAAAAATAATAATAATAATAATAATGCTAGAAAGAAATCTCACCTCCATCTGGTTCATCCAACACCCCAAACACCACACGCCGGCGCCGACACCGACACCGGTTGAGAAGTCACCGTACGTCAATCACAAGCCCATCTCCAATTGCAAAACCAATCTCCTATCTACAGGTAAAATACTGTCTCGAACCATTTAAATCCGGTGACCTAATAATTTTATGAATCCTGCCTTCACTGTCCGTCTTTTCTACCCGCATAAAAAAAAATCAATTTTCCGTCTTCATCTCATTCAAATAATCCTTTGTTTTTTTTTTATTGAAACTGTTTGATGTGACTCCACTGACTCAGCAATTTGGAATTTTTTTTTTCACTAAGCCTTATTTAATTATTCCGCTTTCTCTTTATGTGGATCAGATCATCCCATTCGAATAAAAATCTAAAATCATCAATACTATTTTGTCTTATTATATATTAATATATGAAAGATAAACAGTATAACAAACAGTAGTGACAAACATTGATTGCTTATGCAACTGAAGTCATTTTCTTCAATTTGTAATGATTTAAATAAAAAAAATTACTGTTTTGCCCCTGTAAGGATTACACCTTATCTCATTTCTTAAATAATGAGTTATGATATCAAAAGATTTTGTTAAAGAATTATGATATTCAAATGTCAGGTTCCATTCTAATTCCATTTTCTAATTTTCCTTATGATCTTTCTATTTCGTTTCAATTTCAATTTTATAATTTTGCTTATGATCGCATATGTCAAACGATTACATTGATTTGAAAATGAAATATTTATGTTAGCATCGAACAAATAATAAATTGAAGAAGATCTTGCACCGTTGATTTTAAATATGGTTGAGAAGAATTTTAAAAGAAGACATCGCACTGTCAATCTTAGATCCAGCCAAGATGGTTTCAAAGTGAAGATCTCGCGCCGTCAATCTTAGATCCGGCCGAGATGGTTTTAAAGTGAAGACTTCGCACCGTCGACTTTAAGTCTGGTCGAGTTGGTTTTAAAATACAAGATCTCGCACCGTTGACTTTAAGTTCGGTGGGGATTGTAGTATCTCGTTCCCTTACTGTTCCTCTCTGATTTGGATTTTCCTCCCAGAATCGGCCAGGACGAAGTTTGGATCGTCCAGGCCGATCAATGCATTGAACAGCTGATTTCTGGTGTGTTTTCTGGAAGAATTTCTGCACAGATCGTCCAGGCCGATCGTGAGATCGTCCAGGACGATCGTACTGTAGAAATGATCGGCCAGACAATAGCCCTGGGTGAGGTCCAGGACGATCAGGATTTGGTCTGATCGTCCCGGGACGATGTGAACATCGGCCTGGCCGATCAGTTCACAAATATAAGAAAATCAGCTCGTTTTGAGGAGAGAGAAAATCATTTTTATAAAACGAAAATATCTGAGGAGAGAGAAAGAGAAAGGGAAAAAGAGAAAAGCTTGGTTTTGGAGGCCGCGGATCGCTTTTCGTCCGACGCTGCTGTTGGGAAAAGTGAAGATCTCGTGGTAAGGACTCCGAACCCTGTTTCTGTTTTCAGAGATGTTGTGTTTTGACCTAGTTGTGATCCGTTTTGTGTTTTCGTAGTCGACTTTTCGACATGGTTTTGATTTGACACGACTTTCACCGCACAACTTTTAGTATGTTATAGATATGATTATTGTACACGATTTGACTGTATTCTACGAAGATTTTACCGGTCGGAATTGATTCTACGCGCTTTTACTCGAATAGAAAATAATCGGGACCTGATTTGATTTGGATTCTATAGATCGATAGTATTGTATTGATGTTATAGATATTCTATTGTAATTTGGAAAGATTTGGATATTGTGTCTTTTTGCAGGATTTTTGTGTAAATTTGACCGACTGCCGTTACGCTGCCCGATTTTCGTATAATTTCTGATTTTCCCGGAATTGATAGATTGAATTGATCTGCCTATGACTATTGATATGATCGTTCTTGATTTCTTTAATATTGCTTATTGCATCGATTATTGCATTGATTGATTGATTGCTGAAAGACAAGTGGAAACCTAGTTGAACGTTGGTTATAGAAACCAACGTGTATTGAACGAACTACAACAGCACTATTGATATTGAACGAACTACAACAGCACTATTGATATTGAACGAACTACAACAGCACTATTGATATTGAACGAACTACAACAGCACTATTGATATAGATTGACCACTACAACAGCACTATTGATATTGAACGATTGATAACTACAACAGCATCATGACTAGTGTTTGGGCTTGTCGAGTAAGACCAGTGTATGAAATTGCATGTATATGATATAGCATCGTATAGATTTCCT
The DNA here is from genome assembly GCA_022539455.1 of Dendrobium nobile. NCBI lineage: Eukaryota > Viridiplantae > Streptophyta > Magnoliopsida > Asparagales > Orchidaceae > Dendrobium > Dendrobium nobile. The sequence continues at coordinate 425,319 of CM039721.1, read as the reverse complement.
GATTTGTATTGATTTATTGATTTTGGATCGGTTTATTGATATTGATTGGATTTATCGAATTGATTTATCGATTGACTACTGGGCATTGATTCTACTGAACGTTGATAGAACATTGATAGATATAGATACTGCATTGATAGCATGAACATGGATATCGTACTACTGCTTATTTGCTTATAGATTCATTGTCTCGTATCGTTTTTCTCGATTGACTTCATTGATTAGATCGTGCTGATTTGACCGTATCGATTTGATTGACGACATTGATTGATTGAATTGATTTATCGATTTGCCTGCCGCTGCATTGACTGGTTTTATTGACTATTGATTTTCGTACCGCATTGACTATTGATTCATTGATTTCCGCTGCATAGACTCATTGACCATTGACTGATTCGGATTGATAGATTGACATGCATATTGATAGCATCGCCTTGCTTTGATTTCAGTTGTAGGCTTTGGTGACCTGCTGGGCTATTGTAGCTCATTATATGTGGTTTAAAAATTTCAGGTCCGAGCAAGGCAACTGGAATGGAGTTCGATCAGAACGATCAGACGAATCCTTTCGCTACACGGATCTTGGGGTCGTTACAAATTGGTATCAGAGCAAGTGTAGTGAAAGGATTTGATTGATAGTTTGATAGAATGAATCCATTCTATTCATTTTGCATACATAGTGATTGACATTTGATTGATTGCATTGTGTGTTCTGTATGGATTTCGACGAGTTTTGTTTTGGATTTGGATTTCGATCAATTTGGTTTGCTTCGTGTTTTGCTTCGTACCTTTAGGGAAATGTCGGGACGACATTTTTCTAAGGTGGGGAGATTGTAGTATCTCGTTCCCTTACTGTTCCTCTCTGATTTGGATTTTCCTCCCAGAATCGGCCAGGACGAAGTTTGGATCGTCCAGGCCGATCAATGCATTGAACAGCTGATTTCTGGTGTGTTTTCTGGAAGAATTTCTGCACAGATCGTCCAGGCCGATCGTGAGATCGTCCAGGACGATCGTACTGTAGAAATGATCGGCCAGACAATAGCCCTGGGTGAGGTCCAGGACGATCAGGATTTGGTCTGATCGTCCCGGGACGATGTGAACATCGGCCTGGCCGATCAGTTCACAAATATAAGAAAATCAGCTCGTTTTGAGGAGAGAGAAAATCATTTTTATAAAACGAAAATATCTGAGGAGAGAGAAAGAGAAAGGGAAAAAGAGAAAAGCTTGGTTTTGGAGGCCGCGGATCGCTTTTCGTCCGACGCTGCTGTTGGGAAAAGTGAAGATCTCGTGGTAAGGACTCCGAACCCTGTTTCTGTTTTCAGAGATGTTGTGTTTTGACCTAGTTGTGATCCGTTTTGTGTTTTCGTAGTCGACTTTTCGACATGGTTTTGATTTGACACGACTTTCACCGCACAACTTTTAGTATGTTATAGATATGATTATTGTACACGATTTGACTGTATTCTACGAAGATTTTACCGGTCGGAATTGATTCTACGCGCTTTTACTCGAATAGAAAATAATCGGGACCTGATTTGATTTGGATTCTATAGATCGATAGTATTGTATTGATGTTATAGATATTCTATTGTAATTTGGAAAGATTTGGATATTGTGTCTTTTTGCAGGATTTTTGTGTAAATTTGACCGACTGCCGTTACGCTGCCCGATTTTCGTATAATTTCTGATTTTCCCGGAATTGATAGATTGAATTGATCTGCCTATGACTATTGATATGATCGTTCTTGATTTCTTTAATATTGCTTATTGCATCGATTATTGCATTGATTGATTGATTGCTGAAAGACAAGTGGAAACCTAGTTGAACGTTGGTTATAGAAACCAACGTGTATTGAACGAACTACAACAGCACTATTGATATTGAACGAACTACAACAGCACTATTGATATTGAACGAACTACAACAGCACTATTGATATTGAACGAACTACAACAGCACTATTGATATAGATTGACCACTACAACAGCACTATTGATATTGAACGATTGATAACTACAACAGCATCATGACTAGTGTTTGGGCTTGTCGAGTAAGACCAGTGTATGAAATTGCATGTATATGATATAGCATCGTATAGATTTCCTGATTTGTATTGATTTATTGATTTTGGATCGGTTTATTGATATTGATTGGATTTATCGAATTGATTTATCGATTGACTACTGGGCATTGATTCTACTGAACGTTGATAGAACATTGATAGATATAGATACTGCATTGATAGCATGAACATGGATATCGTACTACTGCTTATTTGCTTATAGATTCATTGTCTCGTATCGTTTTTCTCGATTGACTTCATTGATTAGATCGTGCTGATTTGACCGTATCGATTTGATTGACGACATTGATTGATTGAATTGATTTATCGATTTGCCTGCCGCTGCATTGACTGGTTTTATTGACTATTGATTTTCGTACCGCATTGACTATTGATTCATTGATTTCCGCTGCATAGACTCATTGACCATTGACTGATTCGGATTGATAGATTGACATGCATATTGATAGCATCGCCTTGCTTTGATTTCAGTTGTAGGCTTTGGTGACCTGCTGGGCTATTGTAGCTCATTATATGTGGTTTAAAAATTTCAGGTCCGAGCAAGGCAACTGGAATGGAGTTCGATCAGAACGATCAGACGAATCCTTTCGCTACACGGATCTTGGGGTCGTTACAGGGATGGTTTCAAATTCAAAGCCTCACGCTATTGATCTTAGGTTCGAGTGGGAAGAAAATAACGACAAATGTCGTCCCGATTTCTCCCACAGTGGGGAGGGAACGCCGGGAGGCTTCCAAAATTTTCTCGATTTATATGATAATGTATTTGAAAATCTTCAGCCACAAAATTATCTAAGGAATGAGCATTTGTATAAAAATAGATTTTTTATTTTGATCTAATAAAAAAATGATTTCTAATCGAATTTTAAATTAAATCAATTCTTTTTTTAATAGATTTTTATAAATTAGATTTTTTTAAATCAAATTTTGTTTTAAATGGATGAGCAATGTCAATCTAATTTCTAATCTAAATAATATATATATATATATATATATATATATATATATATATATATAAATTGAATTTAAACATTACATGAAGTGGAAAACTCTTCAAAATTTTTGAACAACTTTCCTTACTCAAGTCTCTTAAACTTTCTCGCTTGTCAAAAGTAAAAAAGGCTTGAGAAATAGATTTAGGCTTCGTTTGGGACGGCTTTTTTATTACTTTCTAAAACGGAGTTTTAGTGCAAAAATAAAAAATTTTGTACTAAAACTCCATTTTATAAAGTAGTAAAAAAAGTCATCCCAAATGAAGCCCTAGTGAGAATGATAAATTCCTGCTTAATTTAGCCTGAAGTTAAAGGAGTCGTTCTCTTTGCCTCCCAAGCTAAACTGCAATTTTTATTGTTTTTTATATATCATAATAGTTGGACTTCTATCAGGCTAAACTACATTTTTTTTTTTTTGATAAAATATCTTTGTAATTTCATCTTTATAAAAATGTTGTAAGAAATCAATATTTTCACTAATCCAAGGTATGTACAAACTCTTCAAACAACAAACTCAAACAAATTCTCTAAACATCAAGCTCAAACTTAAATAACAAGCAACCCAAACTCGAATTCAACTCAACATACACAAACTCTCTAGTATCCTTCAACAAAGCTCCATAGTATTATAAGCTCCTGAAGAAAAAAACATTGAAAATAAATAAACGCTAATATAGAAAAAGAACAAATATTATAATAAGCTACCAAAAAAAGTAAAATAATGTTGAAAGCAAAAGAGCAGAGTAAAATGCTGCACTACTAAAACAGGAAAAGAGTAACCGTAGCAAGAAATAACTGGTATCAAATTCAAACCAAATCTAAATTTATGAGCATCCTAGCCTTTAGGATTAGGTTGTAATACCCACCAATGGGCCACTTTTAAGTGAAGTCATAAGTCTCACGCGTTAGGGAAATTTTTTAAAATGAAGTACATCAACCCTAACAATCTTATAAATAACCCGGCAACTTTCAAAGGAAAGTAGTAAGGCAAACCCTAGGGGAAAGTCCTAGGTAAAAATTGACCTAATCCCTAATCCCCAATTAAAACGCCGACCACTTTTAATAGAAGTCATAAGTTTGACCTCTAAGGGAAAAGTTTATGTAGTAATACAACCCTAGACCCCTCACTTAGGAATTCTAGTCTATAGGATTAGTTTGTAAGACCCGCTTATCTGGCAACTTCTAAGTTAAGTCGTAAGACCCGCATTTTAGGAGAATTACTAAATAAATTACAATTATCCTAATTCTCAAACAATCCAACCCAAACCTATATGCATCTTGGTCTAAAGGATTAAGTTGTAAGATTCATCTTTTTAATCAACTTTCTAAGGGAAATAATAAGTCATATCCAAATAATTAAAACCTCCGGATATCTTTACTATAGACTTAGGTTGTAAGACCCATCATTGGACAACTCATAAATAGAGCAGTAAGTCCCATTCCAAATCAAATTCCCAGGCTGCTTTCTACGAAGAAAGCTGTAAGTCTCAACCTAAATCAAAATATCTGGGCTACTTCCTAAAGAAGTCATAAGACCCGCTCCAATCCAAACATCGGGATTACTTCTAAAAGAAGTCTCAAATCTCAAACTAAATAATTTTTTGGGTATTCTAATAGAAATAAACCACAAAACACCTAATTGAATTAAAACTCAAATCTAACCACTTTAACCTACTCGAGATTCCTGAGAGGAAGCAACTCATTGCTGCTAATCAGATTCCCTAGACACTACGGTCAATGATTGTTAGTGTTGTTAGACTGAAAGCTATGATATACCCAGAACGACGGAATCATGGGATCTTGATCGGGTTTACCTCCATTCTTCCCACTATTAAGACTAAAAATATCTAAAATTTATTCATCCTTAATCGAGAGTTCTCTCTTACGTAGTAAGAGGGATAATTTAACTATGAGTGCTTGAGCTCATAGGAAGTAAAGACCCCAGATCTTTAAACCCTGACATTACCCTCAGGGGAAATCTTGTTAACTACAATCTGTCTTAAGAGAAATGGAATCATACGACTGTAAAACGAGATTCATGCATTCATGCTGTTTTTCTTGAGCCAATAAGATCCTAATGATTTTTGTATGTGTAGGGTTTTACACAACCTCATATGGCTTCTTTTTTATTGTTGCTCTTTACTGTAATTTTTTGGATTTCTAGTTTTGATCTTTTTTACACATGTAATTAGTTCATGATTAATGAAAATGGGTTATGCCCTCAATTTTTCCCAAATTTTTTTTTTAATTTTTGACCCTTTTTTGTCGGGGAATTAAAAATTTTACGAGCTCTGAGGAGAAATTGTGTACTTAGTTTTTAAAAATAAATGTTATTAAGAAAATCATTTTTAGATATTCTGATATAAAATATAAAATGATTATTTTATATTAAATTTTTGAATTTAGAGATGTAACTTTTTTTATGACATAAAAAAGGAATATTTTGATATAAATTATATTAATACATAATTAAAATATATTCAATTTACTTTGAATTTATCAAATGCGATATCTTCATATAAATATATCACTGATTTAAAAAATATAATTATTTTTAAGCCTATCATTAAGAGATAATTTGATGTATGTTCAATTGTTATTATTTGATGAGAGGAGACTAAATATTAAGTATGGAATAAATTTTGGTGTTGATATCAGAAATCAAAGTTAGTGTCGACAACACACATTGACTGTATGGGTGATGGTTGGTGTTAATATTGGAGGTGACAACGAATTTTAACGAAGTCAACGAGCATGAATATAGTTGAGTGATTATAATAGGGAGATCTTAATTAAGTAATAATAATTGGTAAATTATTGTTGAAAGATGGTAGTTAGATGACTATAGTTAGATAATTGTGAATGTAGGAGTATATTTGTGCAATGGTGGTAATGGGGACGTAGCCAAGTGATAATGATCGGCCAGAAGATTGTAGTTAGTTGACATTAATCAACGAAATTTAGTCGGATAATGATGGTTTGTGGATCATATTAAGATGATGGTGGTCATAAAAGGGTACTTCAATTATAATAATTAGATGATAATAGTTGGACAATGGTGATCATGCATGGTGGATGAATGGATATAGTGTAATAGCCAAAACTCTTAACTATTAAGTTATATTCTCTTTGGCCTAAGAGCCTCACAATTTTATCCTATTGGTGTAACATCCCAGTAGATCACCTATCCTAGAATTGCTCTGGGATGAGCATGCTTAACTGCGGAGTTTTGTAACAGAAATTCCAGCCATTATATTAAAAGGTGCCTCGATATGTAAGAGTTAGCTTTTTTTTTAGTTAAGGGCTTCAATTATATATATATATAATAAAATAAAATAAATATAATATAAAGGGCTATTTTTTTTTTATAGAGTGAGAATTCTCCAATTTATTTTCAACGAATAGGAGAGGAATATGGTTTATTAGGCGGATTATGGTATCATTGGGCGGTGATCAAAAGGCGGTGACCGGACACCAACAACAGGTTGCCTTATTTCTATAAGAGGAGTGATTATTCCATCGTCTTCCTAGCAATGGCGTCGGAGAAGAGCAAGATCCTCATCATCGGAGGCACCGGATACATCGGAAAGCACATAGTGGCGGCGAGCGCCAAGTTGGGACACCCAACCTTCGTCCTAGTCAGGCTGAGCTCGGCCTCCGACCCATCGAAGATTGGATACTTCCAGGGCTTGCCGGGTGCGGAAGTCAAAATTCTTCATGTAAGTCGCTTCTATTATTGGGATTTTGGTTTTAAGGTTTAGTAGTTTCGGATTGATTTAGGAGATTTTGGAAGGTTGATCAAGGTGGGCTGGATGGAAATAGGACACGTATTAAATAATCATGTAATTAGGATAAGTATTAAATTCTGAAAATTATTTGGCAATATTGATTTTTAATCTGATTAAATTATAATAAATTATTTGATAGTTATTTTTGAGATTTATGATTTAAATAAAGGAGAATAAGATGCTGATTAAATCTTAGATGCATAATAACAAAAGTGCTGCAAATCTCTTAAATCATAGGGATTTAGCCTAAAATAAGAGAAAAAATCGGGTTTAAGAAGGTGGTGGGCTTCAACCTAAATTCTTACTAAAAAGTGCTAAATCTTGCAACCGGACAATCCCTTAGTAAATAATTATTAATTTATGGCACTAATTACTTGCTAATAGGACCATTTCTTATGTGGTCAAATTAATTAAAAAAAAAAACCAAAAGATCGGAAAGAGTCTAAGAGGTTAAGTTTTATGCTATGTTAGGACACCTAATGTGTACCGGCTGCACACAATTCTTATTGTGCACCTCCTACCTCAACAAATTGACCTTTTCCACTACTATGCTCTATAGAAGGAAAAATTATTGCGTCCTCCCACCTGACGTAGAGATACGTCCTCCCACCGCTAAAAAATTCGGTTTTTGCTCGGTATTGCTAGATATTATTTGGTAATAATGAAGAATATCATCATGTGAAGACCAATACTGAGTTATACCGAGCTATACCGAGCAATACCGAGTTTTTTCTAGGAAAAACTAGGTATTTTTTTGTATTGCTCGGTATAGCTCGGTATAACTAGGTATTGGTCTTCACATGATGATATTCTTCGTTATTACCAAATAATAGCTAGCAATACCGAGCAAAAACCGAGTTTTTTAGCGGTGGGAAGACGTATCTCTACTTCAGGTGGGAGGACGCAATAATTTTTCCTATAGAAGACACTAACGGACTTTGCTCCACCATCCTTTTGTTCATTCTCAACTATATATTATCTTGTAATGCTAGAGTAGAAAATATGATGAATAGATGAAATATGTTAGCCTGACTATTCTCTTCTTCTTCATCCTCCTGCTACTAACATTCTGCAGGTGACTTCATGGTATCAGAGCTTACCTAGCTGCTACCTCTTCCTTTTCAACAATGGCGGATCAGGAATACTCAACCAACTTCACTCCAAGCCTCCCAATCGGCCCCGTCACTTTCTACTGCCATGACGGAGCTCATCATACCGTCTTCTCTTAAATTCTTGATGACAAATCTCAAACTCATCATACCAAATCAGCTTACTAGTGAGAACTATCCGATTTGGAGACTTCATATTTTTCAACTGTTCACTGCAATTGGGTTCGAAGGTCATCTAACCGGCAGCAACCCCAAACCCTCACTGACGCTTGCAGAATCCAACCCGATTGAGTATCGACTGTGGAATCTAGTCGAACAAAATATGGTATCTGCCCTTCTCTCCACCATTTCTCCCTCTGTATTACCGTATATCCTCACTCTCACGTCAGCTAAAGAGATCTGGAATACACTTGAACTTCGACTACAACCCACGAACAGATCTTGAGTGATTTAGCTCAAGAATGAGTTGTATCACATTCAGATAAAAGATCTCTCAATGATGCAGTACCTAGCGAAGATCAAAGCCATGGTGGACAACATCGCAGCTGTCGGTTCCCTCCTAGGTCCAGAGGAAACTATTCTTCACATTCTGAACGGGCTACCTTCCTCTTACAATCCCTTCAAAATGGCCATTCACACCATTCAACTTCCCATTAACTTAGACGTCCTCTACACTCTCCTCTGCAGTGAGGAGATTCATCAGCAGACGGAGCTTCAGCGAGACACAAATCCTCTACCCGACAATGCTGCTTTCTACACAAATCGTGGCAACACCTCCTGCGGTCGCTCTAGCTACCATGGCTCACGAGGCAGAGGAGCTCCCTTCAGACCAAACACCTCAGTCAATCGCAACTCCTTCAGTGACAACACAAGGCCGGTGTGTCAAATTTGCGGAAAGATAGGCCACGTCGCATCTGCTTGTTGGCATAGGTACAATTCAAACTACAATACTAGTACAAACTCTTCACCAAAATCTCTTCTAACCAATTCTCAACCAACCTCGCTCAATGAGTGGGTTTTGGACTCTGGAGCCTCTGCTCATCTCACGCTGGATGCATCGAACCTACATTACCCTACCCCGTACACTAGAACCGAAACAATCTCCACAACCAATGGCAGCTCCCTCCCCCATCCATCATACTGGACAAGGCATACTCCCTTTACCTGAGTCAAACCGTAAGATCTATCTACACAAACTCCTTCATGTTCCATTACTATCACATAATATTCTCTCAAGCCATAAATTAACAACTGACAATAATTGTTCCATATCATTTGACTCAATTGGCTTCACAATTCAGGACCTCCTGGACAACCGAGCCCTCATATGTGGACACTGCCATAATGGGCTGTACTCCGTCAACCCTCCGTCGCCCAACACTCATACAACACTTCAATCCGTCACATCCAACTCAGCAACCTGGCATGCCAGGCTCGGTCATCCAAATGTTAGGACACATCAGCAATTAGCTAAAGCATACCCATATATATGTACTTCCCCCCTCTCTCTAGTATGCAAGTCATGTAATGTGGCTAAAAGCCACAAGTTATCTTTCATATCTACCTCCAATTGTGTAACTAAACAATTTATGCTAATACATTCTGATGTTTGGGGTCCGGCCCCTGTTTCATCTACAAATGGTTTTTGTTATTATGTTATTTTCATCGATGATCATACAAGATTTACATGGCTCTATCTAATGCACATCAAAGTTGATACACTTTCCAAATTTCAGCGATTCCACAAATTAATTCTCAACACATTTAACTCTAAAATTTAAACACTTCGCTCAGATGGTGGCGGGGAGTTCACTAGCAACACTTTTCGAGCATACCTAACCGAACATGGCATCACACATCAACTTAGTTGCCCCTACACCCCAAAACAAAATGGCACGACTGAACATCGCCATCTTCTTGAAACCACAAGAGCACTCCTTCATTAAGCTAATCTTCCACATCACTTTTGGGCCAAAGCCATTCTTACATCCAACTACCTCATCAACAAACTACCTACAAAAAGCTGTCAAAACCACATACCATATCAGCTGCTACACAAACAACCTCCAATATACTTCCACCTCAAAACATTTAGTTGTCTCTGTTTTCCCTGATTACAACCCACAACTCCATCCAAACTACATCCCCGCTCTCAAGAATGTCTCTTTCTCAGCTACTCCACCACTCACAAAGGCTATCACTGCCTTAACCTACATACCAACAAACTCCACATCTCTCGTCATGTGCTCTTTCATGAAACTATCTTCCCATACCAAAATCAGCAAACCTTCCATATTCTTGTCACATTGCCTATCTTATATACCTCACCTTATATGCTCTTACCAACATCTACACTCTCACCATCCTCTCAGAACACAATTCTTCCCAATGCTACCGCTCCCACATCCACTACAACTCCTCATCTTCCTGCATATAATCCGAAAACTACCTCCACGTCCACTTCCCCAACAACGCCCACCTCCATAACTCGAACCCACTTATCTCGCCAACATCATCCTCCTCTCATTATATCCACACATCCTATGCAGACTAGACTTAAAACAGGCATTCAATGTCCCAAAAGAATCTTTGACCTTCTAGCCATTCCCACTTTAGAGGCCACACCCACTACCTACAATCAGGCAAGCAAAATTACCCACAGGAGAGCTGCCATGTTCTAGGAGCTTATTGTACTTCAAAAACAAGGCATGTGGTCAATTGTGCCTCCTCCACCTAACACTACAGTCATTGGATGCAAATGGACCTTCAAAACTAAATACAAGTCGAATGGCTAAGTAGACTGACATAAGGCGAGGCTGGTAGCTCAAGGCTTTGATTAAGAGTTTAACATCAATTAAAAGAGACATTTAATCAAGTCACCAAAATGCCCACCGTCAGAATACTACTTCTCATTTCACTTCACCAAAAATGGCCAACTCTTCAATTTGACATCTCCAATGCATTTTTTCATGGCGAACTCCATGATGATGTATACATGCGACAGCCGCAAGGCTTCATAGACGGGGAATATCCCAACCATTTTTGCAAGCTCCATAAAGCTATATACGGTCTCAAGCAAGCTCCGAGGGAATGGTACAACAAGTTCACCTCATTCCTACTTAAATTCGGGTTTTCTTTCAGCAAGGCTGATCTGTCCCTGCTTACCTACATTCAAGCTGACATTCAAATCTTTCTCCTCTTCTATGTGGATGACCTCCTAATCACCGGCAACAACTCGGTCACTATACAACAGCTAATAACACAACTACAGAGCTCTTTTTCACTTAAACATCTTGGACCAATCTCAAACTTTTTGGGCATTTAGGTTTCCCGAACGCACCAAGACTTGTTGCTGCATCAAACTCAATATGCTCAGGATCTCCTAATTTCAGTTGGGTTACAACATAGCAAGCCGGTTCACACTCCTATAGCACTCAAACCCAGCACTCGGTTGGATGCCTCCACGCAGTATCATGATCCTCACCACTACAGGCGGCTCACATTCTCCTTAAACTACCTTACCATTATTAGATCGGACCTTGCATATGCAACTAATTGCATTTACCAGCACATGCATAATCCTACAGTTGCTGATTACATAGACTTGAAGCGTTTATTGTGTTATATACATGGCTCAATTCATTTTGGCCTACCGCTTCAACAAAGCTCTCTTCAACTCAGCACCTACTCGGACACCGATTGGGTCGGCGACTCCTAGGATCGCAAATCTATCACAGATTTATGTACCTTCCTTGGCAAAAGTTTAATTTCATGGTGTGTGAAGAAACAAGTCACAGTTGTCAAATCTTCAACTGAAGCGGAATATAGAGCTTTGTCTTCAGCAACTTCAAACATTATCTGGCTCCGCCGTCTCCTAGTTGACTTCCAAATTTCTCAAACAGATCCTACTCCCATCTATTGTGATAATACCTCAGCAATGGCTCTCGCTCACAATCTGGTCTTCCATGCGAGAACCAAACATATAGAGATTGACTACCACTTCATTCGCCAACATATATCCAATGGAGCAGTAACCATCAATCACATCAACTTAGAAGACCAACCGGCAGACATTCTTACCAAACCGCTACCTCCTACTCGCTTTGTGCAACTTCGTGAAAATTTGAGCATTCGATCAACGAAGGCTCAATTTGAGGGGGGCTATTAGGACACCTAATATGTACCGGTTGAGAGAGGAACGACAAGAATGAAGAAAATAGAGGAGACATAATGCCATGAGAGTAGAGGAGGAAAGGAAAACTTCACTAATGGAGAAATGTACAGAGACGGTATTTAATACCGTTGCAATGGAATAGAAGTAATATAAAAATGTACATGGGAGATTAATATGCTAATAGCCTCCCACAAATTAAGCATTCGAGGATCAAATGGTTAATTTGCTGCGAACTTCATTAAACCATGCCAGTGAGAAGGGCTTGGTTAGGATGTCCGCGATTTGATCCTTGGAGGAGATGTGAGGAAGCTTGATGTCGCCTGAACTGATATGTTGCCGAATGAAGTGGTAGTCAATCTCAATGTGTTTTGTTCTAACGTGCAAAAAAGGATTCTTTGCAATTGCCATCGTGGATGTGTTGTCACAATGGATCGTTGTTGAAGAGTGCTATGGAATTGTTAGCTCGGCAGCTAGGCGGCAGAGCCAGATAACTTCTGAGGTGGCCGCTGATAAAGATCTGTATTCCGCTTCGGTGGATGATTTTACGACAGTTACTTGCTTTTTGACGGTCCAGGAAATGAGATTCGGGCCTAAGAATGTACAAAATCCTGAGATAGATTTTCGGTCGGTGGCGTCGGATGCCCAGTCGGCATCCGTGTAGGAGTGTAGTTTAAGAGCACCAGCGGTAATTGGCAGTCCGTAGGAGATGGTGCCGTTGATGTAGCATAAGAGTCTTTTGAGGGCTTTAAAGTCTTGTTCGGTGGGTCTTTGCATGTGTTGACATACTAAATTTGTCGCAAAAGTTATGTCCGACCTGGTAATGGAGAGATACTTGAGCGATCCGGCGAGTCTTCGGTATAGAGTAGGATCTTGGAATGGTTTGGTGTTACTTTGTTTGTGTTTGGAAGCGGGCTTGACAGGAGTCGGTGCAAGTTTACAGTCTGTGTAGCCTACATCATGAAGAATTTTTGTAGCATAGTGTTGTTGGGTGAGAAAATAACCAGTTTTGGATTGAATGACCTGAATGTCGAGAAAGAGCGAATTGAGATCGGAGTTGCGTGAGGAGTAGTTGGATGGCTGGTTCATTGTTTCCTGTAACGAGAAAGTCATCAACAGAAATTAGAATGTATAGCTGAATGTGATTTTTATGAAATATAAGTAAAGAGGGATCAAAACGACTAAACCCGAATCCTTGAGATTCAAGAAAGCCGGTGAGCTTTTGGAACCATTATCGAGGTGCTTGCTTTAAGCCATGGAGAGATTTGTGAAGTTTGCAAACGGAGTTTGGATGGTGCGGGTCTATGAATCCTGGTGGTTGGTGCATATATATGTCGTCGGGAAGATCTCCATGTAGAAAAACATTGGAGACGTCGAGTTGAAACATCGACCATTGACGGTTTAGAGCGAGAGTGAGAAGAAGACGTATCGTGGGCATTTTTGCGACGTGGATGAAAGTCTTGGTGTAATTGCTTCCAAATTTCTGATCGTAACCGAGAGCAACGAGCCTCGCTTTGTAGAGATCTACTTGGCCGGTTGGCAGTAGCTTTGTTTTATACGTCCACTTACATCTAAGTATCGGTTTGTTGGGTGGAGTGGGAATAAGTGACCAAGTTGCTTGTTTCTGCAAAGCTTTGAATTCTTCAGTCATAGCGGTGTGCCAGTGGTTAAATTTGGCATCTTGATTATAGGTGAGAGGTGTAGGGTGTGGTGTGGTCTAAGTGAGAAGATTTAGGAACTATTTGGGTTTTGAAATTCTAGACTTTAGTCTGGTTTGCATGGGATGAGACAGGTGGGATGCGGAAGTGTTGGGCTGAGTTGTGTTGATAGTTGGAGAGAGAGGGTTGCGTTGATTGGTCTCGGGTTGAGTGGGGGAGCTCGGACAGCAGATTGTAGATTGAGATTTATGTGAGTGAGTGGTGTTATTTTGATTGCTGGAGACATAAATGGATGAGGATGGGATGAGAAGGAGAGGAGAGATGCTAGTGGCATGGGGTTAGTTGGCTCAGTGTTTTGAATGGTGGATGATTTGTAGGGAAAGTTATGCTCGTAGAACACGATGTGTCGTGAGATATGAGTTTTGCCAGTGGTGATGTTGAAGCATTTATACCATTTATGTGGAGGCGAATAGCCTAGAAAAATGCACTTGTGGGATCGCGGAGAGAGTTTGTTTAGTGCATAAGATTTCATCCAAGGAAAGCATAGGGATTCGAAAGTACGAAGGTGAGAGTATGAGAGAGTTGTGCCGTGCAGACGTTGAAATGGGGTTTGAAGTGAGATGGATTTGGACGGTAAACTGTTTATAAGATAGTGGGCAGTGGAGATCACCTCGGCCCAAAAATTGGAAGGAAGACTGGAGGCGTGTAAGAGTGCACGAGTAAGATCAAGCAGGTGCCTATATTTGCGTTAGACAAGGCCATTTTGTTATGGTGTGTGAGGACAGGTGAGTTGTTGATTGATGCCGCATTCTTGAAGAAAAGATTTGAAAGAATTGCTAGTGAATTCGCCTTCGTCGTCGGAGCGAAGGATTTTAGGAGTGCAGTTATATTGATTTTTGATTGAGTTGCAAAGTGTTTTAAATTTTGAAAGCACTTCTTGTTTAGTATACATGAAATAAAGCCAGGAGAAGCGAGTGTAATCGTCGATGAATATAATATAGTAGCGATATCCGTCTATGGAATTTTGCGGAGCCGATGAATTAATTCAAACGGAGTAGTAGTAGTAGAGATACTTTTATTAAAGACTTGTTTGTGGCTTTTGGCCATGTTACAAGAAGTGCAAACAAAAGTATTTGGTACATTGGAAATTTTGGGAAAACTTTGAGCAAGAACCGAGAGGACTTTGTTGTTCGGGTGGCCTAAGCGAACATGCCATATGTGAGATGAATTAGTGTTGGTTGTGAAAGCGGTTGGAGTGGTATCCGGAGATAGACGAATTTGATAGAGCCCTTTATGAAGACGCCTATGAAGCAAAGGGCGTTGATCCTGAAGATCCTTAATGACAAAGCCGTTAGCGTAAAAAAAAATTGAAACAAAATTATTTGAAGTAAGTTTGGAGACGGATAAAAGACTATGAGTTAGAGATGGTACGTGAAGGAGATTGTGAAGACGAAGCTTACGAGGTGTGTCAGGTAAGGGAAGGAGTCCTTGACCGGCGGTGTGGATGGGCAGAGAGGTGTCGTTAGCGATGGAGATAGTGTTTAAGCCTTGGTAGGACGTGGGGTATTGGAGATTGTTGACATTCGGAGTGAGATGGGTTGAAGCGCCTTAGTCGAGAATCCAGTTTTGATTGGTTGGAGTTGACGGGTTGGCAAGAAGAGCACGGGGTGGCCATGAATCTGTGGGAGCATACTTGAAGTTGCAACGATGCCAGCAGTTGAGAGCGACGTGTCCGAGCTTGCCGTAGATTTGGCAAGTTGGCCTTGCCGAGGTGTTTGCGACAGACGACGTGAGCTGATAGACGGGTGTGTTGGGTGTAGCCTACGGATTCTTGGTTTTATTGAATCGTTTGTAATTTCGTCAGCGATTTTGATTTAGTAGGTGCGGCATAGAGGGCTGTGGCCGGCGAATTAGCAGCTTGATCTTGAATAGTTTCTTGTTGAAGATGAATCTCTTCATTGCAAAGAAGTGAATAAAATGTATCAAGATCAATGGGAAGGAGAGAATTGCTGATAGTGGACTTGAAAGAATTGAAAGTTGGAGGTAATCCGTTAAGAATGTGAAGTATGATGTCTTCTGGATCGATTTTTTATCCGAAGGCGGAAATGTTATTAACGATGGATTTAATTCGAGTAATATAATGTTTCATTGATAGATTCTTCATGTGAATGTGATAGAGTTCATTTTTAAGCTAGATAACACGAGATCGGCTAGTTGGTTGGAGTCGCCGTTCAATAACGGACCAAGCCTCATGAGTGGTGGTGGAGGTGATAATGTAGGGAAGAATGGCTTGCGAGATAGTTGAGAAAAGTACAGAAAGAATATTACTATTGACGACGTGCCAGCGGGCATAGTCAGCGGAGGCGGCGTCGAAAGGAGACGTGGTGTTGCCGGTAAGATGGCTGGCTTAGCCATTGGCGGTGAATTGTTGCAGAATTTGCATACGCCATATGGGGTAGTTCTCCGACGTGAGGGGATAAGGGACAAGGTTCTTGATGTTGTAGACTAGGAATTTTAGCGGTTGTGTTATAGAAATGGTGGTGGTGGAGTTGTCGGTTTGGGTCGTGGAGGAGGAGGGAGGGATGGAATTGACAGAATCTTGATCTCCCATGCCGGCTCTTGATACCATGAGAGAGGAATGGAAAGAATGAAGAAAACAGAGGAGACGTAATGCCAGAAGAGTAGAGGAGGAAAGGAAAACTTCACTAAAGGAGAAATGTACAAAGACGGTATTTAATGCTGTTGCAATGGCAAAGAAGTAATATAAAAATGTACAGAGGAGATTAATATGCTAATACCGGCTGCACACAATTCTTATTATGCACCTCCTACCTCAACAAATTGATCTTTCCCACAACTTTGCTCTATAGCAGACACTAACGGCTCTGCTCCACTATCCTTTTGCTCATTCTTAACTATATATTATCCTGTAATGCTACAGTAAAAAATATGATAAATAGATGAAATGTGTTAGCCCGGTTACTCTCTTCTTCTTCATCCTCCTGCTACTAACATTCTGCAGGTGACTTCAAGATGCAATTAGTAAGCTTAGATTTTGGATGATAAATGTAGATTTTTCTTCAGATTGGACGTTGGAGCTTTTTTTTATTAAAATTTTTATGGAGGAAAATGGTTTTGAGTTGAATGAAACTAATTTCAATTTGGAATCATTTAGATTTTTAGCGATTCTTTCGAACAAAATTGTCAAACAATAGGTAGAACTGGGAGAGACCAAGTCTTTAGAAAAAAAATGCCGCGTATCTTTTTTTATTTTGTACTAAAATTTTGAGTTGGTTTTAGACTTGAAGATTGATAGCAAACTGATATATTTTCTCCTTTAAAATGATCAGGGGGATTTGAATGACCATGAGAGCTTGGTGAGTGCAATCAAGCAGGTGGATATTGTTATCTCTGCTGTTGGAGGGCAGCAGTTGGCAGATCAGGCCAACATCATCGCTGTCATTAAAGAGACAGGCAACATTAAGGTCATCTCTCTCTCTCTCTCTCTCTCTCTCTCTCTCTCTCTCTCTCTCTCTCTCTCTCTTTTTCTCTCTCTAAAAAATGGTTATAGAACTAAATACGTAAATCAGTTCAGCATGAACTATGCTTGTAGATATAATGTGCATAGTGTAAGAGCTTATTGGTTGAACAAAAATATTTGCAGAGATTTGTGCCATCAGAGTTTGGGTTGGATCCAGCGCGCGTGACGGTTATAGAACCGGCAGCATCTGCTCACGCTCCCAAGCTTGCTATCCGTCAAGCCATCAAGGCTGCTGGCATCCCCTACACACTTATCTCCAGCAACTACTTTGCCGGCTACTCTCTCCCCACCTTGGCTCAGGCTAGCCCTCCCATTGACAAAATCACCATCTTTGGTGATGGAAACATTAAAGGTATTCATTCTTTTATATATATATATATATATATATATATATATATATATATATATATATATATATATATATATATATATATATATATATATATGCATTTTTTTCATTGACCTTTATTTCAATATATTTTCATGCTTGATTAATTAGCTTTAATTTTACACAATTTTTAATCCTCAAGAATACCGAAGTAACCTAATTTTGAACCATATAGCTTATTTGCATATGATCAATTTGCCTATAAGATAGTAAAGCTAACCCTTCCTTTATACTCTTCAATCTTTTTTATGATTACATCATGGAAGAAGATAATCTATTTGACCTGCTTGCTTTCAGGTGTCTTTGTTGCTGAGGATGATATTGGAATATATACAATCAAGGCAGTTAATGATCCAAGAACCCTGAACAAGATTGTATACATAAGGCCCCCTGGTTGTATCTACTCTCACAACGAGCTCATCTCTCTATGGGAGAAGAAGACCGGCAAAACCCTAGAGAGGATTTACCTCTCCGAGGAAGAAGTTCTTAAGACTATCCAAGGCAAGCACCAATATTCCTAAGACAATTTTAGCTATATTATCTATTTTTTATGCTTCTATAAGGTTATTAGTTCTTCTTACCAGTTGACAACTTTTTCACTCCTTCATTTTTGCCCTCAAGTTTCTATTTGGCTTTAATTTCCTCTCTACTTGGAAATTTCTAGTGAGAATGGAGTTTTCACAACCAAATCAGCTTATGCAGTAGCTATTGTCCGACTTTCTTTAGATGCACAAAAAAAAAAAATCTATTAATGCTAATAAGTTATTTTAAATCTTTATTAACACATTACTTTGCCTTGCAGAAGCCCCATCCCCTTTCAACATAATCTTGACACTTAATTACTTGGTGTTTGTGAAAGGAGATTGTCTCAGTTTTGAGATTGATCCATCCGTTGCTGCTGAAGCTACTGAGCTGTATCCTGATGTCAAATACACAACAGTTGAGGAATACCTTAGTCGTGTTCTATAAATAAAGTTAAAAATCTCATTTGCAAGAGGTTGGAGTCTATGTTGCTTGTGAGTGAAATTTTTAAGGTTATGCTGTTTGGAAGTATGTTTCAGTGATGTTTAAATCATATATATCACTTTTGTTGTACCAATGCTTTATGAGTTTTGTATTGTATGTTGGGACCTTTTTATGAAGTTGTTATGTAAAAAAACTTCCTTCAGTTCTATGATTAATATGGTAACATCTGTAAATATTTAGAAAATGTTGATTAAATATGATAAGTGTTAGTCTGCGTGGAATATGATTTAATCAATCAATCGGATTGTACTTTTGTTTCGGATTTCAAGTTAATTTTTCATGCTTGTTGCGGGGTGCGGGGTCCTCACCTACTTGGGTTCGGGTGTTTTGCATATAAATCTTATTTTTTTTTTCATACAATGCCCTGATGTTGTGCACCTAGCTCCGTGGCACTGTGCAAAAGTTTCATGAGAGAAAAGATAGAGAGTGGTGTTGTAGCATTTTATATTCAGCACTGCAATGCTGTTAGATGGACTTGAGAGAGAGTGTTGAGCGCCGTAATGTTCCAAATTGGATCCATAGTGCTTTGAGGCAGACTAGACAGTTTTTTTTTTCCTCATTTTTTTCAAGAGTGGCATCCCTTGGTGGTATATGGAGGTTTTTGTTTTTTGTTTAATGTGTGAGAATGATATAAGCGTGAATAGAAACAAGATGAGAGAGAGAGAATAGAATTTTGTATTTATTTCACCTAATTTTTATAATAGATTTTTTGGTGTGGTGTGCCTCTGTGGATTTTTTTCGATTTCAAATTTTTTCATATTAAATCTTCGTGTCTTTTACTTTCCTTTGCATGCATTTTTTTTTTAAATTTTGTTGCGTGGTTTACTTTTATAACCCAGCAATAAGCCTTTTAAATTAAAAACTAGGAGTTGTATAGTTAAAAACATGAACATGGAGATCGGGTCTGCGGCCGAGTGGTCGACGGAAGAAATTTCTCCCATCTCACCCGAGCTTGAATCCCCTAACTGTCTTACAAAAAACTTGAACATGTTTTTAGTGCTTAAATAATCTAATTATCCAATTAAGTCGAATCAATTACAAATCATGGAATAATACTAAATAAGAAGAATCTAAATTCAACTGATAAAAAACTTGTTAGAAAAATTAAAACCCTAATGGAACTCTTGTGTCAATAGGAATACTATTAATTTAGTCTTGTAACCATAAGAGCAGTATCAATTATGTTGTTGTTGTATGGGGTCAAGGTTAGAGATGGTGATTGAAATTTTCAAAGGAGATGAGTTGGAGGTTTGTCAGCCTTGACAGTGGAGGTCGGGGAAAATATTTCTTATCATAGATTTCATTCATGATTTTTATGAGTGATATTTGTAAGAGAGTAGAAGTTAGATTGTTCTATTGTGAAGATGACCTTAATCTTTTAGTAAGGCTATTAGTTGGCTAGCTCTAATCTTGTGTTGCCAGCTGATTCTTGATCTACCATGATTAGGCTCTTGATATCATGAAAGAACAAGAAGAGAGTAATTGAATCCAGAAGAGAAGAAAGGAATTGTATTATTCTATCTTAAATATATAATGTGTTCCCTAATCTAGTCTCTTCTTCAACTAGTTGGAGAGATGTGTCTTTGCAAGGCTCTCCTTGAGAAAAGATGGTTCTTAATTAGAATGAGCTGGGGCAATAGCTCAAGGACTTGGGATTGCTTAGCTTGTTGGAATCATTTGAAGATTTCTTAGATCATTTTGGTTAGACGGTACTCCATAAGTTCCAATTACTATGAGGTGAAGAGATTTAGGCTTCGTTTGTGACAGCTTTCTTGCAGCTTCTTAAAGCAACTTTCTAGCAAAAAAAAATTAATTTTTTGTATTAAAAAGCTGTTTTAAAAAACAGTAAGAAAACCGTCCCAAACGAAACCTTAATTTGCCTAAATTATAGGGGCAGCATTATAAGTAGAGATATGAAAATTGATAAGCCATTAGTTTTATTTCATTTGAGATAGATAGATAGATGGATAGCATATTTAGCCACCATATTTGAGCCAAAAGGGTGCCCTCAAATTGATTGTAAGAGATGATAGCGATTCTGATATATAAAGTTGATGCTATTGTTTTCCAATGGGAGTTCAAATAATGAAATCGGCGTATCATAATTTCTCAGCTCATACTCTTCTTTTTAACCAAAAAAATCAGCTCTTCTCCTATAAAAAAAATTTAGGGAAAAAAAAAAAAGAAGAATCATTTCTCTCATGATCTTATAATTTCAAATTTTAATTTCCCTTCAGCAGCGTCGGAGCCGGCGCCGGAGCTCCGTCCATTCTTTCGCCCTCCGTTTCGTTGTTCCTTTGGCGTTTCTCAATTGAATCCAACATTTTTCTTGACTCAATTCTCCTGCTCTCTTCCTCTGTCAAAGGAAAAAAAATCGCTTTTTTATTGTACAAATGAATAGAGAAAGTATATAAAGGAAGAGAAAGATTGGATTTTTGAGAAAATTTTTATTTTTTTTCTGTTTTTGTACCTTTTGAAGCTGAATTGTCTCTTGATGTTGCTGACCATATAATCAGAGTTGGGGTGATAATGGCGAGCAGAGCCCAGAAGATAAAGATCAGAACATAGCCTCTGTGAGGCATCTCTCTCTCTCTCTACAAATCTCTTGAATGGGGAGATTGAGAGGGAGCAGAGAAGAAATAGTTGGAAGAAACAACAGAAGTGTTCCTGTGTCTGGAAATAAAGAAGGGGCCCCAATAAAGAAATAAGAGAGGAGAGGGATGAAGAATTTTTTTTTAAAGTGTTTTTATTTTTTAATATGACTATTCGCATTTTTTAGACCAAGATATCTGTAATTGCATAAGAAGGTCGACGACTAATACATCATTTACTTAATTTAACACATATTTAACATTATTTTCGAAAAAAAATTAATATGGCTTGAATTATCTGAATATGTGAGAGAAACAAGATTCTAATCTTTAAAGATAATATATATTCATTATTCATGAAAATAATATTATCATGTAAATTAGTTTTTTTATATGTTTTAAACTACAAAAATTTGAGGTCTATTTTGTAAATAAGCGAGAGAATAGGTTTGCTCATGCAAATTTTCATTTGTTTTAAGATGGTCTCTCTCTAAATCATGAAGGAAGTCTAATGGAAATTTGCAAATGAGTTGGTGAAGGTTAGCTTAACAAATTGATGGGACCCCAACAAATTTAAGACACCTCACTTCTAACCAAAAGAAAAAAAATAAATAATGATTACTTCTTTTATTTAATACATTTGAAGTATTTTTTTTTTATTTTTTATATTGGGATCAAATTATCACATACTTCATAAGATTATTGATATATGAAAAAATTGATGGCATGATTAAATGTTCAGTTAAGGTAGCTATAAAAATTTTAATGGAATTTTTAAAAGTTAGTCTGAATATTATATTAAAAAAATAAAAATAGTTTTCTTATAATTAAGCAAATCAAATTAATTTAATTATCAAAAGATCTTTCTCTTTTTTTTTTAATAAAAAAGTTATAATCAAATTAAAATATGATAATCATCTGCAAAAAAATTAAAAATGTTATGCAAAACTATCCCAAATATATCCTAAAATAGTAATTAAATTATTTTATTATAAATTAAGTTATAAATTTGAATAATAATAATAATAGGCTCTCTAAAATATAAAAATAAAACTATATAAAGGCCCCTTCTTTGATACTTCTTCTTCAATTATATATGTTAAACATTTTGCTTATTGAATTAATCCTATATATAATTTTATTTAGTGCATAAAAGCAGCTTCTAATTACAGATCAAGTTGACTTTAATAGTATTTAATAACTGAGATAATGTTGATTCAACCACCCCTTTTAAGTTGAAAATGGAATAATTATACCTAATGTAGGGTCCAACAAGGCCCAAATTAAGCATGTTCATTTTTTTCTTAATTAAGAATAGCAATTAGGTGAAGCTAAGAGATAAAATATAATTAGAAATTAAGTAAATCATGCATGTTTATGGTCATAATTAATTCAATTGTTGTGATTATTCTATATGGATAAGCAATTATTTCAATAAATTAGTTAATTAAATTAACAAATGTCTATTATCTTAAAAAACCGATACTTCTTATATATTATAAAAAATACTTATTATTATTGATATCTTAGAGAACAGAAAAAAATATTATAATTTGATTTATTGCAGTTAAAAAGTTGTCTTAAGGCTTGAATTATATTAAATTATGATATCATAAGATAATGTGCCCTATAGTGTTTATGGGAGGAGTATCAATTTTTTTATGTAATGGACATTGACATGTGAAATAGGTTTTGATTAATACAAGCAATAAGATAAAGGAAGGTCATCAAAAGTTTGGTGCAAAGCATCTATCAACTTTCTTAAAGTGTGGCATGGCCCTATAGTTGGAGGGGAACATAATTATAAATTGGATACTTATAATGATGCCTTCAAAATTATTCTTTATATATATAAGCATGCAGTATGGTACCTCATCAAAAAATTCATTTGATCCAATATGAATCTCAATGTAATATTAAAATTTGAAATCAAATTCAAGATCATTCAAATTCTCATTTCAACAAATTTAAATTTGAACTAAACAACATGATGATATAGACCTATTGATTATAAAGGCAATATAATTAGACTCCAACTGAGCCCAACTATAATACTCCATTGACAATTAAAAATTTTGAGATATTAATTATATTGCCCTATGATCTTAACATCTTGTCTGCTTATAATCAAACCGAGCATCTTGACAAGACGAATCCTATAAGCTCAAGATAATTTAAGTTCAATCGCTTATCTTGAGCTTTGACAAAATGATCTATGATAAAGTAGATTAGTGCAGATTGTTCAATGAAGTGTTTTAAATTTTAGATATATTTACAGAGAATGTCAGCCTCAATTTTTATAAATAGGTTCAATTTTCTACATGAATGGGAGAGGGAGATTGGACAATAAATTGAAATTGGAGAAAGCTTTGGCATCGATTCACCACCGACGACCATAATTGTTGAATCATTGATGCTCAATCACCGTTGTTAGACGACAGCCTTTCAACAAAGCTGTCGAGCCTCCACCTACCAACCACAGAATACTAGGGGTGTCAAAACGGGTCAACGGATCGTGTTTGTGTCCAACCTGATCTGATCCAAGTCCAAAAAGGGTCAACCCTAACCCAACCTAGTTTTGTAAACGGGTCAGTTTCCCAACTCGAACCCAATCCGCATGGGTTGTCGGGTTGACCTGACCTGACCCGGGAATTCAATTTTAAAAGGATGACGTCGATGAACGACAGTTGCGGCATAGCGGCAACAAGTGCTGGTTTGGCCAGTGCGGACGACGTGGATTGCACGGACGAGTTGACCTCGACGGACAACAGAATAGGACGAGGGCAAAGTACGATCTATTACATACATTTTCTATACTGCCATGAATATTCGAACACACAATCGAGTATAGATGTGCAAAAGTTAATACAATTATTTATTTTAATGCAGTTGAACATATTGATGATGGAGAGTTAAAAAAAAAACAAGAACTCATTCATTAAGCCATTACACTAATCACTGTGAGAAAATACTCCAAACTCAACTTAATTATGCACTAAGTACATGTACTGATGTACCTTAACATTCATTATATATTTGTTAAAATATGTATACAATTTTGAAGACATATTGTAATTATATTTTAAATTATTAAATTCATATATTTACACAAACATTTTTTTTTTATTTTCTATTTTGACATTGAGGAACTTCTTGATCATTGAATTAAACTTAGGGACATTATATTTCAACATAATTATTGAAGGTGATTGAAACTCACAATCTAGATTGAGTTCAAGTAATTGATGCGAAATAAGTGAGAATTATTTTTTATTTTTATAATTCATCATGATGGAGATTATATTTTTCATTGCAATTTAAATAATTTTTAAAGATCAATACTTCAATTTATTTTTACCGATTTGGATATTATTATTTTTAAAATAAAATTGAATTGATTTTGAAAAATATAAATAGACTTTAAGCTTTGTTTGTAACAATTTTTTATGTTTTTAAAATTTTTTGAAATAAAAAATTATTTTTAAAAAGCAATAAAAACTATTTCAAACTCAGCTTTAATCCAACCATAAAAAATACATTGGATTGGATGGCTGTAAATTAGTTTATAAATAAATTTTTATTTAAAAAATAAATTAATATATATTATTAATTATGTTCATTTTCTCAGAACAAGAAACAGGTTGGTGATCGATAGGACACGCGTCGTTCCACTCACCGAACACGTGTAGCGACATTGTGAAGGTTCCAGCATTATTGCCTCGGGGGCCATAGAAATTCCGCGTATTATCTCAAAAATATATATATTAAGCGGCTAAGAACTTGCTAGGGTTCCCCAAAATCCAATCTTGCTCCCGCACAATCCAATTTTGTTCCGACTGCAATCGGACCAAAGCTCTTTTCTCTCGTTTGCAATCGTAAAACCTTCCTATTTTCGGCGTTAGTAGTCCTAATCGAGGTTGGAATTCGTAAAAATTGGTTTTTCTGGGGGCGTTTGTTTTTTCCTCGTTATGCGAACGATTATTTGGGTTTCTGTTTTTGATTGAAGACGAAAGGCGAGCTCTGGAGGTGAACGGGATCTCTGCGTTCCACGGGGCTAAGCAGCGAGGATGCCCACGTTGACGGCGAGCAGCCTGGATCGGCTCCTGGAACCAGCCTCTCGAAATCCTAGCATTCCCAAGCACCCGCAGGTGAAGCTGGAGCCGACGATGGCGAACTCTCGACCGCTGTTCGCCTCGCCGGCGCTCTATGCTACGCCGACGCTGACCCCTCTTCCTCTTCCGGACTCCCCTTCCTCTTTTCCACCATCGCCCTACATTGTCAACCACAAGCGACGAGGGCCTCGCCTCCAGAAGCCGCCACCGCCATTGGAAGCTGAAAAGGAGGTATATTCCAAGGACGAAGCAAACGGAATTGATTGTGATGAGAAATTGGGGACGACGTCGCCAATTGTCTCTATTGAAGAGAATGATTTAGGAAACGGGGTTGCTGTAAATAAGGAAGCTGAGGATTTCCTTGATTTCTTGGATTCAATGAGTTCAGCTAGTAATTTGGAGGGGGAGGATGGCTCTGCTGTTGAGGGGATGCGGAAGATGGGAACTGATATGTCGGATTACTACGATGCCTATGATGGTAAATAACTTACTGTGATTTTATTGTGTTTTTAATGGAATTGATTGTAGATTTGCATTTGTATATGTTAAGATGCATTAAAATATGGATAATAGTCTCACATTAATAGTGAAATTATGATTGAGTTTTAGTATAACAATGTAGAAAGAACCTTGTGCTAAAAGGGGGACATCCCTGAGGGACATAAGGCAATTCTCAGAATCAATGAAAGTAGTTTTTAAATATATCCAAAAGATTTTCTCTGAACGTTAAAAAGGTGCAAACATGATTTATTGACTTCTAGCCTTCTAGGTCATTAAAGTTTCTCATGGATGCTAGTCTCAATGGTTAATCACAATCTAGGGTGTGATACACAAAAACTATTGATTAAGAATTTGCTCTTGAGTTCTTTCAGTTCAAGAAGGAGATGACATTCATTTAACACTATGTTGGGAAATTGTTGACTTGGATGTGATATATAATTGGTCCTAAATTCATTGATTATATGAACTCAAGATACTAATGATAAGCAAATTAGACATTTGAATCCCATAGGTATTCCCATATTTTTGAATTTAGAGTTTATGGGAGTCAAGATTTCACAAAAAAAATATTGTTCTCAAGTTTATTTACATCTTGGGTGATACCCAAAAAAAACTCTTAATTAAGAAATATTGTTTGTGTTTTGCTTGCATTTATTTAATTATGATTGACCTCTTCTAATAAAGAATAAGAAAACTCAAAATGAAGAGATGAGTGAAAATCATTGAGTAATGAGGTATTTTCATATAGACAATCATTGATGTTAGTGAGGATGGAGAAATACCAAGGCATGCAGGACTCATGATGTGGCGTGGATCAATTTATAATGTGGTGAATGATATGAGTGATTTTTCAGGATAGGAGAAATACAATCATATGGTTGTAATCAAAATGATCTAAGTCCTGAGTATCAATAATACTTCTTCCTATAAGAAGCTCTTTAGTTTTATTTTTAGAAATGCAATTTTGATGTATGGATGCTCAAGAGAATGAAAGCGAAGAAAGACGACTTCAGAGATGATGGATCTTATGTTCTGGAACATTTAACAAAGTCTGAATCATCAAAAAAGCCCATTGCTACAGCTTAGGAAGATTTTCAGAGAATGAATATCTATAACCCATAAGATCATAAAAGAGAGTGGGATAATGATAGATGATCCTAGGGGATGAAAATCTAAAGAAAGGGGAAACTATCTCAAGGAAAAAGTACATTCTGAAGAAGAATATTTCTATCTTAAAAAAAGAGAATCTAATCCTAAGGAAGGAGATGTTTAATCCTAAAAATGAGGACAACTATGGTAAGAGAAGATTAACTATCTTAAGAAGAGATCTATCCAAGGAAATAGGCCAAATAACCTATGGAAGGGGTTAGACGGTGATATCTATCGACTGATTAAACCTAAGGAAATGGTAGACTAACATAAGGGATAGGAGGACTACCCTCGGTCAAGATCTTATTGTTATCCATCATTTTGGGTCATCGTAGCTCATGGTTTATTTAATTAGAAAAGATGATCTTCTGATTGGGAGTATGCTTGTGAACAGGCATGGATTGTGATGTCTAAGGCAACCTCAGAAACTTGGAGGTATAAGGGGGACTTGATCATAAGGTAACAGACAAGAATTACTTGACAACCACAATAGAGGAGAAGCCTAAGTGAGGCTCTAGAACTTAAGGATTGGGAGTCTTTTAGACCATAAAAGAAGCTTGGGAATTTGGAGACAATATGATCACATCAATAGTCATGAGGCTTAGAATGTTGGACGTATATCTTTCCTGGTCAAGATGCCAATAACCTACATAGTTGCATGTGTAAGTGAGAGGGAAGTTAAATTTAAATGGAGAGGCTGACACACGCTAAAGCTAGCTAGATGGAGAAGTCGCTTGTGTTTGTTTGTATGTGCATAAGTTATATATACTAGAATGAATCTTGGAATTTATGCGGACTTACAAGATTATGATATAATGTTTATATCAGCAAGAATGAAAGGTAACATGCTTCTAATGGAAACATATACTTGTGTGTTTTCATCTTATTTTAAGTGAAATAGACCTATAAGTGAGTATATGCAATCCTAAGGCTCTAGTCATCATCATAAATAACCCAGTTAATTCCAATCAATTTGCATCACAGAGCAGTTAATATTAAACAAAAGTATTGTAAATCAATGAAAAAACAAGTAGAAAAGGGAGTGTAAATCCCAAATCACAATCATTTAAATCACAATTTTAACTGAACATTAATTTTTTTTTATATGCAAGATGTAAATGATTTGAATACATTTTTAATCAGCTTTTTCTTTTATTTTAATAGAAAATATGCAATGCTCTTTTTTTTATCTAGATTTTCCTAATAATGCAATGCTTAACAATGCATGAAACACTACACACTTCTGATGGAAGATAAGAATCTTGTATTAAGTAATTTATTTAACATTAAAATGATCATTTCTTTTAATATTTGAGCAACATAAAACATCATTTTTTGTTTATAAATGTATGCATGCATTATAAAATTAATTGATAAATAAATTATTTATATTAGACATTGATGGAATTATATAACTAATAACATATTAAATATCAAAATTATTGCTTAAAATTACATAGTATGAAGTGCCCTCAACATAATTTGTGCCAAAATATATCATGAAATTCGAGTGAGGTGTACACCTAAAATTCAAGTGAGGCGTACATATCATATATGGTAAGGTGTGCTTTGCCTCATTTATATGAGGCGTGCATCTCTTAGTATCAGGATTTTTTTAAAATATAAATAAGATTTAACTATAACATAATAGGCTAATACTAGCACTCCCTTAGTTACCCTCACAGATGCTCATAAGCCCACTGGATGAAAGTTCCTGCGGCCAAGTTCTCCTCTTTGACATGGATCTCTAGTTTCCCAATCAAAATTTTTTCTCTAGCCAGCGACAAACGTTAAAACCTAATTTTTTTCCTTGCACTAATATAATTTTTTTGTATGATTTTGATGGGGACATCAGATTTCGACACGTGTACCATCGCCGACGCTGGAGACCGACGGCCACGATCATGATATGTATTTTCATCATTTTATGTAGTAGTTTATTTTATTTTATGTTTTTCCGTTTTTGCCCTTATGGGTATTTGGTCGCTATTGTAGCCCAAGGGGCATTTTAATCTTTTGTTTTCTTTGTCATTTTGAGGCCTATTTATATGGCCCTTTTCTTATGTAATAAAAAAAAAGTTTTTGATGAATGAAAATTTGATATTTCTTGTTCTCTTTGTGAGTGCAAATCTCCACAATCTCTTAGTGAGTTCGTAGGAGAAGCTAGATCTCTTTGTGAGTTCTAGGTTCTTTCTTGCTCTAGTATTTTTCTCCTTTATTTCTCTAGATCGATTCGTCGTCGTGGAGATTCGGTTGAAGCACTTGTGGGAAATTGGATTCTTGCTCCTTGGATCCCTCGAATTTTCCCTCTCTTCCTTCCCCTTTGCATTTGCCGCCGCCTAACCTGAGGTGCTCAAGCCGCCGGCCACCTTGGCTGCCCCTCCTCCCGCCGGCCAGCCACTCTCCAGGCTTCTGGCCGCCAGCCCATGGCCCTCCCGTGTAGCCAAAACCCCCCCCCCGCTCCCCAACTCCACAACCGGCAGCCCAAGCCGTGAGCCCAGCCCACTGAATTTGCCTGCAGCCCTTACCGTCGGATTCCCCTGTTGCCCAGCCCGTGAATTTCAAAATCCTGATGTGTGATTAATTGCCTAATTAATAATCCATTAAGGCAGGCAGTTAATAGCATTTAACCATATTTGAAATTCAAACTCCTTTTCCCTCTCATTTCAAATCAATTTTGGGAGGTTACTTCAACCCAAATTAAATCTGAAATTAAAATTTCTACCTTGGGCCCCACCTATGTAATTCCAAGCCTCTCTCTCTCTCCCATATGGCCGGCCACCTTCCCCTACTGGTTCTCTCTCTACTTGCCACCTCATCACCACTTAAACACCTCTTTAATACTCCTCCCTCTCAAGTTTAATTTCAGTTTTTCCAGGATTTTAATTTCATATTTCAAAATCTGGAATTTGAAATCAATTCCTCTCTTCCCCCTTGTGAAAGAATCTGAAATTAAATTTTAAATTTCTTCTCTTCCCCCCCCCCAACTAACTTCACCCTCTCTACTTCCACCCGCCACCTTCCCCTTCTCCTCTCCTTCTCGGACGCCACCTTACTCCGGGCAATGGTGCATGGCAGATCCCGAAGTATATAGTGGTTTAGTACTCGACGTCTACGAAAGTATTCATATAACACGCTCGCCATTCTTCGACGTTGGGTTTGGAACCCGACAACACCGTCGACGACTATTTGAATCGCATCCTCCCTACGCTCGTGGATGTCGTAGACGAGCAATTTGAAGACTACGATTGGACCATCCGCGGACACCCACCGGCCTCTCCAATTCCGGCCTCCTCCCCGGCGACGAGTCCCCTCTGCATCACCTGTCTACTAGTGGCATCGCTAAGCCTACTTACAATTCTCCTCCACTAGCCACCACTTTCAAAACGAGTGACGAACCTCCAGTTGAATGATCTAGATTTTAGATTTGGGGCTTTGTTATCATTAGCTATTTGCATTACTTAAATATTTAGTAGTTATTTTGCAAGTTACCGTAATCTCTACATGTGATCTATTGCCGTTGCTAAATCTCTCAACCTCAAATTCTTAACTCAATCTTGAGCAAGAAAAGAGTTAATTATTAGCAAGATAAATTCCATCGCTCTTATTAATTTCTCAAAGGCAATTCTTGTTCATCGCATGTATGTTTCACATCATCTTGGTATCAGAGCATGGTAGGCATGCATGACATGTTAGAAAAAACATCCTAGGGTCTAACCTTGCGTTATATTTTAATTTTGCATGCATATCATCGCATATCTATAATTTTATTCACTGTTTACATTGCTGTCTTTACAATTCATGCACGCATTTAGTGAGTTTTGGGTTAGCATTTCATGTACCTAAGTGCTATCCACACTCTAGACGCCTAACCCAACACTTAACGCATTTATTCAAACATTGTAGTGTGCTGTCCAGGAAATTTCTGCATCATTTACCTGCTGTTAGGTGAACCTAACCTAGTGTTTAGGTGCTGTCCACATCCTAAAATCCTTCCTAAACACTTAGATAACTTTATGTCTTGTTTTTAGTTTGCTGTCCACAGTTTTCCTGCACATATCTAGTGAATTGTAGGCTCGTTTCTTAGGCGTTTGGTTGCTGCCCTCAACCTAACAACCTCCCTAAGTGCCTAGGCTACTTAACCCACTAACTTAGCTTGCTGGCCAAACTTTTTCTGCGCCCTGTAGTGAGTCTAAGTGAGTCTAACTTAGTGTCTAAATGCTGTCCCTTACACCCATTCCTCATTAAGCATCACTTAACACTTTTAAATGGACTCGATAGGTTTTCAGAAGAGGTTAAACGACCTAGTTAGTCTTGTAGGCTCTCTAACTAAAACCACAAAGGAGGCACATGTTGACTCTCCCCACTCTAGGTACGTTCCCCATTCGCTCAGTCATGCGAGTCGGAAGATGCCCCACTATGCTTATCAACCTAGACTTGAGACTAATCCTCAACGACCTCATTTAGAGTCACCTTACCATTTGCCCACCTTTGATGACTCCTCGGACCCTTACTACTTTAGGGAATAGGCTAGACAACTAGATGACTATTTTGAATCATGTCATATCCTCGAATCCTACTAGGTTAGCATTGCTAAATCTCACCTCAAAGGTCAGGCTCTTCAATTTTGGATGAGATTGGAAGATCATAAAGAGTTTCGCGGTGAGTACCTTACTTGGAAAGACATGAGACGAGAACTTAATTTAAAATACCGACCATCTACTAGTGACTGTCGTCTAGAGCACCACCCTACCTCTTCTGTTGGAACAAACCGTGGACATTACTGTGGTCGAGACCACCCATCCTTTATTAACGTTAGGGTTGTTGTCCCACCCTGTAGGTCTTCACTTAGTTTTGATGATCGACCCTTTAGTAGGTCTTCTGTTAGATCGAGCCCATATGACTCCCCACTTGGACTAACTTCTAGCCACCGCAGTCAACCTTTAGCCTCCCCAGTCTTCGACCCTACAAGTGTAATTTTAATAAAGGATTGCAATAAAAAGAAGAAATATACTGAACCTGAATACATCCATTTCGTGGATACTGTCGATAACGAGGACTTCTTTGAGGTTGAAACTGAAGTGATCGAGTCAGACTCCCAGCACGACGTAAACCCCGAGCTAGGAAAGTTGAAACCTTTAAACATCGACACCTTAACCCACCCTGATCCTAGTTTCCTCGAGGATAACTCTTTGGATAAAGTCTGCCTGGACGATAGTAATGTGATCTCGAAAGGAGCCAATCTGACTTCGAACACATTGAATTTAAATTTGGAAGATCCTGATTTAGTTGTATCACCTACTGAGTCGACTTTGGATAATCTTGATGGTAATAATCTCGAGTCGGGAGTGGTTCAATTGAATTTACTACCTGATTTAACTCCCGATTTAATTGACCCTGAATCTAGTGATCCTAATGATACAACTAAACATGATTCTATTGAGCCTAATACTATGAGTTCGGAAGATAGTGAGTTGGGTCTGAAAAATTTTTAGCCGAATTTGAGTAATGAATCTCCTTTTGTTTTATTGGAGTCTAGTTTAGGAGTGGCTCATATAGAGTTACATCTTAACGAGTGTGTCTTTCTTGATTAGACTTATCTCTCCATTCCTCGTACCGACAACAACGTTAGAGAGAGTCTTAGCCCATGCTTTAATGTCACCACTCTAATTGTTGTGCCCACTTCTGATAGGAATACCTTACCCCATTTCTTGAGTCTCATACCTGCTGGTGACTCTTTGGGCTATCTCCTTATGGTAGTGAGTCAGGACCCATCTTCTTATCATATCCATGACTCTGCCAACATGTCCTCTTTAGTCTTGTCCTCCCCTATTAAGGACCCCCTCTCCTAGTTGGATGAATTTGATAGATTACACTACTACCCCTAGGAGACTAACCTTGACCCTAGCTGAAACTTTATATGGAAGTGCCTTAGTAGTTAAGGATGTCTTTATTGCTCCCCCTAAACCAATTCCCTTAAATTTGGAAACTTTAAGTCCCCTCATTTTAGGTTTAACCCATTGCTATGCTTATCTATGTGTGCTTGTGAGTATGTGTGTTTGCATGTTCGTTTCCTGTCAAGTTTGTCTCTGTTTAAAGCTTTGGTGTAAGCCCAAAGTCTTGTCATTCATCAGGCACATCGGGTTTTTCGCATCAGCATTTGCATCGCATTTACAAGAATTGCACAAAGAAATTAATAAAAGGATTGAATTAAGCAATGCTAACTATAAACTCAATGCGGACCTCAAGAGAAGGTTCAAAGAATTTGATGTAGGAGATTATGTGATGGTTCAGATTCGTCCGGAGCGGTTCCCGCAAGGGATCGTTAAGAAATTACACGTGAGAAGCGCGGGACCTTTCAGAATAATTTCTAAAATAAACAGTAATGCTTATGTGCTAGACCTTCTCGAAGGTTTTAACTTTAGCCCCTCTTTTAACATTGAAGATCTTGTAACTTATGAGGGTCCAAAGTTTAATCCACCCAACCCCTTACTTGATGAGCCTTGTGAGTCCCCACCTGGTAAGATCCCCAGCCTACCCCCACTCCCAAAATTTCCCACTTTACCTACTGCGGAGAGGATTGAGGCAGTACTTAGCGATGAAATCATTTCTACTAAAGACGGTGGTCGCCGAAGGTACTTGGTTCAATGGGCAGGATAGCCGGAGATGGAGATCGTGTGGATCGACCGAGATGAGCTACAGAGATTTGACCCAGACTTGCTGGAGTGGTACGAGGCTTCTAGAGATACTCACTCGACGGGGTCGAGTTTTCTCCCACCCGGGGAGAATGATGGAGACATCAGATTTCGACGGCCACGATCATGATCTTTATTTTCATCATTTTATGTAGTAGTTTATTTTATTTTATGTTTTTCCGTTTTTGCCCTTATGGGTATTTGGTCGCTATTTTAGCTCAAGGGGTTTTAGTCTTTTGTTTTCTTTGTCATTTTGAGGCCTATTTATATGGCCCTTTTCTTATGTAATAAATTTTTTTTTTTGATGAATGAAAATTTGACATTTCTTGTTCTCTTTGTAAGTGCAAACCTCCACGATCTTTTAGTGAGTTCGTAGGAGAAGCTAGATCTCTTTGTGAGTTCTAGGTTCTTTCTTGCTCTACTATTTTTCTCCTTTATTTCTCTAGATCTATTCGTCATCGTGGAGATTCGGTTGAAGCACTTGTGGAAAATTGGATTCTTGCTCCTTGGATCCCTCGAATTTTCCCTCTCTTCCTTCCCCTTTGCATTTACCGCCGCCTAACCTGAGCTGCTCAAGCCGCCGGTCACCTTGGCTGCTCCTCATCCCGCCGGCCAGCCACTCTCCAGGCTTCTGGCTGCCAGCCACTCTCCAGGCTTCTGGCTGCCAGCCCATGGCCCTCCCGTGCAGCCAAACCCCCCCCCCGCTCCCCAACTCCACAACCTGCAGCCCAAGCCGTGAGCCCAGCCCACTGAATTTGCCTGCAGCCCTTGCCGCTGGATTCCCCTGTTGCCCAGCCCGTGAATTTCAAAATCTTGATGTGTGATTAATTGCCTAATTAATAATCCATTAAGGCTGGCAGTTAATAGCATTTAACTATATTTGAAATTCAAACTCCTTTTCCCTCTCATTTCAAATCAATTTTGGGAGGTTACTTTAACCCAAATTAAATCTGAAATTAAAATTTCAGATTTGATTAGGAGTATTTATTCTACCTTGGGCCCCACCTATGTAATTCCAAGCCTCTCTCTCTCTCCCATATGGCCGGCCACCTTCCCCTACTATTTCTCTCTCTACTTGCCACCTCATCACCACTTAAACACTTCTTTAATACCCCTCCCTCTCAAGTTTAATTTCAGTTTTTCCAGGATTTTAATTTCATATTTCAAAATCTGGAATTTGAAATCAATTCCTCTCTTCCCCCTTGTGAAATAATATGAAATTAAATTTCAGATTTTTTCTCTCCCCCCCCCCACACAACTAACTTCACCCTCTCTACTTCCACCCGCCACCTTCCCCTTCTCCTCTCCTTCTCGGACGCCACCTTACTCCGGGCAATGGTGCATGGTAGATCCCGAAGTGGATAGTGGTTTAGTACTCGACGTCTACGGAAGTATTCATATAACACGCTCGCCATTCTTCGACGTTGGGTTTGGAACCCGACGATACCGTCGACGACTATTTGATTCGCATCCTCCCTACGCTCGTGGATGTCGTAGATGAGCAATTTGAAGACTACGATTGGACCATCCGCGGACACCCACAGGCCTCTCCAATTCCGCCTCCTCCCCGGCGACGAGTCCCCTCTGCATCACCTGTCTACTAGTGGCATCACTAAGCCTACTTACAATTCTCCTCCGCTAGCCACCACTTTCAAAACGAGTGACGGACCTCCAGGTGAATGATCTAGATTTTAGATTTGGGGCTTTGTTATCATTAGCTATTTGCATTACTTAAATATTTAGTAGTTATTTTGCAAGTTACCGTAATCTCTACATGTGATCTATTGCCGTTTGCTAAATCTCTCAACCTCAAATTCTTAACTCAATCTTGAGCAAGCAAAAAGTTAATTATTAGCAAGATAAATTCCATCGCTGTTATTAATTTCTCAAAGGCAATTCTTATTCATCGCATGTATGTTTCACATCAGATTTGGTTAGGATTTTTATTTCTTTGAATGTTTACATGTTTTCAAATTTATTAGAATCAAAATTTACATTTTAGGATTTTGTAAGAAATGTTTAAAGATAAGGAGAAATCCACGAGTCATAAAAAGGATCTGATTGGACATATATTGTGCTTAGAGGAAATCATAAAACATATATTTATTTGAACTACAATTATTACTAGAAGGTAGTTAACGGGTGAAGTAATGGCTCACATGAATTCGTTGCATTAGTGTTGGAAGCTTTAGAAGAGATTTGTTCTTATATGAAAAAGTCGACAATGTGAATTCAAGGCCGTACTATCACTTTTTTTTTAAAAAAAATTTTAAGCAATAAAATTGTTGAATTTGGAAGTTTGTGACATGGAAATGCTTAATTTCTTTTACAATAAAATTGTATTTTGCATGATATTAGTTAGATTAGAAAATCCTAACCCTCGGCATTCCTCTCTAGTATTTTCTTTTAGATATCAAAGGGCAATATACTGGATAATAATTGACAAAATAGACTCTTGCTATGATTTTTCTTATTTTAAATTACTGTGGCTATGTGTTTCACTTTTCTTTGGAAATTGAGAAATCATTAAATGTTATTGTTTTACGCATCACAGAGCAGTCTTTTTTATAATGAAGATCATTAAATGCTATTTGATTGTGTGAAATCAGGACTCATCTCATTCTTTTTGGTATTTACTGAGCTTATATGTTAATTTTTTTAATTCATTCAAGGAATTTAACCATTGGCTTTAAGTTTCCTTCATCAAAATTTTACCGTTTTTGACAAGTAATAAGCCTGGTTCACTAACGCCATTATCATTCTGTAGAGATATCAAGTGATGGTAGCTCAAGATCATCTTTTAGAAAGGCTGAAGATGAAATTCGGGAGATGAGGCTGAATTTACTCATGGAAATTGAGAAAAGGAAGCAAGCAGAGGATGCTGTTGAGTCCTTGCAGCTTAAATGGCAAAATCTTCGTCGACATCTATCGGCCGTTGGATTGGTTCTTCCCAATCTTCACACAGCTATGGAAGTGGAAGCCATTATTGATCCAGCTGAGGATTTGAGCCAACAAATTGTTGTGGCAAGGGTAGTGACTGCTTCTGTTGCAAGGGGCTGTGCCAGGGCTGCCGCTGAGATTGAGATGGAACCTCAAATTGAGGCGAAGAACTTTGAGATTGCAAGGCTCCTGGATAGGCTTCGATATTATGAAGCTACAAACAGGGAGATGTCTCAAAGAAATCAGGAAGCTGTTGGTGAGAAATCTGAACTTATCCATTTTCCTTTGAAATGATATAATAACAACATTCTAATCTTAATTCAACTTAAAAATAATTAAGGCTTTGTTTGGGGTGGTTTTCTTGATGCTTTCTAAATTAGCTTTTTATTACAAAAATTTTTAGTTCTTTAATAAAATATTAAGAAAGTTGTTCCAAAAAAAAGCCTAATTTTTTTCATTTATGTACTGCCATATGCTTAGATCATCCATTATTTTTCTTTTATTTGCATTGTAAAGCCTTCCTAATCGAATTACTAATTTGATGATTCCTTGATGACAAGCCACTAATTACTTCAACAATTTGCCTTCTTTAAATGTAAGCAATGAATAATAGAATTTTAACCCAACAAATGATAACAAAATGTCAGAAATAATTTGAAAAAAAAAAAAAATAGAATCATACAAAACCAATGGGCAATTGTAACTTAAATTCTCACAAATAAAATTTTTTAAGGCCTCCAAAATTAGAATAACCCACACCTGTGAAAATTAGCTTAGGCTTCGTTTGGGACGGCTTTTTTGCTGCTTTCTAAAATAACTTTCTAGTACAAAAAATTCTTACAAAAATTTCTTGAATTGAAAATTTTTGTACTAAAAAATAGTCTTATAAAGTAGCAAAAGAGTTGTCTCAGACTGAATCCTTAAATTGACTCAAAGGTTAAAGAATGTTAGATCATAACATCAACTAATCTACAGCTAAGAAATTAAAAGCGAATGTTGATTTGTAATTACATCAAACAAAATGATGAAATATAATACATTTCTGTGAACAAACAACCAAAATGGAAAAATGATTATAGTTGACCACTCTGCACTCTTTATGCTGTTAACAATCATTTCTGATTGCAGAGAGGGCACGACAACGGCGTCATCGAAGGAACAGGAGGCAGAAATGGTTCTGGGCTTCTATCGGCCTTGCTGTGACCCTTAGCTCTGCCGCCATTGCCTGGTCCTATCTTCCTTCTTCAGATCCACCTGTTTCCAACGATGACTAAAGGCATGGCATTTTTTCAATAACCAACCTCCTTTCTCATCAAATTACACGACACGTATATGCAAAAGAGCCTTACAGCTTTGCTCAAATTGGCCATTATTATTGTTATGTATAATTTTCATGCTTTACTAGATTTTGGGGCTGCTTCAGCTGTAAAAAATGTGGCCCGCTCGTTTTACACAGGAGAGTGCCTGTGTCACATAGAAATTATTTTGTGCGGTTACCGGACGGGATCTAGAGGCGAATGAGAACAGATCATATTATTTTTTTCGCTGTGTACTGCTGCCATGTATCGCTCAGTACTGGATGATGTAACGCATTCTGATTCTCCTCTGAATTGTTCGGTGACCACACAAAATAATTTCTTGTGTGCCATACACCATTTTTCTTCAATGAAAGTTGATAATTTATGTGGCTTTGATATATGGAGTGGTGATATTATGATTTTTCTCATATCTTGGTTTATAATTGCCAACAACACATCTAACTTCCGTAGAAAGTGATTAATGATGATTTTTCAAATGATTTTTACTGGGTTTTTTTCTCTCATCAATCCAGTCTGAATTACAGATTGTCTGAATTAGATATTAGTGGGCTTACGAGCATGTGTGAGGGTAAAATCATTGTGCTTTCACGGTTTAATTTTCCAATTTATTCATATTTTTATTTATTAGCAATTTAATTTTTATTCATTTTCAATTTTTTTTTCTTATCATTTTTAGCATTAATTTTGATATAGAATATATTTTTATCATATTGCAAATTTTCGATCAGAATTTAAGATAAATTTAATCAATCCTGTGAAATAGAGCAAATGACAGAAAATTAATCCTACTAAAATCTTATAAAACAGAATAAAAGTAGTGTTAAAATCTGTGGATCAAGCTTCTTAATTTCTAATTGATGAGAAGCCAATGGCGGATAGCATAGAGCAGTAAGGTAACATAGTAAGTTGCAGCACCAAGTAACAAAATTGCTCGAACAGTAATCGATGAATTGAATGCTTGTAGTACAAATAAATGCCAAATCCAGAGCCAACTTATGCTGCATGCAGATCCCAAAGTAGCACCAACAAATACTTGGTCTAAGGTATGAAGTTGCTGTGAAACTCTTAGCCATGACTGCAAGAAATATGGTTCATAATCTCATATATAAGTAGTTGTAATAATTATTAAAAATCTTAACTACCTGCAATAAAAATTCAAAAGTAATATAAGACAACCCAAAAGATGGAGAAATTATTCTGTGTGAACACCAGACGCAGCTCTATGTTCGGAGATGAATCTGGTGCAGCCACGTCAACGGTACTGAGCAGTACCGAGCCACAGTACCAAGTAAATGTGTGATGTGATGCATTCTGATTGGTCTTCAAACGATGTTCGACGTCCGGACACAGAATAATTTTTCAAAAGATGAGTTGTTATGATAAGTTTCTTACCAGATAGGCGCCACAGATGAAGATGGAAGCTCCAACAAGAACTGAACTCGCATTCACTCCCATCCATTCCATTACTGCACCAAATTAACTTTTAGAGGTTATCATCAATCAAATCTTCATGCGTATTATTCCCAAATGCATCAGAAATTACCTGAATGAATGGCAAAGATAACAGCATAGAAGATGGATTGAGCATGTGATGAGGGCATCCCAGGATCTGATCTCAAAGCTGATGGTCTCTCCTGATTTAAGATCTTCTTCAATGCAGCTGAGAGCAAGGAATTCACAAGAGTTCCATTGGCAGCCCAAATTGTCACTGCGTCATGCTTCCAAACAATGGCAACAGCAAAGAGGCCAGCCACAAGCCATTTGCTCTATAAAAACACACAGCGGAAAAATTATTACGTGCAGATCCGGTTTCGTTTGGAGACACGGGCGGATCCAATTTCTTTTTTTAGGGCGGGCAAAAAAGATTTTTTTGGTAGGGGATGGGCAAAAATGATTAGGATTGATAAAATTATGGCAAAATGTTTTTTTAAAGGGGGCAAAATACCCAAAATATTTCAAAAAATATCCTATTAAATTTTTTAAATTTTTTTTTGAAGGTGGGCAATTGCCACCCCCCCCCCCCCCCCTCTCACTACTATGGGGATCCGCCCATGTCTGGAGACCAATAAAAATGTGTCATGTCGCTTCAAAAAATGTACCGCACCGCTCGATACTGAGTGTGGAACCGGACGGCTGTCCGGTCCGCATAGAATAATCCCTCCCTCCATGCAGAGACACACCCTTTCAACAAGCTCTTCTCATCACAGGAAATTATATGAAAAAAAGCTGGAAATTTAAAATTTCATTATGAACTCATAAATTATTGCTCTATTCATCTTGCACTAATGTTATAACCAAATAAATTTATGCTTAAAAAGAGGCCACGTTAGTTAGCTAACACCATCTCCAATGGAATGACAAACCACTATTTGCCGTTCTTCCGTCGCTCCAACCGAGCGGCAAAATTGCCGCTATTTCATCGCGGGTGAACAGTGCAACGCCAACCCGCTAATTTTTTATGTGCCAACGAGATTTACTAGCGAAATGAAGAAAGGCGGTTACAAGAGGATTTGCCCCGCATGATGGAGTTCTATTGGAGCATAATTATGACATTTTGAAGTTTTATTGTATTTTACCTAAATGACATTAATGTGAGCAAATGCAAAGTTGATAGTTTGTTGCTATAAAAAGATAAGTTAAAATAATGAACTTTATAGTTTATTTTGAATAAAAAATTTCAGGAAATCTCATACGTGTAACTTAGAATTTATTTCTGGCAACCACTTAATACTTGAATATAATAAAATGTTATTTTGAATGGAATATTAAAAAAAAAAAAAACAGAGAGGGAAAAAGATCATCATTTACACGGATAAGGCTGTTCTTCGAAGTTCAAAGAAAAAGAAACCAACCATTCCATTCAGAGCGGCTTCCAATCTTTCCATCCTCCGATTTGCAAATTTCAAGTCGTCTTCATCTTCTCCGACGACCCCGCCGCTGTGAAAAGAATCAAATATCGCCAACTCCACCTTCTTCTTCTTCTTCCGGTAATTGGAATGCCTCAGCTTTCCCAATAAGCAGTTCCTGCAAGAAAGCCCGCAGATAAAAATGGGACCTTTGGAGGCTGGAGCTGCGTTGTTACGCGGACAACTATAGGGATCCGACGCCGAAAGCCGTAAGGAGAGCTTCTTCAAGTACAAGTACGAAGACATCTCAACCAAACAAAGAACCAAGCGGAAGATTGACCAATTTTTAAGTGTGTCTCTGAAATATGATGATAAGAAGACAGAAAAAATGTCAAATTCCCCATTATGATAGTTATATTCAAATGTTTTTTTGGGTAGTTGAGCCTTCTGACTTTTGAGGGGCATTTTTTTCTTCAACTAACGCTAATTTTTTTTTTTTTTTTTAAAGTTCTTATTGAGCTCATTTAAGTCTGTTAGTTGAAAATTTTGAATATCAATTAAGAACTTTTAGATTAAATATATATATATATATATATATATATATATATATATATATATATATATATATATATATATATATATATATATAAATTGATCTAAATATATAAAAAGAAAAAATTATTCTGAATTATGTGGTTTTATTACTAAATATTTTTATTGAGAAGGAGGATAGAGTGTATTAAATATATTAAATTATTGCGAGTTGAAGGATAGAGTGAATTAAATACATTGAATTATTTATAACAAGGGAAAGAATAATTAATTTTTATAATA
This sequence comes from Dendrobium nobile, assembly GCA_022539455.1. Classification (NCBI taxonomy): domain Eukaryota; kingdom Viridiplantae; phylum Streptophyta; class Magnoliopsida; order Asparagales; family Orchidaceae; genus Dendrobium; species Dendrobium nobile. Next base: position 383,581 of record CM039721.1, on the reverse strand, counting down.
AAATATAAAAAATGTGGGAGGACATGTTGAATGATGCTTAATTTTTTTTAATTTTTGAGTTTGCATGTGAAGCTTGTTGGTTGAGTGAAATTATTAAAATATAAAAAATGTGGGAGGACATGTTGAATGATGCTTAATTTTTTTAATTTTTGAGTTTGCATGTGAAGCTTGTTGGTTGAGTGAAATTATTTCCTCCTACGGACGGCTCACATTCGAACTCCTAACTGTCCCTCAAATTTTTAAATTTTTACGGCTAAAAAAAATTTGTCCATTCTAAAGATTTGAAAATACATATTTAACACTTAAGCTACTATATTTATTAATATACTACTTAAAATCTCCTTTTACTTCTATTCTACCACTCCATTGAAGTGATGAGATACTTGTATTCACTATGAAAGGATGCCAAGATCGGGTCTGCGTCTAAGCGATCGACCAAAAAAATTCCTCTTATCTCATCTGGGCTCGTCCCAAAAATTAAAAATTAAAAATAAAAAGAATAAGCAGTCATGTTGCAAATGCGTTCATTTAGCTATAGTCTGTCATTTTTCATTTGAATTATAATAAGAATAACATGAGCATGCAAAAGGGAAAGATTAAGAAGTAAAGAGCGGCAATAAAAAGAGAAACTCGCAAACAGAAATGGTCTTCAACGGATAGTCACTGCACCTGCTAGATTTCAAATTTATCACCCTCAATAAATGGTTGTCATAGATGAATAGATTTTAGTTTTAAAATTGGAAGATATTTTATGATTCAAGTTAGGTCCGATTGGTGGGTTACAAGTCAACACAAGCAAATAAATATGAATATTATCTTACGGATTTTTCCTAGAGTGCTTTATTCACATGGAATCAAATTAATAACAAGAAGGAATAGCAGATAGAGCTGAAGTCTTACTCATGGTTCTTCATTTTTTGTCTATCTCATGCATGCACAAGCTGCTGGAGCCCTAAAAGTTATTTCAGAAGGAGCACTGCAGAAGATAAAGGATCCATAAATTTGCAGGTATGTTCAAATTATTACAATCATATATTTTATAAAAATGCTCTCCAAATTGGCATGAGCTAGAGCTCAGTTTAGAGGTTTTTTTTTTTTACAACTTCAATTGTTTCGCGAGAACTCCCAAAGTTTCTTCCAACAACAAAAAAAAAAAACTTTAATTTAATTTTAAAATTGACTTGTATCACTTTCAATCACTCACTTCAAAACAAATTAGGCATTAATGATCGCTCATAAGAGAGTAAAGTTCTTGACAATATTCTATTATTTTATATTTGTGTAGTGGTGTGATATGCTATGTTGATTACTTGAGAAGATTATCAGCAAGATTCTTACAAAGGGACCGTAGTCGGCGGGTGTTGATGGCCGGATGGACCGTAGTCTGTAGGCGACAAAGGCCGAAGAGAACATAGTTGCTGACAACATTGTTTGAAACAATGTGTTAATGGCAACTGAGCAAAGGTTTGACAGCTGTCATTAAATTTGGATTGAACCGATTTTGGTGTCGTTGGGTTCGTCTTTTCGAGACATTCAGTTTGATAATATAGAGTTTAGATGATCCCAAATTTAATTTTGAAAGTTGCTAATTAAAATATGCCTTGAAATTCATGCTAAATCAAGGCGATTTTCGATGCTGTATCAGACTTGCATCACTACTTTCAACCACTCACTTCAAAATAAACTTGACATATTTAATGATTGTTCATAAGCTAAGAGAGTAAAGTTTTTGACAATATTCTATTATTTTGCATTTGTGTTGTGGAGTACTGTAATGCTATGTTTATTAATTGCTTGAGAAGATTATCAGTAAAATTGTTATGTAAAATAGATGTTGCGATAAGAAAGAGCATGCAGCTATTCGATTAAAGTGGGCTGGTTAAATAAATAAAATAGGTATGATTATAAAATGATTCAAGTGGTTGGTGGGTTGGACAAGAAGAGAAATATATAAATAAAAATTTTTAAAATAAATGTTGTGATGCAAAGACTTGTTAATCAGCTACGGGAATGATGTGACGTGGATCTCGAGGGCCACGTGGCCATCAACAGGGACAGCTGTGAAGAAAGCATTTTCTCCATTAATTTAAACCGACCTCGTGCTTTCAGTTTTTCATTTTTATAATTTGAGCAACATATTGAAATTGTAATTTAATTATATGGCGGAATCCTTCTCTTAAATTAATGTGAAAGTGATCATTAGTTGAGTCTTCAGCTGCTATAAATAATTAAGGAGATCGAGAGAGATAAACCAAACTCACTCAAAGAAATGGGGAGCCTGAGCCTGACTAATTGCATGCTTCTTTCAACTTCCACCATTGATCCGTGTTATTTCTTCAGTGATCTTCAACGGAGAACATTAAGCTTCGGCAACTTTAGGCATCCTACAACTGTCAAACACTTCTCCAGATCAGCAAGACCTAAATGTATATACGTTCTGATTCGAATTCATTTCAATATATTGCATACAGTATCTCGAAGCAAATAGTTAATGGAGTTTCAAACAAAAGCGAGCAGTACTGACAGAATTTACAGTTTGCATTCGTCATTTCTGCTGTTTTTCATTCCTTCATATCAATGTATATATCTCATGCGTGTGCAGGTGTTCGAAAAGTTATTGCAGAAGCAAAACAGGAGATGCTGAAGGATTATGAAGCAATGCAGCCAAACACTTCTAACCAAGTATGCTTAAATAATTACCAAGTTTATCAGCTCTGAAACTCTTTAGTCATATTATACTTATATTTAATGATTCTTTACTACTAGATTAACTAGACCTAGCTAGCATCTCTAATTTATGCAATTAATGAGGTATAGGTGGCTGAACAAGATGCGAGGATTGAAACCTTAATAAGAGAAATCAAAGATATGTTCTTAAGGTTGGGAGATGGTGAAATAAGCCCATCAGCCTATGACACAGCATGGATTGCAAGAATTCCATCAGTGAATGATCCAAACAAACCACAGTTTCCAACAACACTTCAATGGATCCTTAAGAACCAACTAAATGATGGCTCATGGGGGGAGCCTAGTTTCTTCTCTTTATATGATAGGCTTGTTTGTACTCTATCATGTGTTCTTACTCTCACATTATGGAAACAAGGAGAGGAACTCATAGCGAATGGTAACATTCATTAACACTATATTTCATAGTAATTTTCTTGTTTTACATCAACATAAAAATGAGCTACTCAGTTGTTATGAATGACAAATAACAATATCATGCATAAATGAAAACATACAAACAAACATGATAACATGCAATATATGTTGGCTTCTATTCAACATGTGTGCATACCCACAAATAAGTTTATATATGGTGATGTAATTTCGTTAATTTTTAATGAAATATTATTCTCGTAAAACTTCTATGAAATATTAAAGATTGAAAATCTCTTTATCTTGTTATTCTCATCCTTAAAAATAAAATACACTCTTTGGTGTATGCTTAAGCAGATACGTTAGTACACATAGAAAATATTATACGAAATAATAAATTATAGGAGAAATTAAATATAATCCAATAATATTTGTTATCATCAAAATTCAAGTTCGAACTCCTTGATTGTAAGAATAACTTTCTACTTTTAATTGTTGGTACATGTTCAACACTCCCCTCAAGTCAATTAGCAAGCATCAAATAAACTAAGAGTCTCAATTAATTTTTTCATATATGGGTCTAACTAGTCCTTTGGTCTGGATATTAGTAGTATGAAAAGATGTAGATAAATATAAAAAGCATAGATCATTTTGAACTTTCTCCTTAATAAAGTATTAATCTATCTCTATATAATTAGTATGATCATGATATATAAGATTGTGATCAATACTAATCAATATTTTAAAAGACCGGTCGATTTAATTTTTGATCCGCAGAAGTTGTAAAATAAGATTTACATTGAACAGGTTCAACTTTGGTTGAACCAACCAGTTCAAGAAATAATTTTTTTATTTAAAAAAATTTTATTAATTTTATTTTATTTCTTTTAAATATAAAATTTTAAAATCATATACTTATGTAAATATATTCAATAAGAAAATTAAATTGCTTTTTGGTTGAGGTTTGTGCTTTACACCATACAAAGTAAAGTAGAGAACAAATTAAAATTATCCTATGACGTGGGACTAAAATTTTGGAAGGATTTTGCATGAGCTTAAAGCCTTAAATTATCAAATTATTTGGGATATAAAATTGAATTGAAAATGCACATGATTTATTAAAGCTAGAAAAATTAAAAAATTTATATTATTAAATTTATATATTATATTACAATTTTTTTATTAAAATTTATATTTATATTTATACAATTATATATATAATATATATATATATTATATATATATATATATATATATATATATATTTATATATTAAAGATAGAAACATTAAAAAATTATTATCAAATTTATATCTTATATTATTATTTTTATTAAAAATTATATTTATATTTCTACAATTTATTAATTTTTTTCTTAAGTTTAAGACTTATTTATTATGAATGTAATTATATATGTAATATAAGTTATATAAATAGGTTTTATGTTGAGCCTTAAAGAGCTTATTAATGAACTTTAATCAAAATATCTTTGTATTCGTTGTTAAATTTTTAATTATTACATAATTTACATTATATTTAAATAAATTTAGTATTTATTATGCATTCGGTTCAACCTCGGTTCAACCCCTGTTCAACCATTGAACTGTGAACCTCCCATTCTTTCGGTTAGTCGTCCGGTCTGATTTTCTAGGGACCATACAATATGATAATGGTGGAGTAGTTCTATTATAAGCATGTCTTCTTTACATACTTATTGATCTTGTGTTATTGTATTAGGACTTCATTTTCTGCAAACACATATTCAAGATCTTGATAAGGAAAAAAGCATAAGAACTGTCGGTTTTGAGATGATATTTCCATCAATGCTTAATGAAGCCAAAATTATTGGGCTCAACCTTCCTTATGATCTTCCTTGTATAAAGCACATAATCAAACTCAGAGAGGAAAAGAAGAGCAGGTAACTAAACATGAAAACAAATTATTTTTTGAAGCTTGTGCTTTATGATAAGACGATAAAAAAAATTATTATAGGATCCCAATGGAAGTGATGCACTCAGTTCAAACTACACTGCTTCATTCATTGGAAGCTATAGAAGTTGAATTGGTGCAATGGGATAGAATTCTGAAGCTACAATCTTCGAATGGAAGCATCTCAGATTCACCTTCTGCTACCGTTGCAACTTATTTGAATACTCATGATAATAAGTGCCTTGAATACTTAACATACATAGTGAAGAGATTTGAAGATCATGGTATATATGTACACCATATGTATATATAAATATGCATGTAACTACAATATATTGAATTCTTTATATGCATTATTTGCCTGCAGCACCTTTTTTATATCCAGTTGACACCTATGAGCGCAATTGGATGATCGATACAATCCAACGCTTGGGAATAGATCATCACTTCTTCAAGGAAATTTCAAATGCACTTGACTTCATATATAGGTAAGAAGTTTCTAATATGTATAAAATAAATAGAGTTATAGTTTTCTTTGGCCAAATAACTAAAAGTAAATTTTATGCTGATCGATAGAAATCTTAGGAAAGATGGTTTTGCATGGGGAAGAGATGCCTTTGTTACCGACATTGATGATACATGTATGGGGCTCAGATTATTAAGGTTACACGGCTATCCCATATCTCCTGGTGAGACTTCTTCACATATAACAACTAACATGCAGTCTTCTCTCTCTCTCTCTCTCTCTCTCTCCCACTATATGTTTGTATGCATTTATGAAAAATTTCTGACAATAGAAGATGATATACAGATGTGTTGGAATACTTCAAGGATGTTGATGGTACTTTCTTATGCTATATGGGTGAGACACATAGAGGTGTTTCAGATTACTTTAGTTTGTATCGATTCTCCCAAATCGCATTTTTGGGAGAGAAGATACTAAAACAAACAAAAATTTTCGCAGAGCAACATTTGATTAAAAGCATCAAAGACAATCATGTGTATGACAAGTGGGCAATAAAGAAAGCCTTAAATAAGGAGGTCAGTTTGTGTCAATATTTTCATCAGGACCAATATAAATATGAAGCTTTAGTTCTTGATTCGCTTAAGCTTTAAAATAAACAGATTGAATGGGCATTGAGAAACCCATGGAAGATGAGTCTTCCTATGCTTGACGTGAAAGAATACATAAGAAATTATGGAGATAATGATGTTTGGATTGGGAAAACAATATATAGGTAAAACAATAGGCATCTTACCTACTAATTACATATACATCGGATAATATTATTTGTATGTTCATATTTAGGATGTCTAATATCAATAATTCGAAATACTTGGAATTGGCCAAGTTAGAGTGCAACAAGCTGCAAGCCATACACACAAGAGAAGCTAAATCAATACTTTTGTGAGTTGATTTTTGCACACTTTTACACAAATGTTAAAGACAACGTTTTATTAAAATTCCTAATTTCATTTATGAATACCAGATGGTGGAATTCTTGTGGCTTTGATAATCCTCCTGTCACCCAATTGAACCCAAAGGACATTCATTTCTCAATATGTGCAGCTATATATGAGTCAGAATTTTCAATCTCTAGGATTGCTTATACCAAATGTAATTGCATCGAAAGTATACTCAAAGATGTTTTTCATAGCCATGAATCCTTCCAAGAACTAAAATTATTTTGTCAAGCAATACATGAGTAAGTAATTTATATGTATCAGTCAATGTTTTATTGGGCAAAATTCATATAATGTTTTGATTAAACATGTTTGTAGATGGAAACCTGCAATGGTGCAAGTTCTACCGAGCAAATTGAAACGAGTATTTATGGTAGCTTATGAAACCACGAATGAACAGACAATAGAAGCTAATAATGCTCAAGGAAAAGATGTCTTCCCCTACTTACATGATTTAGTAAGATACATAAAAAGTAACTTATGTAAAATAATCTACTATCAAATCTAAAATAATTCAAAGCCAAAACTTTGATTTATGTGACAGAGAAAACAACAAGTGCAACAATACCTAAAAATCAGAGAATTTAAAGACACAAAGAAATTTGAAAACTTTGAAGAATATGTAGATCAAACTAAGAGAGGACTCGCAGTGGCCATTAGATTATTACCAGCTGTGCTTCTCATGGGAGATGTTTTGTCAGATAATGCACTCAAAAGCTTGGTTCATAGATCAACAATTCTTGAGCAACTATCTTCATACGTTGCATTATTGGTAAGTGCTACAGTGAAATCATTTATTAAACTAACTATATTTTAATTGTATGATTGCAAGAAATAAGTCATTAATTCTCATTCATTTGGCTTCAGAATCTAATGACTGAGGAAAGAAGTGCAGTTTATATGTACATGAAAGAACATAATTGCTCTGAGCAAGATGCACTGGCTTACATAGAGGAGAAGATCGATGATGCATTTGTTGAATTCACGCACGAGTACCTGAAGCCAATATGCATATTCCACATTCTTGTCGCCGACTGATCTTCGAACATGGCAGAATTATTCGATTTTCTCTCAATAAAAGAATCAATGGTCAACCTGTTGAAGGGATGGATAAAGTTTACACTCCAATACTCTAACTAAACCCATCACTTATACAAAAGTGTTTACCAGTTTTCATTGGATGCTTCGTACGTAATACAGGTAAATGTTTAATTTCATCAACTAAATGGCGCCTATAGTGTGACTTAAAGCTTATGCCAATAATTCGAGACACATTGACATCGACATCATAGCCTATTTTGGCCCATGAGAAAATGTATTGCATTTATATGGCTTTTCTAAATACAATCATATATTGTAAATGTACTTTATATATATTTATATATATATTATATATATATATATATATATATATATATATATATATATATATATGATTATAATGTGTTAATTTAATGGAGTGCACATATTGCATAACATGTTTTAATTATCCATTTATGAAATAAAATGTTATAAGATGTATTCATGTTAGCAGTATAACACCGAAGGATAGGAAGAGAAACCCTATAATAAATAGTTGGCATGATATGACTTTTAGTTCATATATGTAGATTTGGAATTATTTTCAAATTGAAATAAGTTTTTATTTGAAAATTTTTTAATTGCTCATTATTGTAATTGATTAGGGAATATATTATTTTTCTAATTAAGTTGATTTGATTGGAGATTTAATTAATTTATTAATTAGGGATTTGATTGATTCATTAATTAGGATATCTAATTATTGCATTAATTAAGAATTTGATCATGATTAGATTAGAAAGTTTTTTTCTAATTTATTTTGGCTCAAATCTATAAATAGATCATTAGGGTTTGTTGTTGAATGTAAGAGATGAGAGGAAGAGAGAGCTTGAGAGTATTGTAATCCTTAGGAGCCACACGCACTCTCACAGCCGGTTTTGGTAGTGTTCCACAAGCCCGCTTCAGCATAAGGTCCAGTTCATGAGCTGAATGAGAACAACTAGTTCTTAGAAAGGGACTATAGTCGGCGGGCGACGATGACCGGAAGGATCGTAGTCGATAGGCAACAATGGCCATATAGACTGTAGTCCAGAGGCGATAAAGGTTGAAGGGAGCATAATCGAGGGCAACGGTGGTTGGAATGGCGTGTTAATGGGCAGCCGATCAAAGGTTTGATAGAGATCATTGAGTTAGGATTGGACCAATTTTATTGTCGTTGGGTTTGTCTCTTTGATACATTGTGTTTGACTACAAGTTTGTTGAAATTAGAGTTTGAAAAATCTCAAATTTAATTTTAGAAGTTGCTAATTTAGATATGCCTCGAGATTCCAGGTGAATCAAGACAATTTTAAATGCCGTATCATACTTGTATCACTTTCAACCACTCACTCCTAAACCCTAAACTTGACAATTTAATGATTGTTGATAAGAGAGCAAAGTTTTTGACAATATTCTATTATTTTGCATTTGTGTGGTGGAGTGTAATGCTGTGTTGATTGCGTGAGAAGATTATCAGTAAAATTGTTTTGCAAAATAGATATTGCAATAAGAGCATGGGCGCAGCCAATCGATTAAAGTGAGCTGGTGAAATAGATAAAATAGGTATGATTATAAAATGATTGATGCTATTATTCGTGTGGTATGTGGTTGGATAAGAGGAGAAAAATTGTTGTGATGCAAAGACTTGTTAAATCAGCTACAGGCCTTGGATGGCAATGGGAGACCGGAGTGTTGTTGACGTGAATCTCGAGGGCCACGTGGCCATCATTAGGGACAGCTGTGAAGAAAGCATGTTACTCCATTGATTTATATAAACCGACCTCATTAAATGCTGCTTCCAAATGAACAGAGATTTGCAGGAGTCTCTTCTTCGTTGCTGTTTGACGTTCCCTTCCTGCCGGATCGGACGTTACATCATTTTGATCGGAAGCAACGACTGAGATGGGTCGCTGTGAAGGTAACTTTCTCCCTTTCCAACGCTAGCTTCTTCGGTCAAATTCCGTAAATCCGACGAAGTACAGGATTTAGAGTAAATCCGGGATTTACGGCACGGCAAAAAGAGGGAAATGGAGGATTTATTCTGCCCTTAGATTTACGTGAAAGTGATCATTAGACGTTGAGTGTTCAGCTGCTATAATAATTAAGAAGGGATCGAGAGAGATAAAACAAACTCACGCACAGAAATGGGGAGCTTCACTAATTGCATGCTTCTTTCAACTTCCACCAATATTCCGTCTTATTTCTTCAATGGTCTTCAACGGAGAACATCAAGTTTCCGCAACTTGAGGCATCCTGCATCTGTCAAACACTTCTCCAGATCAGGTATACGTTTTCATTCGAATTCATTTCATCAATATGTTGTATAAAGTTTCTCGAAGCAAATTGTTAATGGAATTTCAAACAAAAGGAAGAAGTACTGACAGAATTTTCAATTTGCATTCGTCATATCTGCTAATTTTTAGTCCCTCATATCTATATATATATATCTCATGCATGTGCAGGTGTTCGAAAAGTTATTACGGAAGCAAAACAGGACATGCTGAAGGATTCTGAAGCAGTACAACCAAACAGTACTTGTAACCAAGTATGTTTAAATAATTACCAAGTTTATCAGCTCTGAAAAATGTTCAGCGTATCAGTACTCTTTAGTCATATTATACTTCTGTGAAGTCGGTTGGGGGTGATGATATGAGAAAAATAACTATGAATATATGCTCAGTAAAATGCATCACAAGTACGCTGCAGTAAAATCGCTTGTTTCCGGCGGATTTGGAAGTTTCCGGTGAACTTCCGACGGGAATCCTTTTCGACGGTAAATCGAGCACTGCCCAACCCTACCTGAGGCCCATGGGATTCCAACTCCCTAGGTGCGCTTCCATCAACCACTCAACCAGAAAGAGTAAAATATGTTACAAAACATACTATTATTTATTTAAATAAGAAAAACAAAAATTTAAAATTAAAATAAATTTAAATAAAATATTAAAATTAATAAATAATAAAAATAAGTTATTGAATAAATAATTAATTAAAAATTACTTATTTAATTAATAAATTTTTTACTATTTAAAAATACATTAAAATGAAATAATAATTAAATTAAGTTATTAATTTAATAATTAATTAAACTAAATTATAAAATTAATAATTAATTAAAATTCGTCGGAAACTCCGCCGGAAAATCCGTCGGAAAATTAGGTTGAAAATTTGTCGGAATTTTTTCGTTGTAATACGCCGGAAATTATTCTGTCAAAAATTAATATGTCGAAAATTTCGTCGGTAATAAAAAATTTTCCTGTAGTGATTTTTATGTTTAATGATTCAAATTTACTTCTAGATTAACTAGAGCATCTCTAATTTATGCAACTAATGAGTTATAGGTGGTTGAACAAGATGCGAGGATTGAAACCTTGATAAGAGAAATCAAGGATATGTTCTTAAGGTTGGGAGATGGTGAAATAAGCCCATCAGCCTATGACACAGCATGGATTGCAAGAATTCCATCCCTGAATGATCCAAACAAACCACAGTTTCCAACAACGCTTCAATGGATTCTAAAGAACCAACTAAAAGATGGCTCGTGGGGGGAACCTAGTTTCTTCTTTTTGTATGATAGGCTTGTTTGCACTCTATCCTGTGTTCTTACTCTCGCACTATGGAAACAAGGAGAGGAACTCATAACGAAAGGTAACATTCATTATCACCATATTTCATAGTATTCCTTGTTTTATATCAACAAAAAAATGGGTTCCTCGGTTGTTATGAGTACCAAATAGCAGTATCATGCATAAATGAAAACTGGCAAATAAACATGATAATAACTAATCTACATTGGTTTTTATTCAACATGTGTGAATGCCCACATATAATTTTAAGATGTTATTTTTTTTTAAATTTAGTATTTTCTTAGTGAAATATTATTCATGCAAAACTTCTATGAAACATTAAAGATTGAAATTCACTATATCTTGTTATTCTTATCCTTAAAAAGAAAACATAAGGATATATCCAAGTAGTCCATTTAACTTATGGGGCTCATGTGATGCAACCATTTAGAATATCTTTTCAATTCTAATTTTTCTTTCTTAGTTCATACCTATGTGATGGTTCCTAAATGAAATCAATGTCACTAGCATTTTAAATATTTTATTAACACTAATTCATTATTGTAATGATTTGACTCAACCCATTAAAATCCAAATCAACACATTTAATTTAAAGTTCAGATTCAATTTAACTACAATGAACAATTGAAAGGATATTTGTTTGGCATTAATCTCTCCCTACTTAATTATTATTATTTTCCTTCCCTACTACAAGTAAATCCCAGTGATCCCATGAAAATCTGCCAATGATCCGACGAAAATTTGTCAGAAAAGTTACCAACAGAAATAATTTTTTACGGGCTTTAGCGACGATTTTAAATGTTGGAAATATCCATTTTCGAGGGATTTTTTTTGCCAAAAATTCTTGAATTTCCTATATATAGTGCAAGTTTATTTGCACTTCTATGGTTTTTCCTATTAATTCACTTGTTTCTACAGGCTCCATTGTTTACCTTCTATTGCAATCTATTTCTTCTTCTTCTCTACTTCTTACTCTATAGTTTCTTGCCGGAGCTATCAACACCACATTCACTTGTTTCTGCATACTTCATTGTTTTTTGCTGCAATTTTCTCTTGTACAATTATTTTTTATGCCTCCTTCTTTGTTTACTTTTTTTATCGTGCAAGGTTTGCTCTCCCAGTACTACTAGCTTATGCCTTACGGTTTTGATCACTATATTAGTTCTTTGTTTAGTATAAACACTTGTAAGTTTTGGTGTGTCTTATAAGGAAATCTACAAGTTGATTATAAAACAAGAGTTGATCTAAAGAATTTCATTAAAGGTTTACACAATATCTAGCATCTATGTGTATAGTGCAATAATAACATGATAAGATAAAAAATTGCTGTCACAAAATCATGTCGTATTAGTAGGAGTTGATAATCTAATAGTTTGTTAATTATTCTATTTCAAGTTAATCAATTTCTTGCCGTCATCATAATGAAGATCGATTTTCCCAAACTTACTTAGAGGTTGGCCATTTAGATGATGAGCTCATCTTATAATTTGAAGTCTTCTTCACCCAAGCTTAGGGCTTTCCTTATACAAACATAACTTCCCTTTACTCCTAATAATGAGTGATCACATCCTCAAAGAACATACCATCCTATGCTGGCAACTGGTCTTCCATTTCCACTTGATTGTGGAGGTCCTTGGTCTATCTAGCTGCATCATGATGGAGTCTGGTCTCCCACTCCCAAGACAAATATAGCTCAAATGTCTCTTTCCTTACATCTACCACCTAAGCTTCAAGTTTAGGAACTCGTAGAATTAGTTTGCTTGTGTTGTCATCCACTTATGCTATAGTTAGAGATGTTTCCTATGTTACCATCATATAAATTAAATTTCCTTTCAATGCTTTAAGGAGAGATGAGAAACTGTATTTATTTAGCATTAATAATATAAGTGTATCATTCATGATAGACATCCATATTTTTTCATTCTTAACCATCTATTTTCTTGAATTTCTCAAGCTAAGAAAATAATCCAAGTTTATCATTCCTGCTGGAGCAAAATAGTCGTTCATTCTTGACCATGTCGTTTCTTGAAATCCTCAAGCTAAGAAAATCATGAATCTCTATAACCAAGGAAAAATCCATAATTAGGGCACTTGGGACATTGCCCCTATTAACTTAAAAGTAAAACAAAATACTATGATTTTTCAAAGAAATAAAAGCAAGTGTTTACCTATGATTTTGGCAAATTGATAAGATCAATAAAAGTGTAATTAAATTATTGAAATAAAATATGACTTAAAAATAATACCTTAAATAATAATGAATATGGATAAATAAAAAGTAAGAATTCATAATGCCAACTCCAAATAAATGGAAGGGATAATGATGATGTGAAGATGATTTACTGGTGAGTATCCAATATGGTAATGGTGGAGTAGTTTTATTATAAGAACTTATGTCTGCTTTACATACTCATTGGTCTCTTGTTGTTGTATCAGGACTTCATTTTTTGCAAACACATATTCAAGATCTTGATAAGGAAAAAAGCATAAGAACTGTCGGTTTTGAGATGATATTTCCTTCAATGCTCAATGAAGCCAAAAGTATTGGGCTTAACCTTCCATATGACCTACCTTGTATAAAGCACATGATCAAACTTAGAGAGGAAAAGAAGAGCAGGTAACTAAACTTGAAAATAAATGATTTTTTGAAGCTTTTATTATATGATAAGATGATAAAATAAAAACTTTATTGTAGGATCCCAATGGAAGTGATGCACTCAGTTCAAACTACACTGCTTCATTCATTAGAAGCTATAGAAGTTGAATTGGTGCAGTGGGATAGAATTCTGAAGCTACAATCTGCAAATGGAAGCATCTCAGATTCACCTTCTGCTACTACTATAACTTATTTGAATACCCATGATAGCAAGTGCCTTGAATACTTAACATACATAGTGAAGAGATTTGAAGATCATGGTATATATAGACACCATAATGCTAATTTTAGCTAAATTAATATAATATATATTATATATATATTAATTATTTATTATATATATATATATATATTAAATTCTTTCTCTGTATTATTTGCTTGCAGCACCTGTTGTATATCCAATTGACATTTTTGAGCACAATTGGATGATCGATACAATCCAACGCTTGGGAATAGATCATCACTTTCGCAAGGAAATTTCTATTGCTCTTGACTTCTTATATAGGTAATGAGTTTCTTATATGTGCACAATATATAGAGTTACAAATTTTTTTGGCCAACTAAAAGTGAATTTTTAATCTTATCAACAGAAATCTTAGGAAAGATGGTCTAGCATGGGAAAGAGATGCCATTGTTACTGACATTGATGATACCTGTATGGGGCTCAGATTATTAAGGTTACATGGCTATCCTATATCTCCTGGTGAGCCTTCTTTCACATATAGCAACTAACATGCAGTCTTCTCTCTCTCTCTCTCTCTCTCTCTCCTCACACACACACACACACCACACACACACATAGTGTATGTATGTATTTATCAAAAATTTCTCACAATAGGTGATGATATGCAGATGTGCTGGAGTACTTCAAGGATATTGATGGTACTTTCTTATGCTATATGGGTGAGACACATAAAGGAGTTTCAGATTTCTTCAGTTTGTATCGATTCTCCCAAATCGCATTTTTGGGAGAGAAGATACTAAAACAAACAAAAATTTTCACAGAGCAACATTTGATTAAAAGCATCAAAGACAATCATGTTTATGACAAGTGGGCAATAAAGAAAGCCTTAAATAAGGAGGTTAGTTTGTGTCAATATTTTCATCTTTTCATCCGGATCAATATAAATATGAAGCTTTAGTTCTTGATTCACTTAAGCTTTAAAATAAACAGATTGAATGGGCACTGAGAAACCCATGGAAGATGAGTCTTCCTATGCTTGAAATGCAAGAATACATAAAAAATTATGGAGATGATGATGTTTGGATTGAGAAAACTATCTTTAGGTAAAACAATCAGCATCTTTGCTACTAGTTACATATACATTAGATTTTATGGTTTGTATGTTAATATTTAGGATGTATAATATCAATAATTCGAAATACTTGGAATTGGCCAAGTTAGAGTGCAACAAGCTGCAGGCCATACACACAAGAGAAGCTAAATCGATACTTCTGTGAGTTGATTTTTGCACACTATCCACAAATGCTAATAATAGCGTTTTATTAAAATTTCTAATTTAGTTTATGAATACCAGATGGTGGAATTCCTGTGGCATTGATAATCTTGCTGTCACCCAATTGAACCCAAAGGAGATTCATTTCTCAATATGTGCAGCTATATATGAGCCAGAATTTTCAACCTCTAGGATTGCTTATACCAAATGTAATTGCATTGAAAGTATACTCAAAGATATTTTTCAGAGCCATGAATCCTTTGAAGAACTAAAAATATTTTGTCAAGCAATCCATGAGTAAGTAATTTATATGTATCAGTCAATATTTTATTAGGCAAAATTCATATAATGTTTTGATTAAACTTGTTTGTAGATGGAAACCTGCAATGGTGCAAGTTCTACCGAGCAAATTGAAACGAGTATTTATGGTAGCTTATGAAACCATGAATGAACAGGCAATAGGAGCTAATTGGCTCATGGAAAGAAGATGTCTTTCCCTACTTACATGATTTATTAAGTACATAAAAAGTACTTATATAAAATATTTTTTATTCAAATCTAAATAATTCAAAGCCAAACGTTAATTTATGTGACAGAGAAAACAACAAGTGCAACAATACCTTAAAATCAGAGAATTTAAAGACACCAAGCAATTTGAAATCTTTGAAGAATATGTAGATCAAGTTAAGAGAGGACTCGCAGTGGCCATTAGATTGTTACCAGCCGTGCTTCTCATGGGAGATGTTCTGCCAGGTAATGCACTCAAAAGCTTGGTTCACAAATCAACAATTCTTGAGCAACTGGCTTCATACATTGCATTGTTGGTAAGTACTACAGTGAAATCTTTTATTAAACTAACTATATTTTAATTGTGTGATTGCAAAAATGAAGTCATTAATTCTCATTCATTTGGCTTCAGAATCTAATGACAGAGGAAAGAAGTGCAGTTTATATGTACATGAAAGAATATAATTGCTCTGAGCAAGATGCACTGGCTTACATAGAAGAAAAGATCGATGATGCATTTGTTGAATTTACGCATGAGTACCTGAAGCCCAATAAACATATTTCACATTCTTGTCGTCGACTGATCTTCGAACATGGCAGAATAATTCGATTTTCTCTCAATAAAAGAATCAATGGTCAACCTGTAGAGTCGATGGACAAAGTTTATACTCCAACACTCTAATTAACCCCATCACTTATACAAATGTGATTTGCAGTTTCCATTGGATGCTTCGTAATGCAGGTAAATACTTAATTTCAATTTTTGCCCATGAGAAAATGTACTGCAGGCATTGCTTTTCTAAACCAAATCATAGATTGTATAATGTTCTATATAAATGGTTATAATGTGTCAATTTAATAGAGTGCACCTATTGTATAACATGCTTTAATTATCCATTTATTAAATAAGATTTTATAAGATGTATTCATATTAGCAATATAGCACTGAAGGATTGGGAAGAGAAACCCTCTAATAAATAGTTGTCACGATATGACTTCTGGTTCATATCAACCACCCTCTTTCACATCTCTTGCTTTTTTTCTCTATTTGCACTATATTTTTAAGACTTCTTAAGCCTCTAGTCGAAGAGAAATAAAACCATATGAATATATGGATTCACTGACACAAGCAAACAAATCTCTTGAGAAAGGTTCCTTAAGCCTCCTCAAATTGACAGGACATAACTTTTTTTTTTTTTTAAAAAAAAAAAAGTGGATTAGATTTGTGTTATCCAAATTTCTCCTTACACTAATAGAGTTAAGACTTCTTAAGCCTCAAGCCCCCATAATTAGCCTTAGATTTTACATTTAGGCAAGGGTTTAAAAACCGAACCGGTATAATTGATTCAATCATGAACTAGTCTTATAGTGTGTCCGATTCATCCTAAAATTCACTTTTACATCGAACTGGCCATATTTGGCTGCTAAATCGATCACGGTTCTCTTGAACCTGGTTGATTCAATTTTTGAATTATTAGAATAATTAAATATATTATTTTAAAATATTAAGAATAAAATATTAAATATTATTTGTAATTTAATTATAAATTTGAAATGATTCATTCAAAATTAAAAAATTCCAACTAAGCATTCTACAAGCTTCATCATTTTATGTGAGATATTACCCTATTATAACACAAAAGGTGATATAAAGTTAAAACATTACTAAAAAAAAGTTTTCCAAAGTGGTGTGGGATTGAAAAAGTTAAAATTTTTACTTCTCAACTCTTGAGTTTATAACACACAATCTACTTTAAAATAAAATTTTAATGATGTAAATAATATTTATTTTTAATTAATAATATTAAATAAATTGTATTTTTCATTTATTATTTTATATATTCTAAAAATTATTTATTTATAGTAATGATCTTATCTAACATCAATAATTTATAAAAGTAAAATAATAATATAAATTTAATATAAATTATATATAAATATATGACATAAATTAATAATAATTTATATCAAACTTATAAACTGATATGTAAGTTAAATTTTTGTTAAATTTGAATTGAATTTAAAGATTGAATATGTTTACATTTAAAATTATGTAAGATATTAGTAATACGTAAATTCGATTTATTTTTTTATAAATAATTATTATTTTTATATGATTTTTATGCCATCTAAATTTTATTTAGTAATTATTATATTATCCTGTTCGACATGTTGAAGTGAACCTCTCCTTCTACCAGTTCATTGTCCAGTCTAGTTTTTACAACCTTGCATTTAGGTTTGAATTCAATGAATAGAAAATGAATTTGTGAATGAAGGTAAATACGATAAACACTCGAAGTCTAAGGTCCACCAATGGACTTATTCGGCCAACACTAGATGGCTTTGAGTTATCTCATTTAGGATTGTGGGCTCCGAAAATTCATGCCCCGACTTCTCTGCAGCCATTTCTCGTTTTCGGGTCATCGAGGAGTTTTAACGTTTAAGTTCCACGCCAAATTTTCAGAAGGCAGCTTGGGTTTTGAATGAGACAATACCCAGAGCTTTCGCCCTCATTTTGCGAGGACTTTATGATATGAGTTCATGTTTCCTATAAGCGCAAGCCCCTATAGTTAATTACCCCTCCCGATAATAAGTGAGAACTTTTGATTAAAGATATTTATCAAATAGATACATAATATCTGGTGTATAGTAAAGCATCATGTTTAGGTATTTAGAAAATTAATATTTAAAATTAAAATTCATCATCTCATACTTAATGTGGATGGTAGGGGGAGTGATGGTAGACTCGATCAAGATCCCATAGTTCCGTCATCCCGGGTCATCATGGTCCTCGATCTACTTAGTCAGAGGAGGTAGTCGATCCAACCTGACAGAAAGATCCTTATTGGCAACCATGGGTTGCTTCGTCCAATGGTACCTTATAGACCTTTGGTGAATATTTATCTAAGAGGAAAATTTTGAATCCACCTTAGTTAACATAAGATTTTGTGCCCTATCAATCATATCATATTGATTCATTACTCAAAGATTTAAAGTAGTTGGAGAATATACGAGCTTTGACTATGATCATAATTTAATGATGCTATTTGGCGGAAAAACTACACGATTAGAGGGTCCTGGTTACAATCTTTTATATGTGGTGCCTTTTGGCAGTGAAATCACCTATTAGAGGATAATGAGAGAGAACTTTTGATTAAAATTAGAAAATCATTATGGTTCATAAAAAATAATGTTGTATGACAATTAAAGCTTTATAGTGATGCTTTGAACAATCTATAATAATTTAGTTATATTTCAAAATAATGAATTTTCACTTATTAGTACATTTCACTACCTCTTGTTAAAATATTTGTTAAATTCTGAAATAAGTTTATTTATAATTTTCCATTGTGATGTAATGAATTATATGATTATTTGTTTGAAATGGGTGATTTTGAGGAGATCTGGTGGGTGTGAAGAAAGTTCTCTTATGGTGCTAAAAGCATATTACGGTTCCCAAGGTACATTTTAGTGTTATATGCAGATTTTGTTTTTATTCTATACGCACATTTTCTTTTGGTGCTGGGCATTGGAAGTTATAAGTGTCTATTATCTAATATATCAGCACATGAGTCATAAGAGCTATAATTCTCTAAATTCTATTCTGATGGAAGATATAAGGGACTGAGAAAATTTGTTAAGTATTTTTAACTTTGATATATGAAATGTATTTTTATTTACTTTAAGTGTACAACCTATTTTAAATTCAGATATCTGCATATAATACCATGCTTAGTCTATTACATTTCTTATCAACTCCCTTTAAATTTAATTAAATGTATTATAATTAATTCAATTAAAAATTTAGATCGAGAAATGTGATCTCTAAGCTATATTGGCTCGCTGTTTATCTACATTTTATTTTAGAATCTAAGAAGGGCAAGGTGCCAGTTGAGTAGCTGAGTTTTGATTTTATATGTCTGAGTTTGTATGGGTATTTTTTAGGTTTCTATACCGTCATGACTAGTTATTTAGATTTCTCTTTTTTGTATTTCAGTATGTAGTCATGTACTGTAGTGCAGATATTATAATATACATTTTGATGATAAATTAAACGAGGTTTTGTGGATGAATTATTTTTTATATACTGAAAGTTATTAGTAGCTCTATAGTCTGTTTGTTTGTTTAAATTCAATTGAAAGAAGAAAAATTTGAATAGTTCCCCCAAAACTCTGATCTTGGGTTTGGCTTGTTACAAGCCAACTTGATGTGACATGTTTCATCTGTGGGTTTTATCAGGTTTTTATTGTGGCATTTTTGGAGGTGCAAAACTAATAGTGGAGAGTGAGAGGGAGAAATAAAATTATAATGACAACAACAACAACAACAATAACAATATTAAGCCTTTATCCCATTATGTGGAGTCAGTTACATGAATCTTTTTTCTCTATTATATTTTATTTAGAGTCAAATTTTCATTTAAATTTAATAAAAAAAATCATTTCTAATATTTTCTAACCAAGAGTTTTTAGGTCTGTCTCTACATTCTTAACATAAGCTAAATCTAATATATCTACTCTCCTAACATAGTCATTGAAAGACCGACGTTTTATGTGACCAAACCATCTAAGGTGACTCTCTCTAATTCTATCAACCACTAGAGATACACCAACATCTTCATGTATATACTTGTTTTGATTTCTATCTCTAAGAAGGAAGCTAGTCAACAGGGGCGGAACCAACCCTAATTTTGAGGGGGCCAAATTAAATATAAAAATAATTAAATAATTAAATAAAAATTATAAAAATATAAAAAATAAAAAATTAAATATAAAAATTATATATATATATATTTATATATATATATATATATTTATATATTATATATATATATATATATATATATATATATATATTATATAATATAAATATTATGAAAAATAGTTTTAAATTTTTTTCTGAGCTTTATATTTGATCTAAATTTTTTTTTTAGTTTTCAAATGCAAACAAAATGTATATCAAAATAATCACCATGTTTTTAGCCACAAAAAAAATTAAAAATAAAAAAATTGCAAGAAGAAAAAATGCATAATTGATATTCTTAATCAAATCCTACATATTTTTTTGCACTAATTATGTCACTTTCAAAAAGTATTTCTATACTAAAGTTATTGCATAGAAAAATGAGCCTTTATTACTACCCATTTTCATAACAATTAAAAAATAGAGAATCTATATACATTGGGAGAAGATAAAGTAGAAAATGCAATCTATGGTAGAGATGAATCAAACTTTAAGAATCAAATGACTCAAATGTAAAGTCCTCATCATTAATGGCAGGTAGGGGTAAAAAGGCTTTTTAGGCGGGAAAATTGCTTTTTTAGAGAGGGCAAAAATGATTTTTTACTCTTCTATAAGTTAAAAATTTTTTTAGGGGGGGAGGGGGGCAATTGCACCCCCTGGGTTACATGGGGTTCTGAAGTCTCACAATCATCTTATAGAATTTTCTCTTAAGTTTGAGGAGTACTTTTATATCACAAAATAGGCTTGATACATTCCTCCACTTCAACCATCCAACTTGAATTCTACTAATAATATTCCCATACATTTAACCATCACTTTGATAAATATACATGAGATCGATATCTCAAATATGTACTCTTATTAATGGCGGTTTCTCCGGCGGTTTGACCGCCGGCTTTTAACGGCGGCCTGACCGATGGGTTTGGTACGTTAAGCCGCCGGTACTAGCGACGGTCCATAAACTGCCAGTAAACGCCATACATCAATATAAACTGGCGGTTTAACGGCGGCCTGGACCGCCGTTGATAAGTTATTTTCTGTCGGTCTGAACCGCCGGTAAATGCCCTAATACGAACAGACCCGCACCGCGCATTTCATTTATATTTTTTCCTTCTCTCTCTCATTTCGGTCGCTCTGTCGTTGCCTCCGCTCGCAATCGACTTCCATTTATCGCCGCCGACGAAGCATCTCTGACCGCCGACCCCAATTCGACCACCAACGCCGTATCTCCGAGCTCCGACCGCCGTCGATCTCACTCCGGATTCATGCCGCCGATAACCCTAGATTTCATATTTTAAGGTAATTTTTTATCGTTTTTCTTTGATTATTTGTTCTCACTAGACATTTGCAAGTATTAGAGATATTTTGGATGATTTAGGTAGTAATGCAAGAGGTAATGTTGTAATCATTTGGGTAGATCTAATTTTGTTTTATTAAGTGTTATTTTAGTTTAGGGTAGATCTAATTTGTTGATTGTGTTTGGGTTAGAGAAAGATAGGAAGAGAGAGATTGAGGGAGAGAAGAGAGGGAGAGGGAGAGATAAAGAGAGAAGAGAGAGGGAGAGAGAGAGAACAAGAGAGAGATATATGAGAGAGAGCGAGAGAGAGAGAGGAGAGAGAGAGAGAGAGAGAGAGAGAGAAAAGAGAGGGAGGGAGAGAGAGAGAGAACAAGAGCTAGCATTGAGATGGGGAGAGAGAGAGAGAGAACAAGAGAGATAGATAGATAGCAAGTGTTAGGAGAGCGAGAGATTGAGGGAGAGAGAGAAAGAGAGGGAGAGGGAGAGAGAAAAGAGAGGGAGAGTGAAAAGAGAGTGAGAGGGAGAGAGAGAGTGAAAAGTAAATCCACTCATCCACCTAAACATCCTCATCTCTGCAACACTTAACTTAGTATTATGCTTGTCATTTAATGGCCAACATTCGGCACCATAAAGCATTGCATGTCTCCCATCTTATAGAATTTCCCTTAAGATTGAGGGGATTTCTATCGTACAACAAGCCCGAGCATTCCTCCATTTCAACCATCCAACTTGAATTATGCTGATAATATCCTCATCTATTTCACCATCACTCTGAACAATAGATCCAAGATATCTAAAATGTGTACTCTTATTAATGACTTGGTTGCCCAAATTACACTCAATATATTTAGTTTTAGATACACTTAGTGAAAACCTTTAGACTCTAAGGTTGACCTCCATAATTCAGTTTACCTTCAACTCCTCTCTCTAGTTTATCAACTAGAAGATAGCATCAACAAAAAGCATACACAAAGATACATCCTTTTGCAAATGTCTAGTTAGCAACAAAAAGCATACACAAAGATGAGGATGTTTAGGTGGAGAGATAGTATATAGCAACTTTCTTGGGTTAATGCCCTTTGCTCTGGAGATCAATTTCATTGAAAATTAAACTATGAGTAAATCCACTTATCCACCTAAATTTTAACACGTTTGCACATGCATGTATTCTAATAAATGTTTTCATAACTATGTAGGGTGACGTTTGCTTCAACGTCCAAATGACTATCCAAGAAGAGAGATATTGAATGTATAACAGATTATTACCGAGTCGAAAAGGATTGACAGTTGAATTTATAGAGGGAGTTGAAACTTTCATTCAAGTTGCATCTCAACTGCCTTCCTTTCAGTTTGATAAAATGTTTAGATGTCCATGTTCGAAGCATAAAAATCTAGCATTCCTCAAGCCCGATGATGTAAAGCTTGATTTATATTGTAGGGGATTTCTTCCAAATTATTGGATTTGGACATCACATGGCGAGTACGAGCCACATAGAGATGCTCATGCCGGTTCATCTACAGCTTATGAAACATTTAATGAAGATCAAATGTGTAGACCCTATGAAGACCTTATTTTTGATGTAACAGATCATAATTTAAGGTCTAATGTGGTAGAGCCACCAAATGCAGAGACACAAAAATTCTTTGAGTTATTACATTCAGCTCAAAAGCCAATTTGGGATGGTTGCAGTACACATTCGGAATTATCCATTGCAGTGAGGATGCTAAGTATTAAAATTGAGTATAATATTTCCGTGAGTGTTTTAATGACGTTATTGGTCTTATGAAGGAAACTAATCCAGCTGGCATTTAATTCCCTCATACTTGTACCGAACAAAGAAATTAGTATCCAAGCTGGGTCTCACTACTACAAAGATTGATTGTTGTATCAATGGATGTATGTTATACTATAAGGATGATGCAGCAGAAGTTATTTGTCGCACCTGCAATGCTCCTCGGTTTAAGCCAAACTCGGGAAAACAACGTCATCCAAAGAAAGATGTGTCATATTCCTGTTTGTTTTATTTACCAATCATTCCAAGACTTCAGCGACTCTATGCATCAATGAGTTCAGCAAGCCATATGAGATGGCATAAGGAGAAAATAGCAAAAAGTGATGTTCTTTCTCATCCATCAGATGCTGAAGCGTGAAAATATTTTGATCGAGTGCATCCTTCATTTGCTGCTGAATCCCGCAACATAAGATTGGGATTATGTACTGATGGTTTTACTCCCTATAGTCAAACAGCTACACCATACTCTTGTTGGCCAATTATATTAACACCATACAACCTTCCACCAGAGATGTGTATGACTACTGAACTGTGAAGAAGTTGAGCCAATCTTAAAGTAAGTTCTTGCATAATGTTAATAATAAATTAGTAATATTTATTTAAAATACTAAAGTATAATTTGTCACCAGGTATTTCGTAAGCAATTTGTCTTTGACTAGATTCGAGGGATATTGAACAAGCTGTTGCAAATGAATTTTCAACTTGGTTCAGATCATATGTGAGCACATTTTTTTTACAAATTTAAATCTTATTTATTATAAAAAATACTAATATTTGAAAATATTTTTAGGTACAAAACCCTGATAACAAATGTTTCGATAAAGGTTTGCAAGCATTAGCATGGGGTCCAATGCGAAAAGTAAAAACTTGGTCAATATATATAGTGAATGGGTTCATATTTCATACCAAATCGTGGAGTGAAGAAATAAAAACTGAAAATTGTGGAGTATGTGTTGGAGGGAACACTCATGAAGAAGATGAGTGTGATTATTATGGTATTCTGAATGAGATTCTTGACTTGGAATACCCAGGCGAAGATGAGAATTTTGCACTACAGGAAAATAGCTCATTTCTGACAGAATTTCCGGCGGAAATAAATTTGTCAGAAATTCCGGCGGATTTTCGACGGTTTTTTTTCATCGAATTTTTGACATAATTTTTTATTGTTTCTCCGACAGATTTTTTTCGATGCAATTTCCGGCAGATTTTCTAACGGAAATTAAAAATTAAATATTTTTATTTTAAAATATAACTTAAATTATTGAATTATTTAAGTTAATTAATTTTTTATTTTTAATTTTTTTGTTTCTGCCGCTATCAATTAAGTTACTTATTGGATTTTTAATTTTAATTTTTAATTTTTAATTTTTAATTTTTTTATTTTTAATTTTTTAATTTTTAATTTTTAATTTTTAATTTTAAGTTAATTATTGAATTATTGAATTAATTAAGTTAATATTTTATATTTATGCCGGTAACAATTTTAAGTTAATTATTTTAAAATTAAATATTTTCTATTTTAAGTTAATTAATTTTTTTTTTATTGTTAAATTCAATTAACAAATTTTAATAATTAAGTGGAAATAGTTTAAATAAAAAATAAGTAACTTACTTAACAGATTTTAGTTATATGAGTAGTTGGTAGAAGCCTTTAAGCCCTGTGGAGGAGGGCGGGGTTCGAATCCCACTGAGCACCGCGCGATCCGCGCGGGGGACGGGGGGGGATGGGGAGGCAGGTCGCGGCGGGTTCGGCCTGCTTTCAGTCGGTCAGGTCGTCTAGGGTCGGGTCGCAATTGCTGGCGGGGGCTGCTGGAGCGGGAATTGAGGAGCAGCTGTTGTGTGTACGTAAATGATATTTTTTTTGCATAAAATTTCCGACGAATAAAAATTTCGACGGAAATATTTTTCCAGTGAAAATTCCATCGGAAATGCGCCGGAAGTCCTTTTACGACGCGCGTGAAACCGACGAAAATATTTCCGCCGGAAATGAAAATTTTTGACGGATTTTTGATCATTTTCGACGAAAATGACCGCCGGAAAATGACGTTTTTCCTGTAGTGTTGTATGCTTATTTAACTGTCAATGGTATGATCCAGTACAGAATAGAGACACAATTGTTCATTTTGCGTTTGATTTAGTAGATGTTAAACATAGTAGAAGATACGAGAAGTTTGATCCATTTGTGTTAGCAAGTCAAGCTATTCAAGTTTATTTCAGCAAATATCCTAGTAGTCGTAGAGACAAACAAGATTGGCTAGATGTCATAAAAACAAAAACACGGGGAATAATGGATCAACAATACATTATAGCAACTGTAAATCAAGAGGATGAGATGTCAAGTTGTAGGCTTGTTGAAATTGAGGAGATGACAACTACAACCTCTACTATTGAAATGGAGTTAGAAGATGTGAATAGTTTAACTAGTTCAGGCGAAGATGAGAACGAGGATGAAAGTCAAGATACCCTTGAGAGCAATGAAAATAGTTTTGATGATTCTGATTATTTTTTGTAATTTAGAATTGTAGAATTTTAATATTTTGTAATATTTTGAATAGTACTTTTTGAATTCTAAGAAATAAAATTATTATTTGCCAACTTGTATTTATTAACTGCTTTTTGTAATTCATTAGCTGCTTTATTAACTGCTTCTCGTAATTCATTACCTTCTTTATTAATTGTTTTCAATGCTTTAGTAATTATTTTTTTTTTAATATTACAGATGGCTTCAAGCGACGATCCTCCTCGTAAATCATTTGCCTCAAAGTTCCGCCGGAAGAAGATTACTGCTAGCAGACCCACACAGGCTGAGGTAGGTGAGGGGCTTTCAGTTCCACCAGATCAACCTACACCACCACCGCCACCACCTGCTAGGAGCCAGCAGCATTCCCCAGAGCAGGGTCAGGGTCAGGGACATTTAGATCCACCTCCTATTGTACCTCCATACTTCCCTGACCACTTCCCTCCTCCCTCGACGAGTCCTCACTTCCCCTCTCCAGATCAGACATATGCTTCTCCATTCTATCCATATTACCTCCCACCATCATCACAGGCAGCTGGTCCATCCACTGGTCCCCACCCTCCTTACCCTTACCCATATTACTACCCCTATCCGGTGCAGCATGAACAGGGTGGACCATCAAGACCACCAGAGATTGGCACTAGCGATCATGCAGCTGCAACAGATAAGCGTCAATACATTGAGCCTGAGGGCGATAAGTAAGTTCAATTTAAGTTATTAAGTTATTTTTATTTTGATATATTACATGTTATTGACAAAAAAAGTAACTTGCAGCTTCAATCCTTCAAGGCCACCTATACATATGATTCGAGATATAATAAAGAATAAATATGATGCTCCTTACTTATCCTAGAAGAAGATCCCAAAGCCGGATAGAGATATGTGGTTTGGAGAATTTCAGGTATATTTTTTTGGTATGATTTCAAATATGAGATTTAATTTGTACTAATCTTTTTGATATTGCCTAAATGTTTACATAAAGAATTTAGGTGGTTGCCTGAGTACAGCACGAGGATCAGATCAAATTTTGAGAGGAGAGGAGCGACCCGTCTCAGAGACATGTTCACGGACATTAGAAAGTCCGGGCAGCGTCCTAATTGGATTGGAGAGAGCGTTTGGGCTGATTTGAGTAGTGCTTGGGCGACCCCTGAGTTTATAAAAATGAGATAGTAGAATAAACAGAACAGAGCCTCTGACTATGGCGGTTTAGGAAGCTCTCTTCATACTGGTGGATCTGTACCTCATACGGAACATAGGCGTCGCCTGATAAGTGTTTTGAATTAGTTTATTACATATATTTATGTTATTATAACTATTTCTTAAATTTTCAGAAAGAGCACCTTGGTCGGGAGCCAACACCATTGGAGTTGCATACAAGAACTCATTAACATTAAGCTGACCATCAGTGGGTTGATGAGAAGTCTAAGAAGGCTCATGTGAGTAAAATTTTTTGGAATTTTAGAATAAAAAGTATTGTAATAAAACTTATTGTAACTCGCAGGATGATTTTGTACGAGCTAGAGAAAGTCGGCAGTCTACTGGCGAGGGATCATCTTCTGGATCGGCCCACATTTCTGAGTATCAAACATGGTGTCATGCCCCAAGATCTAACTTGGAAAGAATGTCAATCAATCTAACAACAATTTACCAGAGTTATCTATAAACCTTCAGTAAGCAATCTATCAAACATCTATAACATTTAAAACATCAATATAATAGTCGGTTCATATCTCAAAACATCATGTACAATACTCAGGAACTAAACTATCAATACAAGTAGAGAAATCTATCCTGTCCTGAGTACAAAAGAATCATCAATCGATCAAAAGAACTAAAACCTGAAGATCTGGATCAACTCCTATCTCCTGCTCCCGAACCCTGACCTGAAAATATCAACCACATATAATGAGCTTTACAAAGCCCAGCAGGTCACCTAATACCTATAACTGAAATCAAAGCACGGCGATGCTATCAATATGCATGTCAATTTATCAATCTGAATCAGTCAATGGTCAATGAATCTATGCAATCCGGAAATCCATGAATCAATGATCCTCAATTCTATACAGTGGAAATCCATAGTCAATAAAACCAGTCAATGCAGCGGCAGGCAATTCGATAAATCAATGCAATCAATCAATATCCGTCAATCAAATCAATACGGTCAAATCAATACGATCCATTTAATGAAATCAATCGAGGAAAGCAATACGATAAACTTCAATCCAGTCTGACAAGAAATCTATACAACAGTCAATACGGTGTAGAACAGTAGCAACAGCGAGTCTACAAAATCTAGGCGGCAATACAATGAATCCATACGATGTCCATGTCCATGCTATCAATGCAGTATCTATATCTATCAATATCCATATCAATGCTCAGTAATCAATGCTCGGTAATCAATCAATGAAATCAATGAAATCGTACGATACAGTAAATCCGATCAATCAATAAGGCAGAAATCGATAAAGCAATAAATTCGTAAATCAATACAGTAAACATGCAATTCAATACTATATACTGGACAAGTAAAATCAACTGGTCATGTTGCTGTTGTAGAATCCGTTGCTGTTGTAGTCCATACGTTGGTCTATCAATAAGAGTCGTCACTCTTTTTGCCCGTCGGCCGCCCGTCGGCATATAAACTCCTTATAACTCCCAATCGTTATATCAATGATCAATGGTTTAAAGGAAAGCCCGTCGGCCCACCATCCTGTACAGGTCAATATCAATCTTCACCAACGTTCAACCAGGTTCCACTTGGGTTCCAGTATCAATAGTCAATTCAATCAATAAGCAATTCAATAGTCAATATTAAAGCAATCATATCAATAATCATATTCATATCGATTCAATCTATCAATCTCAGACAATTCGGAAATCATACGAAAATCGGGCAGAGTAACGGCAGTCGGTCAAATTTACACAAACATCCTGCAAAAAGACACGATTTCCAAATTCTACCAAATTACAATAGAATATCTATAACATCAATGCAAGACTTTTATTCTATAGAAACCAAGTCAGAAAACATCCTGATAATTTTCTATTCGATTAAAATCACGTAGAATCAATTCCGACCGGAAGAAAATTCGTAGAATACAGTCAAATCGTGTAGAATAATCATATCTATAACACTCTAAAAGTTGTGCGGTGAAAGTTGTGTCAAATCAAAATCATGTCGAAAAGTCGACTACGAGAACACAAAACAGATCTCAACTCGGTCAAAACTCAACTTCTTTGAAAACAGAAATAGGATTCGGAGTCCTTACCACGAGATC
Source organism: Dendrobium nobile (assembly GCA_022539455.1). Taxonomy (NCBI): domain Eukaryota; kingdom Viridiplantae; phylum Streptophyta; class Magnoliopsida; order Asparagales; family Orchidaceae; genus Dendrobium; species Dendrobium nobile. Next base: position 354,189 of record CM039721.1, on the reverse strand, counting down.
TTCACTTTTCCCAACAGCAGCGTCGGACGAAAAGCGCTCCGCGGTCTCCGAAAACCAGCTTTTCTCTTTTTCCTTTTCTCTTTCTCTCTCCTCAGATATTTTCGTTTTTATAAAATGATTTTCTCTCTCCTCAAAACGAGCTGATTTTCTTATCACTGTGAACTGATCGGCCAGGCCGATATTCACATCGTCCCGGGACGATCAGACCAAATCCTGATCGTCCTGGACCTCACCCAGGGCTATTGTCTGGCCGATAATTTCTACAGTACAGATCGGCCTGGACGATCTCACGATCGGCCCGGACGATCCTGTCCAGAAATCATCCAGAAAACACTCCAGAAATCAGCTGTTTTCCATGCACTGATCGGCCTGGACGATCTCAACTTCGTCTTGGCCGATTCTGGGAGGGAAATCCAATTCAGAGAGGAACAGTAAGGGAACGAGATATTACACATGGTCAGAAGTTGTTGGTGGAAGACAGAGGGGGAGGGTATATGGCATGGGTTCACAGGCTTTTTCTATTGAGGGCAGTTCATACACCTCTGCATTTCATGATCCAAGTGGAGCTGAAGAATCTGTAAGCGAGAGGGTTGCAGCGCTGACTAGGGAGATTGAAGAGATGAGAAGGGTTCAATCTAGAGAGATTGAAGAAATGAGAAAAGTTCAAATGAAATACAAGCAGAGCTGCAATCATATAGAGTTGAAAATCAAAGGAAGAAGGAGCACGAGGAGCAGCCATCTCCAGACAGTGAGGATATAGCTGAGGATTAGATCTTTTTTATGTTTGATGATTGTATTTAGAACTTGTGATTGTAACCTTATTGAATTTAGAACTTGGTGAACTTGTTTTATGTTTGATGAACTTATTTAGAACTTCTTAATGTTTGATTGTAAACTTGTTTATTTAATGTGGTTATGTATATAATTGTGATGAATATAGCGGCGTGTTGCCCAAAATATCTTATTATCTATTGCTATTTCTGCAGGTTTAGAATTTAGGGTGAACCTCCCTCAAATAGAGGGAATGCTGTCAATTTTTTTTTCAGGTGCTACAGGTTTCCGGCGGCTAACCGGCGATTTGGCCGCCGGTAACTATGATACCGGACGGCTTAAGCTATGCCGCCGGTAATTCCCTTAAACCGCCGGTACAATACCGGCGATTACCGACGTCTTCCGGCGGTTATCCGTTGAAAACCCGGCGATGTATGCTGCCGGTACTACCGTTGGCCTTGACCGCCGGCGCCGTCGGTAAAATAACCGGCGGTGAACCGACGCTAGCCGGCGGTTAAGCGAACACACGACGACCTCTTTAACCGCCGGTATACCGTCGGTAAAGTGACCGCCGGTTAGCCGTCGGTAATATAACCGGCGGCTTAACGGCCGGAGAATAGCTGTTTACAAATCCGGTAGTCACCGGCGGCATACACTACCGGAAAACCGCCGCCTAAAAGAACCGCCAGTAATATGCCGCTGGTAAAAGTTTCCTACGCCAATTATTCCGGCGGTTCAAAAACTGCCGAAAAACCGCCGGTAAAATTAAAAACCGCCGGTTTTGCCTTCCTAACCTTCGGGAAAAAACCGCCGGTATTTGACGTTTTTCCTGTAGTGTAAATAAGAAAAGAGAATCTTTATTTGAATGAAAATTTTGTGCATTCTTCTTTAGGTGGCCAACCAAGGATTTTGAAGGAAATTTTGAACTCAATTTCACATATTACTTGTACATTAAGTCAAAAGGGTTAACCACACAATATTGAAAGGTGGAGGGGTCTTGTATTGAAGAAAGTATTATAATCCAAGTCATGGAGGGAACGACCATGTTGATCATGCTCCTTTCATTGACAATTGCGAACATTGTTGATGATGATGGAATGGACTTCAATCTTAAAGCAATGCTTTTATCTTTGATCTAATCTTAAAGCATACAAACAGGCTATGCTGCAAATCTTAAGACTCTATAGTTCTTCGATATATGAAAACATCTTTAAAAATGGAAAATAAGACTAAAAATATTGCCACGAGATAAATCTAAAAATTAAATTATGAATTTACCATTAAATCTTAATCCCGTTGATGCCTTCATCCGATGATCTCCAACCATCGATCTCATTGACGCCTTATCCCAGTGAGCTCAGACCGTTAATGAAGGGTTTCTTGAATTTGGCTAGGAGTTGAAGGGGGAGAAGATGACATTTTTTTTCATTTTATAAAATTTGTATTTTTTTTAAAAAAGAATTACTAGTATTAATAAATAATAAATTGAAAATTATATATTTAAATTAATTAGTACAATTATAATATTTTTATAATTAAGTTATGATAAATAGACATATACTATGAAAATGAATGCGTCATGGATAATTAATCCTATGATTGTGTTGTTAGTTTAATATTAAATTTCGATGATGATAAAATAATTTAAAAATAATATCTTTGGTAAATAATTCAATTATACTGAATAAATAATTTAATTATATTCATTTCTGTCTAATTAATTTTATTAATTTCCTAATCTTAGCACAAGTAGTAAGTGTTCATTACACTCTAATTATCTAAGTTAACAGTTAAGATTATTATATTTTTTTAAAATATTAATTAATTTTATTGAATCAAATAAGCTCACAAATCTAATTTTATACATCATCTCCTAATTTGTTTATCCGCATGAAGTCTAATTTTTTTAGTGATTTTGTTATCAAATTAGGCTTAACTTCACATCCACCATCTTATTAATTGTATTTATAAATCTGATATTCTTTCAAACCCTAAAACCTTGAAATAACAGTTAAATAATATATGAAATATATATGCCAAATAATATTTAGGATTTAACAGTCCTAAGACTGACAATACCATATCTATAGGATTTACCAACTTAAGCCTTTATATCTAGGATTAATTATTTTGTGCAGATGCCGAACGTCATCTAAAGATTAACCAGAATGTGTCACGTCACCTCTGTGCTCGATACCGCAGTGCAGTATTGCTTAATACCGCTTGTTATCGCGGCTCGGTACCGCTGATGTGATGCATTCTGGTTGATCTCTGAACGGTGTTCTACGTCCTGTCTTCCATAGAATAATCTCTTCATATCTAGAGCCATTGACTTAGAGTTGAGAAATTTCTTGACAGATTAGCGTCAATAATGAACATGGCAGCCTCCGTAGTGATTGAACTCACATCCCCTCCCATCTATTCCATAAGTAGCTAGTGCCATCGAACATAGTGGTACATGCATACTATATATTATATTGTGCTAAATTCTTCAGAAACTACATGAATGAATGGAAAAGACAACATCATAGAAGATGGATTGAGCATGTTATGAGGGCATTCTACGATCTTTGATTGTCTCTTCTGTTTAATTAATATCTTCGATCTTCAGCATACTTGTTCAGAAAAGTTCCCATGGCAGCCAAAATGCTTCCAGATTATGGCAATGGCTTAATTGATAGCCAAAATTTCAATCTAACAAATCAAGAACTGAATTTGCATCGTTGTATAATATTTTACTCTCATAAAAAATATAAAATGAGGCCACGTTAGCCACCTTTATGGCAGTAATATGGTCAAATTCAAAGTTGGTAGCAGACATGTTAAATTAATGATCTCTGCACTTTGATGTGTTGTTCGGCCAAGTCTTTTCTTCGAATAAAAAACTTCATGAAATCTCCTAGAGGATAAAGTCTAAATATGCGTCAGATTTTATATGTGGACGCCCATTTCTTCGGATCCAATCCTGACATCTGAACATAATATCTAATAAAATCTTATTTCTCTAAGCCAACCTTTTTTATGATTCACTATTAAAAAAATAGGTCTATCACAACATATTTTTTGATCTAAACAGCCATAATTTTTTTTTCAGCAGTTTTAAAACCACTGCACCACTGCTGTTTTTGCAATACGTTGCAACGACATTTCGTAGCAGTTTAAGGACCGGCGGGGTAGAACTGATGAAGTGCTAAATTTAGCAGCGGTTATAACCACCACAATTGATAATGATTTTATAAACCACTGCTATAAACTGCTGCAAAAACATCTAATTTTTTATAGTGATTTTTACGTGAAATTCATTTTGTGGAGCACTCCGAAAATTATATATATATATATATATATATATATATATATTCAGTAATTTATGAGTTTGCACATCATACAAATATTTTTTTTTATTGGAATTCTATTCCCCGACTACTTTTTATTAGCACCCTACAAATAAAATTATTTCTTCTTCATTCTTTTTAAATTAGTTGGAGGCTTCTGGATTTATTGGATGGGATATATGAATTTGCATCTTATTGGCTCAAAAACTTCAAAAATAAAAAATAAAAAAATAATCCATCACTTTAGAAATGTGGATGTGACATAATATGCACCAATTTGCAGATGTTGATTGCATGATCCCTTAATTATTCTATAATGTTATCAATCTAACCTTATGGTATCCTACATATTTCATTCATATAGCATACAAGAGATGTCATTTCCATCATGATTGATATGGCTATGCTGACATATCATTATTATAACATATGATATTCATATAAATGATGATTATATTATATATGAATGCAAAGAAATATGCACATATGAAAATTAACCCAAATTTAAGTTTTAGATTCTTATATGGTGAATTTTTTCATTAAAAAAAATGACTAAAACAAAGAAAGATTTTAATAAATTGGCTTATTCTAATGATGCATTGAATTGGAGTGGTGTTAGCCCAACTACTAATTTAATGATCTATAAATTGAGATATAACTCTCATCTATTACCTAAACACTTAATTAATTATTATATATATATATATGTTTTCATTGTATTAGATGAATATGTTTTTTAATTAATAATAAAATAAATATTTGTGCCAGCAAGTCTATTATGAAGAGGGCATTAATGAATTGGTTATGAGCAAAATTGAATACAGTCATGCTATGGCAGAAAAATAAATAAATAAATATCTCAGTCATGTTATGTATTCTTCTCTTGTGATAAAAATAAATGAAAAAATAATAGTGGTAGCTTTAAGAAAATAATAATACACGAAGAGTATTAACTGCGTATTATAACACTTCTGACAAGATGCTACGTTACTGTTTAACTTGTAACCAAATTCATTAAATGCTGCTGAAGCTGCTGCCATCGTCTTCAAATTCTTTGAAAAATTGAGCTCAAATAATATAATATCGGACAGTAAAGCAAGTGGATTTTTGATGAGCTGTGGTCAAATAAGTTTTTCTCGGAATGATTCCTGTGGCGTTTGCTCATGTCAGTGTATTTCCTTTTTATGATGTATTTTTGATTTTTTGGGCTCTTTTCAAGCCAGCATTTTTTTTTTCCTTGAGGCTTTAATGTTTACTTATAATCTTTCTGATTAATATACGGATTAAGTCTAAATTTTTCTCCAAAAAAAAAAATATAATATAGGATTTAAAAATTCTTTGTAAATGAAGTTCTGACAAAATAATGCTTGGCGTGGCCTTCTTTGAATTAAAATCTTAAAATAAAATTTTACTTCTGTTAATGCTGTACATAAATTATATATAATTATTGTCAGGCTTGCATGACATCCTTGACATGACAAGTAAGGGACGGCAAAATCTGTGCTCGGGTTTGGTGAAGGGGAAGTGGGGAACCTTTTAAAAATAGGCGTAATTTTTAAAAGGAGCAAAGTTAATGAATGTATTAGGATTAAGAGCATGAGATTAATTAAATTTAAAAAGGAACAGAAATGCGATCGTGTTTTGCGTTTTCTGAAGAAAACGCAAAGTAGGATCGCATTCCGTTTTGAAGAAAATGCGATCATGCTTTGCGTTTTGCATACAAAACGCAGGAAAATGCAAAGATGCATTCCGTTTCATAGTTAAATATTAAACTTCTAAATAAATAATAAAGTATTATTTAATAATATTAAATATTAAAGTTATATATTTATATGTTTAATAAATAATTTTAAATCATAATATGAAATTAACAGTAATTAATTATTTAATTATTTAATTAATAATTTCATTAAATATAGAAACATTAAAATTTAACAGAATAATTCTATGTGCTGTACAAAAATTAAGTTCAAATTGACCATAAAAAAAATTCAGTAAAATATTTTGCATTAGATGAAAAATAAATCTATTGTTAATAATTAGAGAAAATATATTGCATGATCTAAGTGGTGCAATTTATTAATAATTAATGGTTTATTTTAAGATATTATTAGAGGGAGATAGATAGGGTCGAGTTAGGACGTTATGGTTTCGAGCAATAATAAAAAAGACAGAACAAATTTTGTGAGAATAATAAAATATAACTTCGACTTGTAAAATATATTAAATTTATAAATAAAAATCTTCTATAATAGGTAAGAGAGGGACAGGAAGCCCAATTAAAAATAAATTTTGTAAGGACTAATTTGAAGAGAAAAATATTGATATGGTAATAATTAAAAGAATATTTTTTAAAATAGTATATTACATTAAAAATAAATATAAAAATATATGTATTTCTTTTTTATGTTGAGAGAGATTTTAATATAATTAGATATTTATACTTATTTAATATAATTATTCATTTTAGAGAGGTAGAGAGAGTAAGAGATAAGGAAGAAAGAGTTAAATAGGTGGAGAGGTTGAGAGAGATTGAGAGAGGGAGATAGAGTATTAGCTTTAACTTATAAATTAAAATAATTTTCTTATAAATTAAAACATTTCTCATAAATTAAAATAATTTTAAATATTTAAATAAATATTTAATTTTTATTTATTTATTAAATTATTAAATGAAATTTTATTTTTATTTATTAAAATTATTTATAACTATAAATTTTTACTTGTAATACATATTTTTTTAAATTGCTTCATAGCTTCAGAAAAGGCTACAGGTAATTTCACCAAATCTGTGCTCGGGTTTGGTGAAGGGGAAGTGGGGAACCTTTTAAAAATATTATTATTAAAGATTAAATTCGAAATAAGAATATAATAAAAAAATTAAAAAGGATCATACATCTGAATAGATTTTACATTTTTAGTTAAAATAAGAAAACATAAAACTGTACGAGACTGTATTGAAAAGGAGCTGCTTATCATCTTTTTTATTTTTTTAATCATATTCATTCTCCTAAATTAACCTTTAATAATGATCTATTTTTAATTTCTCCTTTGGTGAAACTATTTCTCTTCATATTTTTATTTATAAAGATTTTAAAGCTAAAAAAAATATATCAAAAAATAAATAAAAATACATAAGAAAATGACTCATATAGACAACCTAAAGCATATTTTATCCTCTAACTGACTTTAAGGATAATTTACCCCTCCTAGTGCAAACGGGTCATGAAGGTGATCTAGAAGGTTATAATTGTCTAGCTTCTCGAGGTCATTGGCGACCTGTGGTGAAGCATTAGATCAATTTTTTCGTTCATACTTAAGTTAAGAGAGTGATAGGCTCCATCGTTGACCAGTTTTGATAGATGAGTTGTAAACTTCATGGATGAAGACTTTCTTCTAATTGATATGGTGGACATGATGGCAGTATATATCTCTTCATAAATGGCTACAAGTGGACATCCTTGATTGGAGGGAGGGTGACAGATTGAACAATTGACAAGATCTTTTGATTGTCCTTGTGAAGGGTGACTCCCTTTAGGGCTGTCAAAATCAAGTTATGGATTACGTTCGTGATCAATCTAAAATTGATGACTTGACACTGTTCAAACTGACCCAACCCAACCAATTTTTTTGCAAACGGGTCAAGTTTTTTAAAACCGAACTTGAGCCACTTCAGATATATTTTACTTAAATTTTTTATTTAATTTGATTTATTTAAACTTAAATTAAATTATGATAAGATTTACTTCAATAAATTTAAAATAAACCAAGCTTAATTCAATTTATACAACATAATTTATTATTTTTTGGAAAGAACATTTACTTATTTTATAACAATCTTTTAAAACCCTCATAAATTAATTAAAAATGAGTCAAACCGGGTTGATTTTGGATTTTCGTGTCAACCCAACCGCGACCCGCTTTTATGAATGGGTCAAAATCCCTAACTCGAAATTCGAGTTTTTGGATTGTTTCAAATATTGACACTCCTAACTCCAGTACCTCTACGTGTCGTAGTAAATGAACTTTCAGCGACTTTTAGGCAAGTTTTCCTTGTGGGTCCATAAGGTATGTGTCCACCTTTTATGACCCACAAAATACTCATTAAATATCTTTAAAAATATATATATGAGTATACAATAAATAACACATAAAATACATTAAAAATTTTATACATATTTAATAAATTGATTATTATGTTCCATTATCATTATTTTAAATTTCTCAATTAATTACAAACAATTACAACTTAAAATTCTGATATGCAAAAATAAAAGCATTAAAGCCATAACTTTAGGGTTTAGGTCTACAACCCTCACTGTTTTAGAATTTTAAACAGTTTGAAGCATCATATATATGAAAAAGTAATAAAAAATAATTATCAAGTAAGATCTTAAAAATGGGTAAAAAATTAAAATCATATGAATAATTTATAGTTAAACACTAAATATTTTCTAATAATAATTATTATAATAATAGTAATAATAAGATAATAAAATATTGATTAATGAAAAAGAATCCGTAATTAATTAGTGGTTTAATCATCGCTGACCATTTAAGAAAATGATCAGTCGAGCTGCATTGGACTGCTATAAATAAAGAGGAGAGCGAGCAAGCTTTCAATAAAGAAGAAGAAGAAGTAGACATATATGGGGAGCTTAACTAATAAAATGCTTCTTTCAAATCCCAACATTCCATCTTATTCCCTATATGGTAGCACTGATCTTCTTCAACTGAGATCATTAAGCTTCAGCAACTTCAAGCATCCTGCAGCTGTTAATACTTGTTTCTACAAAACAAGACCTAAAGGTATCTATCGATCACTTGGAACTCTCAGAAAAAAAAGAATTTTTTTTTTAAACTGAAGTTTTATAACTCGATCGGTTCTTCATTTTCTGCCTATCTCATGCATGCAAAGGTGTCGTTAAAGCTCTGAAAGCCATCCCAGAAGCAATGATAAAGGATCCAGTACTATCCATGGTATGCTTACACTTTTTACTATTATTGTTCTTCTTAAAATAGTTGCCATGATAGTTCAGTTCAGTAATGTTTTATAAAACAAGTATTGAATTAATACTGTTATTCATGTGGTAGGAGCTGGTGGATGAAGAACAAGAGAGGATTGAGACCTTAGTGAGAGAGATCAAGGAGCTGTTCGCATCAATGGGAGATGGTGAGATAAGTCCATCACCCTATGACACGGCATGGGTTGCAAGAATTCCCTCAATGGATGATCCAAATAAGCCTCAGTTTCCAACAACACTCCAATGGATCCTAAAGAACCAGCTCAAAGATGGCTCATGGGGAGAGCCCAAGTTTTTCTTTCTATATGATAGACTTGTTTGCACTCTATCTTGTGTTCTTACTCTCACACTGTGGAGGAAGGGAGATGAACTAATTTCCCAAGGTAACATTTTATATATATGTATGATTTCAGTTTTTTATAGGTAGGAACTTCAAAATAATTGATTATTGCATTTAGTTTCTAAGTTCTTACGCTGCATATATGCTTTAGACAATTAGATCAATTGCAATGAAAATTAACTTAAGAGTTCATTAAGTAAATTATGACAAGCTAGACAACATTAATTCAGTTAATAGTTTTAATAACATTTATCTAATAATATATAATATCTGAGTTTTTAAGAAAACTTAGAAGAAATACACATTATTTATTTGATAGTTATTTAACATATTTATATGGCGGCTTAGTAGTTTTTTTTAATAGTAATATAGCATGGGATTAGTATTATTTAGTTTTATGTAAGAAGATTATTATGTAGCTATTAAAAAGATGCTAGAAAATGTTAGAGCGAAGTTGCTTTGATCATCGGAAGTGCAATTAATAATCGTCCTTGTGCGCTATTTTTAAAAGATATAATATCACAATTAAATACAGCATTTCATGTAGAATATTTAACTACCTTTTGGATAGATAATAAATTGATAAATAATATAGGTGCATAGAGGATTGGAGGAAAGAGGGCTTATGATGAAGAAGGCCAAGAAGGTGTTGGATCCTTATATCCATTTATAAAAGCCGAATGAAAATCAGGATTTAGAAAATTAAATTTAGATTTTCTCAATTTTAATTTTCTTAATAGTTAATTAATTTTAAAATATAGAATGAAGAAAACTTATTGAAATGTTGATTAAGATCTAAATCTTATTCTTCAAAATATTAATTGAGATCATAATTCTTTTTCTTCTAATTAATCACATCGTCAAATATATTTTAATGAGTGGACACATTCAATCAATTATTGATGAATGCTTTTTTTTAATGCAATTTGTGCTCTCAATACAATTTCATTCTTTAAAAAGATAGAAAAGACTAAGAGACTTAATTTATCTCATCCATCATCTTTCATCTTTCATCTTTCATGTAAAACTTAATTTATTTTTTTATAAGAAAAGTTTACATCTTTTCAATTTGGATATCTCTTTTCACAAGCATATTTTTGTTATTCATGAAGCATCTTTTAATATATATTAAAATAATAACTATTATGACATATTATCATCTCTATCTTTAATGACACATCATCATCTCATAAAATTTTATATAAAAAAAGATGTTCTTATAACATAAAGGTGTTACTAATATAATCATAATTTAATATTTATATTATATTATATTTTTAACAGTAGTGTTCAATTAATATATAATAGTCCTAAGGTGATTAAGAAGTGACATATGGACCTACAATTTAAGCTTCAATCAATTTGATTATTAATTTAACTCTTAAACTAATAAATAAAAATGATTAAACTCAATATTATTCCACTATAAAAATAAAATTGCACTCTTGAATTTATAGTATTGTTGTGGGCTAGAAAATACGCGGCGATAGAGATTTAATTATGCGTCTTAACGTTGCAAGGATAACTAGCTCACACACAGAGAACACAAGATTTTTTACGTGGAAAACCCTTGAAATGGGAAAAAACCACAGGGTCTAGCCCAATTGAAAATAATTCCACAAGAATATTGAGTCGATTACAAAGGACCGAAATCACCTCCAAGGGTGTTCAGATTACAACTAGTTACTGTTTGAAATGCGTTAAGTATTAGACCCAGTGTCACTTGGGAGATCAGGAGTTGATGGTCTGGTTTTGAGTAGGACGTCGGGTCTTAAGCAGGACGTCGAGTCTTCAGCAGGACGTAGGGACTGAACGTCGGGCCTTTAAGCAGAACGTCGAGTCTGAACGTCGGGCCTTAAGCAGGACGCCGGGTCTTCAGCAGGACGTAGAGGTTCCTACGGTGGTCCGGCGAGGTTCCTGCGGTAGTCCGGCGGTGTCCGGCGAGACTTCTGCGGTGGTCCGGCGATGGTCCGGCGGCCGTCGAGGAGGAGCTTCTTCCTTCTCTTCTCTTCTTCTCTCTCTTGCTTTGATTCCCCCTTTGTGAAGAATGAGGGCTCTATTTATAGTTTTTATGGAGTGGCATAGCCCGTAAATAGGCGTGAGATCAGGGGCGAATAGGGCGTGGTCGAATGGACGGCCGATATTGAATTCTACGATCGTGGACCGTTCGTTGGACATTTGAAGGCCTTACTGATGTCGGAATTTAACGATCTTGGGCTCGTTGGATTCAAATTGTCGAGACGCTCGATTCGAGTATAACCTCGTTAAAATCGGAGTCCGTTTGGTAACTAAAATTGTGGTCTGAACCTTCCAACAGCGCTTCGGGTCCATGATTTGGACCCATTTGGGCTCGGATTGGGTCAAACTAGGTGTCGTTGGGTTCGTATTTCCGAGACGCTCAGTTTGACTGTAAGCTCGCTGAAATCGGAGTTCAGATGATCCCGGATTTAATTTTTGAAAGTACTTTCCAACATGCTTTTTGCCTCGATATTCATGCCCGATCAAGATAATTTTTGCACGACGTATCAAGTATAATTTACTCAATTTAAAAGATTGAATTGTCCATTGATTTATTCATTGCATATAAAATAATTCTCCATAAAAAATTCATAATTAAAGCTAGGTTATTCAATCATCTCACTAATTATATTTTGATCATTGAATTTCAATTAATTATCTAATATTGAATAATAAACTTTGTATTCTTATCACAAAATTTGAGTGCTCAATTATTAGGTTCTGAATTAATTATTCAAAAGAATTAATTTTTTAACTTTCAAAATTGAAAGGAATGGATCTCATATTTGTATATTAACATTTCTAGTCAAATTTTTCATTATGTTTCCAGGATAAAATAATTCATTTTATATCTTCTAAATTTAGGGCACTTGCCGGCAGAATTTCTGATGGTTAAAATTGCCATAAAGAAGTTACTAAAAAAAGGCGGCTAAATCGCCGGTAAAGGCATGATGGTAAGAGTATACCGGCAATTTGTCCGGCGGTCAGGAATTTTCGACGGTTAATCCTTTTTTTTACCCGCAATTCGACCACTGGTTAAAAGTTGCTGTCAAATCGTCGAGATCTAGAACTTGCTACGCTCCAGAGAGCTACAATCATAAAGAGAGAAGAAAAACCTACATAGTCGAGGATCCCTCTAATTACAAAAAATTGAAAAAGAAAAACCTAGAACTAGTTAGGCTAGGAGCCATCACCCAAAAGGAGAGATCTAGAAGAGCCATAGTCAGAACGAGCAATGATCCCTATAAAAAAAAAAAGTACTTTCACCAAAACAAAGGAAAAGAAACCACCAATAGCCAAAAAAGGTCCACCATACAATAGAGAGACTAAACCCAGAAACTATAACATCAACACACTAGAACCAGATAAATATAGCCTTGATGTACAGATTAAATGATCAGCAGTAAATAGGCCCCCATAGAAAGTAACTTAAATTCCCAACAAGAAATTTTGGAAGATGTAGAGTTGATAATCTTATCGAATAATAACGAACTTTTATAACCTTTAAATAAAGGAGTGCCAAGATAATAAAAAGGCAAAACTTGAATAGAAAAAACAGTATAAGTAGAAATATTGTTACTTTGCACATAAGACATATCCTTGCTGCCAATGAAGGTGCATTTGTCGTTATTAAAAGACATACCACTTTCATTCTCAAAGTTATAGAGAAGAGTTCTAATTTTTTTAACACACTTTAAAGCACCATTGCAAAATAATGATACCATTGCCACTACTAGAAGTTTTCTAGTAACTTTGACTGTTAATGAAAAAAAATTGGGACAAACCTCTAGAAAGATAATCAACAGCTATAATATAATGGACATGAGATGAAAAATTTCCTTGTCTAACACCTTTAGCACCCTTAATAAAATCATGAGAAGTACCATTTATAATGATGGAAAACCAACCATTCTTAACTATGCCTTTAAGAAGGTTGATGACTTTAACATCAAAACCAAACAATTGAAGAATTCTAGATAAAAAAATTACAGTTCAAGTTATCGTAAGCCTTAGAAATGTCTAATTTCAAAATGCGATTATGATCGTAAACTTTTTTATTGATCTCATGAAGAAGTTCCTGAGCAAGAAGCACATTGTCATCTATATTTCTACTTTTAATAAAACCAGTTTGATCACAAAGATAATTTTAAAGAGTAAATTAGCTAACCTATTAGCCAATATTTTGGAGATGAATTTTTTGAAAGAAGAGCACAAGCTTATAGGTCTAAAATCACTCTAGCCAATAGGATTATATTTTTTTAGGAATTAGCACAATAGAGGTAGTAGTAAAGCATTTAGGGATTGTAAAACCATTTTAAAAAAAGCCCAAACCTCCTTACAAATATCCATCTTAATAATACTCCAACAAACTTGAAGGAAAGAAATAGAAAAATAATCCAAACCAGTAATAGACACCTTATTCATAAACATAAGGACTTATAAATCTCCCCATCATCCGAAATTTTAGATAAAGATTAATTGTCACCATTAGAAATTAAAGAGGGAATAATAGTCAGATTTGAAACTTGCTTAACATTATTAGAGACATCAAAAGAATTTTTTAAATAATTGATAACATAATCAGTAATATCATCAGAATCCTCACACCAATCACGAGAATTAAGTTTGATCCTCTTAATGAAAAATTTAGCTCTCTTAGAATTAACTAAATAATTAAAATATTTAGTGTTCTTGTTACCTTCAGCAAGGTGCTTAGAGGTAGCTTTTTGTCTCCAGTACTCCTTTTCCATGAATTGGAGACGCAGAAGATTAGCCTTAGCCAATCTTACATGCTCCAATCAGTAGAATCAAATGAAATAGTAAATTGCATTTCAAGATCAGCCACCAAATTTTTAGCATTAATAATATTCTCAAATATATTCCCAAATTTGTTCTTATTCCACCACCTTAAATACTACTTAAGCCCTCTTCAACTTAAGAGAAAGTAGGATCATATCATTATCCCCTTGAAAATAGTAGATAGGGGCATACCAATTATCCTTCAAAATATTTTAAAAATTAACATCCTTTAACCACATGTTTTGAAAACAAAAAGGGCTAACAACTTGAAGTCAACTTGAGAAATCTTAAGCAAGAGAGGAGAATGATTAAAAATTGTCCTGCTAAGATGCTCAACAGAAGAATTAGAGAAAGAACCAAGCCAGTCACCATTAAACAGTAAATGATCAAGCCTTTCTCAAACCTTATTATTGGACCATGTAAAGTTATAACCATAAAAGCCAATGTACTCAATAAGCCCACAATCCATAATCATATTATTAAAATCTTTCATAGAACTCAAGCTAGGAGCTAAATATTTATTTGGGTCGACATCGCGCCGTATGCCGAGATCTCCGATATAATTATTAATAGTAATATAGTATGGGATTAGTATTATTTAGTTTTATGTAAGAAGAGTATTATGGAGCTATTAAAAAGATGCTAGAAAGGTTGAGGGAAGCTGCATTGATCATTGGAAGTAGAATGTGCATCATTTATAAAAGATTATTTTTTTTTTGAACATTTAGGCCAATTAATGCAAACCCACACATATTACATATGCGAGACTTGAACTCAAGATCTCTTGGTTGGTAACCAAATCTCCCAACCAATAGCTCAAGATGAGATGTGTCCGAAAATATATAGTATGACAATTAAATACACAATTGCATGCAGAATATTTAACCACCTTTGGGATAGATAGATAATAAATTGATAAATAATATATATAGGTGCATAGAGGATGGTCGTTCGAAGAGGAAAGAGGGCTTATGATGAAGAAGGCCAAGAAGGTAGGGATTGTTGTTCAAGGCTTTTGGTGTGCATTCATCAATTAGGAAGAAGGTTACAAGTAGAAAGTAGAAACTTGTTGTGCCTATTCACCCAAGGAAGCAAGAGTCGAGGAGCTAGGTAGAATGCAAAAAGGTGAGTTATTTGGGTCCATTATTATTTGGGCTTTTGATTGAAGACCATAATCTAAAGTAATTTATTGAAGACACTACAGAAAAATTACCTATTATTAGCGAAAATTGATCATTTTCCGATGAAGTCGGAATTTACTGGCGGCTTTCTAGCAACAAAATTTTCTTCAGTAAAACCCGCGTAAGAAAACTATTTCTGGGGGTCTTATATATATATATATATATATTCATAAACTCTTTAATTAGCTACACATTCTATTTATTTCTTCAATGAATAAGTACATCTCTTGGAAATAAATGGCCAATAATGGATGGGAGATCTCTCAATGAAATGATATACATAATGAGAAAATGCATGTATAGGGGGAACTGATAAACTTGTATATGTAGTTAAATTCAAATCAAAGCATGCAACTGGTCATTTTATATGTATTTTGCATTTTATGGCTTTTACAATGTTCGCTTGATTTACTTATTGTTTTGTTGTTGAACAGGACTTCATTTCTTGCAAAAACATATTCCTAATCTAGAAAAGGAAAAAAACAATAGAAGACTTGTTGGTTTTGAGATTACATTTCCCTCAATGCTCGAAGAAGCTCAAAGTCTTGGGCTTAGCCTTCCTTATGAGCTACCCTGTTTAAAGCATATCTTCACACTTAGAGAGGAAAAGAAGAGGAGGTAACTAAAAATATATATCAACTGAAGATGGCTCTCATATGGAATTAAATTCTGTCCACTAAAATATTTACTACAAAAATATATTCGCTAGGATTCCAGTGGAAGTAATGCATTCAGTTCACACTACGATGCTTCACTCATTGGAAGCATTGCAAGAGTTGGTTCAATGGGATAGGATTTTGAAGTTGCAATCTTCAAATGGAAGCTTCGCAGACTCCCCCTCTGCTACAGTAGCTGCTTATTTGAATTCTCATGACAAGAAGTGTCTTGAATACTTAACCAACATAGTGAAGAGATTTGAAGATCATGGTAGTTCCCTTTATGCATCACACTAATTTGTTTATATTTTAGATATACTATACTACCATTTTTTTTATTATATGATTTGCAGTTCCTTTTGCATATCCTGTTGACATATTTGAGCGGAACTGGATGGTTGATACAATCCAACGATTGGGAATAAATCACCACTTTCATGAAGAGATTTCCAATACTCTTAACTATTTATACAGGTAAGATATAATCATGCTTGATGCAAGATTTCAATGATGCATATAATGTATAGTTAGTTTTGTTGCTATCTAGAAATCTAAGAAAAGATGGGATTGCATGGGCAAGAGATCTCTATTTGACTGATATTGATGATACATGCATAACAATGCTATTATTAAGGCTACATGGCTACCCAGTATCCTCTGGTAAGTATTCTTTCATATAAAGCTAAAATATAAATTCACTCTTTAATCAAGACTAACTTTATGAATTTACATTCTTTGAAATATGCCAAGTATAAACTCATTTTGCATGCACTAAAGCTAATGTTGCCTGCATTTATAACTAATTTTATAGATGTGCTTGAGTACTTTAAGTATGATGATGACAACTTCATGTGCTATGTGGGTGAGACACACAAAGGAGTTTCAGATACCTTTTCCTTGTATCGCTTCTCCCAAATTGCATTCCCAGGAGAGAAAATACTAAAACAAGCTAATTCTTTTGCTAAACAACATCTAATAAACACCATCAGAGATAATCAAGTGCATGACAAGTGGGCTATAAAGAAAGCTTTAAATAAGGAGGTAATTTACATCTTTCTTTGATCTTTTCATTAGATATAACATAGATAGGATATGTTCTTTATTCTATTAATCTTAAAAATGAATAGATAGAATGGGAACTAAGAAAACCATGGAAGATGAGTCTTCCTAGGCTTGCAACACAAGAATACATAAGAAATTATGGAGATGATGATGTTTGGATTGGCAAGTCTATGTTCAGGTAAAGCAATTGGCATCTTTACTAATAATTACATGCATATTAAATAATATGGTGGGTTTGGTAGCATCTTTACTATTGTATTCTTACGTTTTAGGATGCCCAATATCAATAATTCAAAATACTTGGAGCTTGCGAAGTTAGACTATAATAAGTTGCACGCCATACACACAGGGGAAGCTAATTCAATACTTACGTGAGTTGTTTTTCATACATAGCTACGTACACTTGAAGATAAAGTTTTATCAAAGCTTCTAATTTCTTCTTCTTCTTTTTTTACGTCCCAGATGGTGGAATTCTTATGGTTTTGATGATCATCTTGTCACCCAGTTCAACCCACGGGAGATCCATCTCTCTATATGCACAGCTATATATGAGCCAGAATTTTCAAACTCCAGGATAGTTTATACCAAATGCAATTGCATTGAAAACATACTCAAAGACGTGTTTCAAAGCCATGAATCCATCGATGAACTAAAAATATTTTGCCAAGCACTAAATGAGTAAGTTTACAGGTATATATTACTCATTGTTTTATTGGTGAATAATTCATTTAATATGTTATTTGACAATGTTTGTAGATGGAAACCTTCAGTGGCGCAAGTTCTTTCACCCACCTTGCAACGAGCATTTATGGGAGCCTATGATACCATCAATGAACTGGCAATTGAAGCCAATAATGCACAAGGAAATGATGTCTTCCACTACTTGCATGATCTAGTAAGATAACCTTCATGGAATAATCTATATTCTTATCTAAGAAGTGCCAAAGCAAAAAAATTTTGGTTCATTTGACAGAGAAAGTTACAAGTGCAAAAATATCTGAAGATGAGGGAGTTCAAAGATGCGAAGCAATTTTCTAGCTTAGAAGAATATGTTGAACAATATAAGAGAGGGCTAGCGGTCACCTGCAGATTATTACCCTCCATGTTCCTCATGGGAGATCTTCTATTGAATAAGGCACTCAAAAGCTTGGATCACATATCCAAAATCGAGGAAAAACTGACTTTATACCTTGCATTACTTGTAAGTGCATCAATATAATCTTTGTTAAATCAATTTCTTTTTTTTTGCATAATTGTAACAACTACTTAGCAAGTTATTTTTATCATATGGTTTCAGAATCTAATGATAGAGGAAAAATCTGAAATCTTTCTACTCATGAAAAAACAATACTGCTCGAAGCAAGAAGTACGAGATTACATAGAGGAGAAGATTGAAGATGCCTTTGATGAATTAACACATGAGTACCTAAAGCCCAGTTATCACGTTCCAAAATCTTGTCGCAGACTGATCTTTGAGCATGGTAGGATTACTCGATTTTATATTGACAAGGTTGGCAATGACCAATTTGCTGAATCAATAGAGAGTCTTTATACTCTAGTATTATAAAGACTTTAAGTACATTTATGTCTTGTCCTTTTATGCCAATGTTTCAAAATAATTAACTCTTAGCATAGTCATGGATCCTTAGTAGATGGTCAATATTTGAATGCCTTGTCGGACTACTTAATTTTAGTAGGTAAGTTGTAAAATTCAGTTTCTAAATTCAAAATAGCTTAATCTCTCTATATTTGTATTGAGAATATCATATCATATGACAAATTTTAAATTTTTAGGTGGGCTTAATTGGTGTGCATGATCATAGATATCAACTCAAGTAGGAGCTACTTTAACTAAATTCAAACTGGTTCAAGTAATGCATCTTAGGTTTCATTTGGGACGACTTTCTTACTGCTTCTTAAAGCAGCTTTAAGAAGCAGTACGAAAGTCGTCCCAAATAAAGCGTTAATTTTATTAAATATTTTAAAACTATTATTTACTAGTATTATGCATGTCTATATATAATATATATTTTATTAAAACATTTTTTTATTAAAACCATGTAATTAATATTTAATTATATTTAAAAATATCTCGATTAGATGTTGGGAAGGAGCTAGGCAAACTAAACATGAATCAAATACACAACATCATCAAGATATTGAATTTCATTAGCTTACAAGTAAGCTTTCAGTATTTGAATATAAACAAGTTTATGGTATCACATTGTGTGTGACTATTGGAGCAATCTTGATTGGGCAACCACTCCTCAACATTGGAAATATGGACCATTTTGCTATGCTTGGGTTTTTGTCTGCAACTCTCCACCTGATTCAAACAAGAAATTTACTTTTAGTTTTGGCATGACTTTAATGGTTTAATCTGTTTCAAGAATAGTAGAGCAATAGCCAAAGAAAAAAAAAAGTAAGTCTCAAAGCCAATAAATTTATCCTTTAATGAGTATAATATATATTTTAAGATATAGGTTTCGTTCGTGTGGGCTACAAAATTTCATGCCCCGGCCTCTCTATGTCCCCTTTCTTTCTTTTTCGGGTCGTCGAGGAGAGTTTTAACATTTAAGTTACCCACCAATCCCATTCTTCTTCCATGAAATTGATGCAGCAATAGCTAATGCTTGAAAGGTGATAAAACATTGTATAAGATTGCCCTCAATATTGAAAGACTTCCTTTGAACCTAAAAATAGATCATAACAAAACGACCATCTTACTTCAATCATGCCCAGGACGTTGAAGTGAATGATTGACCTTTCGAGGTTATAACAAAAGTTGCCCCCCATCCATGAATCATTTTCCATGGATGGCGCCAAGTTGTGGCGTACGTGCTAGAAATTTTGAGTCAACATAGTTTATGTTTTATGTCATAACATTGTACAAAGATTCAATATGAATAGATAAAAGTAGTAGTAGGAACAAATAAATTTTTATGTGGAAAATCTGGAAAGGGAAAAACCACGGGGCCTAACCTGGTTGCAAAATTCACTATGTTGAAAGTCTTACAAAGATTCTCCTTTTCCTAATTATTGTTGAAGAAGAAGAAAAATACATAAATTTTGTGTCCTTAAAAGGACAATTAAGGCCCAATAATAAGTCTTGATTCTTCTAATAGAGAATATAGAAAGTAGATGTTCGCAGGCTGACAAATTTACCCAACAACATGGTTAAATTTTCTTAGTATTTTAGAGAAAGTGGTGATTTTTGAAGCTGGTCATCGGTGGCGACGGTAGTTGGCGGTGACAATAACTGATGGTGGTTGTTGGTGGCAATGGACGAAAAATGCAAGAAAGCTCTCCCTAGGTTTTTGGTTGTGGCATGGTCATAAATATGGAGAAAATTTAGGGCAAATTAGGAGTGCTCAATCAAACGGTACATATTGATTCCTTTAATCATAGAGCTTTCATCAAGCATTTAAGTGCTTTAATGATGTCAGAATTAACTAATCTTGTGCCCATTAGATTTGTCCGATCGGGCGCTTGATTTGACTATAAGCATGTCATATTTGGAAATAATTTGATTACTCAATTATTGTTTTAAAGCTTCAAAGTACGCTTCAGTCCATTAATTCAAGCCCATTTAGACTAAGTTTAGACCGATTTTGATGTCATTGGGTTCATCTTGTCAAGACATTTAGTTTTATTGTAGGTTTGCTATGATCAGAATTTGGATGGTTCCAAATTTAATTTTTAAAGCTTCCTGTTTAATTATGTCTCAAGATTAGTGCTTGATCAAGCTAATTTTTGGTGACGTATCTAAAATAAATCATGATCTCTCACTCTTCTAAGTTTTAATCAATGAACTATGTTATAGATATATCCTTTGTCTGGGCAAAAGCCTTCATAGAACCAATCATATAATGATTAGTAGTTGCCTTACCTATATGTAGTAACAAGGCGATGGAGAAAAACCATCATGAAAGCTTTGGCAAGATTTATTCCCAAGCAAGTTCTTCCTCCTGTGCCAAAAGCTAGAAAGCTACAAGCCTTCAGTTCGACCTGAAAAAAAATGAAATGAAATAAAATAAAATCCACAGTAAGAACTTTGAGACAAAAATGGCCCAAGAGACCAGACAGTTGAAATATTTGGTCTGACATTCTTGTCCAATAAGTTTATAAAAACTAACCAAAACTACTTGCTTTTTTTACCTCCAAAAACAATATGAGTAATTTTGAAGTACCATATTTAAATAGGACTCTTCATACAATCAAAAATTTATCATCACCATCATCATATAATCATCATCATCATCATCACATCATTGTCGTCATTATTATCATCATCATTTAATATTCATTTATATAGTTAGCAATTTTTCATATATTAATCTATTGTTTGTATAAGATTTGTAATTTTATTATGATTAATTTGATTATTTTACACATTTGAATGAAACTTACATCAAATCTCGATGGATTAAACTCAAATGGATCAGCATATAGCATAGGATCATGGTGTATTGATCTCGCATCCACATTGACTATCCAACCTTTCTTAATATGAAAGCCTGAGAATGCACAAATAGATTATAAGACTCTCTCACCAAAACAATATGACAAATCTTCATGCAAACTATCTAAATTTTACATTTCTATGGATTGCTGATATTTGTTAAGAAATAAATTAAATAGACCTTCAATTTGGCAATCTCTCAAGGCCACTCTTGGGAACCATGATACTATAGTGGCCATCCTTAAGGACTCCTTCACAATCTACATTATTCAATAGTAAAGATAGAGCTTGCAATTTATAATTTGCAGCATCAACAAATAACATTAAATTAAAATTACAAGTAAATAAATTCTTCTATTTAAATCTAAAGCTTAAAGAACATGTCTATATGTCTATTATTTATGTTGGTGTGTACCTTTGACGCATATGACATTTCACTCAAAGTCTCAAGCTTTAGATTTGCATTTCCGGTAAATTTGAATTGTAGCTCCAATTGTTTTGCCTAATATGGAATATAATCATAATAAATATATATATTTGGAATAATGAAAAAAGAGTTAAAATTGAATGAGCTTTTTTTTTTTGTTGTTAATATTATATTTGGAACTCACCGTTAGTGTCTCTTTAACTTGTTGATTCTCATCAAGGTATTTAACCATCCATGCTATGGCACTTGCTGTTGTAATTTGTCCTTCAAAAAGAAAAAAATAATAATAAATTCTTATAGCACTAACATGATTGTGATACTGATTAACAAAGTGCTTAGTAAACAATGATGTTATCAACCTATTTTATTAGGTTTAAATTTTTAGATCTCTTATATAGAGGAGTAATATATATGCATAAGAATACAATGTAGGCTTCGTTTGTAACAATTTTCTTACTGTTTCTTAAAGCAGCTTTTTAGTACTCTGATTGTGTGCCGGACTGGTGCTCTTTATAGCTTTTGTGCGGGTGCTGCTATTGAGAGTGAGCTTGAGGTGAACTGGGTTTACAATTGCCGTAAGGGTTATATGTTAAATGGTGGTCTTTGGACAAGCTGCGGGAAATTTTGGATTTCTGGGGGGATTCCGTTTTGTCTGGAAGTGACTGTGGGGTATTATTACATGATTAATGAGGAATGGGTTAGTAATGTTGTTAATCATGAGGGGTTTTGTTGGCTTCACAATTTCTCTTGTTCTAATATATTTTTTTGGAGTGCTTATTGCAGGTACAATTTGAATTCAACCTTAGGAATCTTCATGGAACGCAAGGTACTCTTAGGTTTTCTTTTGGATTTCTATATTTTTGGTTATCTGTGTTTCTGCAGGAAGCTTGAGCTGAATAGTACGAATCTTCTCTTCCTTTTTTGGGTGCTGGTCCCTATTATCCCTATATTTTATTTATGCATTTCTTGTACTCGTAGGATAAGGAACCTCCGGCTTTTAGGTTTTTTTGTTTCTTTTTTGCCTGTAGCTCTTTTGAGCAGTAGCATGCTGGAGGGTCCTTTTAAGGACCTTGTAACCTTTTTTGATATTAACACGTAGGCCCCTTCTGTGGGTTTAAACTAAAAAAAAAAAAAAAAGTTGTCCCAAATGAAGCCTTAGACTCAATTGTTAAAATGAAGATGTGACTCTAGTGACAGACATGTTGGATGGCAGTACAAAAGAGAGCAATAAAATGAAAATATAAGTAATTAAGGCAAAGGCACATATATACACATCTCTATAAATAAATGTTAAAAAAAATTTTACATCAAAGATTTCTCTTTTATAAGCACTTTGTCTACTAATGATGATGATGATGACTAATATAAATAAGATCCACTTAAAATTACTCATGAAAAATGAACAAATTTAAAGCCCATACCTGCAATTATTAATGTCAATATATTATCTTCAATTTGTCTATCAGATAATGGTTCTTCATTTTGCATGTCATTTCTTGCAAGCAAGGACTGCAAGAAATCCTCATAATAAGCTGAACTCCTTCTCCTCATATCTATCTTTCTCCTCAAGGCTTTCATGACTCTTTCCCTAGCCTGTCATACAATTAATAATTAAAAATAATGATTTCTTATATATTAAACCTACATGTATAAAACTAATAAATAAAATATTCCATTTATACATATGTTACCTTGATTCCTCTGAAAAATCTAGTTCCAGGCCATTTCAAAGGAAAGGCTACCATTGCTTCACTTATTTCAGATACATCCTTTTGCAGTGCTTCTAATTCTTCTTCTTGGTCTAAACTTATCAGCATTTTACATATGGCATTGAAGGTAATCTGACAGAATGAGTTGAAAATGAAAAAAAGAGCAAAATTTATAATGAATTTTTTTTTTTGATTAAAAATGATGTTTGACATTTTTTTTTCTCATTAATTGATTATGCAAAACACTTAATTAACATTACTTTGTACTGTTCAGAAAAAGGGACTGTGAGGTTTGCCAAATTTGTATCATGAAATTAATAAAATAATCAAATTACTGAATCAGCATTTGTATTTTCTACATAAAAAAAAAGTGTTAATCAAAGGCCCTCACCTTCATAGCATCATTAAGCACCACTGCTGTTTCATTTTGCTGCCATTCAGCCATTGTTCTGATTACAAGTTCATCAAAGTTCTTGATTGCAGAATCCATGGAATTTGATGTGAAGAGATTCGATATGATTCCACGCATAAACTTATGATTCTGATAAGATAAACATAGTATACTTTGATCTCCTAACAATTCTGCAATTGATCTCATGTATCTTTTGGAGAAATCGATCGAATCGCCACTTAAAATTGATTTTGCAGATTCAGTGGATGAGAGGAAGACATGAGTTTCTCCAAAGATTTTTGTCTTGAAACATTTTCCATACCTGCAAAAAAATACACATAATTCCTTTTTTTTTCCTAATAATCATACTAAATTATAAAAATTTACATAAATAATCTTCTTGTGTTTAATAAAACTAAACAAAAGCTTCAAAGTAACAACAAAATTCAAAACGCTTTTTTAGGATTGATATTTTTCGAAACTTCTCATGTTTTCATAATAACTATTTTTTTTATTTCTCTAAAGGAACAAAACATACAGCGAAAAGATTTCATGAAGATTAAAAATGCAAAATTAGATGATATAATGCAAAGAAAATAATTAATAAATATATTATAATACTTTAGATGTCTTCTTTCAACAAAATCATAAAGCCCTTTGATGCAGCCATTTGCAGAGATGAAAGCCAGCGTTTCTCCTATTAATGGAAATCCTAAGCTTCCTGGTGGAGAATTTGAAAAAATACTTTGATTTTTTTTCTTGGATTGAATCTTCAGAATCATAAAAAGTACTGTAAGAAGAAGAACAAAGAGGAGGAGGAAGAAGTTGTGAAAAGGGTTGATGAAAGAGAGAGCCATTATTTACTCATAAGAAATGAAATTATGTAAGGCCTTATAGAGTTTTTTTGGTGCACAAGTTGAAGGTAGGTAGGGCTCTTAAAAGATTCTTGCTCAACAAAGGCTTGAAGATGTTTGATGTGATCTTTGAGTTGAATAAAATTTGGTTACAAAACTAGCTCGAGCTGATCTCTATTTAGGCTAATAAAAATTCTTGTTAAACTATTAAGCCTCATTAACATCTTCATAAAAAAAGTTTTACAGTAAGTACAAAATCCCAATCCTAACAAGAGGTGATTTATGTGGCATGAGTCATTTTTTGAATGAACAAATTGGAGATGGTGCCTGCCTTTTCTCCAAGTCAAAAGCCTAATTATGAAGAGCAATTATCATGTGGCTTTAAAAAAATATTTCTTATTTTATCCTGACAATTAGTGGGCTGTCTTTTTAGATATTATTATAGACAAAGTTATATTATATTATATGATAAAGTTATCAACTTATTTGATTAAAAAAAAAAAAGAAATAAAGAAATACTAGGAACATGTGTCATATATTAAGTGAAATAGTAGACCTGCAAATGAATAAAAGATTAATAATAGATTTTTAGTTAGAAAATACTTAAAATATATCTTTAACAATTAAATGGATTACATATTTTTAATAATACTTTTTAGAGAAGATCATAATTTAAGATGATTATTTCAACATATTAAAAATTCGTGCAAGATAAATTATTGGTTTTTTTATTTTTTATGTTGGGTGGGATGCAAAGACAGTTGATGGCTTTGTTAAAGTTTTCCCTTTTTCTTTGCAATTTCTCCACTAATAGTCTATTCTAATAGCATGCTTGAGATCATTTGATAGTGGACTTGGGAGACTTGAACTATTGTGATGCACAATGCTTTCATGTTTGGAATTTACAGTAATGAGCACCAATAAAGACAAATCATAATTGCATGCATGTTGAAAAAGTATAATATGTTCAGTAACAAAATTTATATTTACAACAAGAAAAAGAAAATGAAAAAGATTATCTTAAGTTGATATTATATGCAAAAATAGTTATATAATATTTAAAAGTTGAATACATTCAAAAATAGCCATATGATAATGGTTTGCAACCCAAAAGATGGATAGGCAAAGCATCCATATGATTAATGCTAGCATAGATATCTCACTAAGCACATAATTATACTTACATTCATAAACTCCCTTTGTTTGTATATTTGTGTGAAGTACATTTATTCATTGAAGTTCAATTCATGACAAGAACTTAATTTGGTTTCATGAAAATAAACAAGCGGCTCACATATGTGATTAATGGTAGGTTTCACTTTATAATCAACGAATACACATGCTAACACACATGCATACATGCAACCGCCGCACAAATATATTACTTAAAGTATATGCAATAGTATATACTCGTATGGGCCCCAACGAGCGTGTTATACATACGTGACATTTGAGGATGTTGCCCGGGTTAAGAAATGAAATTAAGTTCGAGCCCGATCATTCTATGTGAATAGATAGGAGTCGACATGGCTCGAACTGTAAAACAAATATACGATATCGATCGGGATATTTGTTTTATACATTCAGGCTTATAAGGTATATAATAAGAAAAATTTATTGATAAAGGCATAAAGCTGACAATGAACTTGATCCTCTATCGGCAAGTAGACATAGTCCAAAAGGTCCAACCTGATAAAGTGAAATTGCATATAAGTACCCCCGATGATGATCGTGTTGATAAAAAATCTCAACCGGAGGGGACCCAAACATTCAAAATGTAAATATTTAAAATTGAAACAGAGCACCAAAATACTTAAATCTAAAATACACATCCATCCTCCACAACCATAGGTGGAGGGGGTGGAGGGACCCTTGTCAGCTTTTATTTTATTTATTACAGGCTTTTTCCATTTGAAGTCTTTAATCCACCTTCTACCTGAATCATGCAATGCTTTAGCTATAGAGAGAGAAAGACTAATGGGGTAAAATATTAAAAGAGAGGGAGTAATGACTTTCCATTGTGGATGAAATGATGAAAAGAGATTTTGAAGCAGAGTTGCAGGGCTATTTAATTAATTATTATTTCAAATATTTAACTATTTAAATATAATTTTATTAAAACTTTTATCATTAACGTAACTAACTATTCATTATCTAATAATAAATATTAAATATTAAAATGAGCACGAATTATGTTTTCCTTTTCGCACCTCTCTCAGGTCCATACAAAGATCGTTTGTGGCAGATGCTTATATCTTCTAAGCTCTAAGAGTTATGTTATTTGCATTCTTAATTTTGATCTTACAACTCCTCTTAGCTCCGGTAATAATACGCAAACGAAACTATAATATATTATAACCTTCCAAAGAGACGATAAACATAACTATTTTATTTTAGGCCTCCCCCCTGAACAAAATTTCCGGCTCCGCCACTGTCCAAAATAGTTTGCTAAGTTAGACAAATTTAAAAATCACTACAACTCACAAAGATAAATGTCTGGTCGAGAATATCAATAAGATTCATTGTTAATTTGTCTTGTGCAAGTAAAGATGTGGCACGTGTCCTCTAACCAATAGTTTCACCACCAAATGACACCACAAATAAACAGATATGACTGAGAGCCTCTGACCGGGTGGTTTAGTACTAATAAATGGCACCATTAAATTACCATCATGGTCAGAACCTGTATGTTCCACAATGATGTTAAATCCTCGAGTGGTTCGAGTCTACCTGAAGGCGGGAAGGGTCACCGATCACCGTTCACCAGGTCACCGCATCTGCTAAGACCGAGTCAGTGGAGTTAGTGACTGGTCGCGCCAGTACGTCGCCGCGTCTACCAACAGCCGAATAGAGCCTTCCCGCGTTGCCGCTTTTCTGCCGCTATCCCGTGACTCCCGCTAGTGTAGGCGTTGTCGCTGCCGCTGTCCATCCTGTCCACGGTCCACCCAGCAAGCATTGTCGGTGCCGCCGTCCCGGTCCCGCCTGAAGATGTGCATGTGATTTCTAGCTCGCGGGTCGGATCGAGTCAACCCAGTAAACCGAACGGGTCGGGTTCGGGTCGACAAACCTAACCCATTTACAAAACCGGGTCGGGTTAATGTCAACCTGTTTACGGTAGGGTCAGGTCGGGTTTGACCCGAACCCTACTCGTTGACCCGAATTGACACCGCTGTAGAGCACAAAGCCCCTTGCTGGCTAAGGTGGATTCAAATTTGTTCACTTAGACAAATATCCATCATAAGTCTAAAAGGTACTCTTGGACGAAGCAACCCTTGGCTGCCGACACTGATCCTTCTATCAGGTTGGGATCTTGATCAAGTCTATCATCGCTCCCCCACCATATGCTTTAAGTGTAAGGCAATAAATTTTTAATTTTAAAAGTTAAGTTCCAAATACATAATCATGTTGCTACTATATGCCATATAATGCATATATGTTTAACGACTAATCTTAATTGAAAGTTCTCTCTCTCCATTGAAAGGGGTAATTAACTATAGGGGCTTGTGCTTATAGGAAACCTGAACTCAGATCATAAAGTTCTTGAAAAAAGAGGGCGAAATCTCTGGGTAATGTCTTATTCAAAACCCAATTTTTCTTCTAAAAATTTGCCCATGAATTAACTCGTTAAAACTCTCCTTGATTATCCAAAGAAATGAAAAGGGGCCGAGGAGAGGTCAGACACGAATTTTTGAAGCCCACATAGTATAAGTATGTGAGGATGTGGAGGATATGTGTCACGTCCCAAGATCTAACTTGGAAAGAATTTCAGTCAATCCATTAAAATCATCAATCATTTATCAGAGCTATCTATAGTCTTCAGTACATAACAAACAGTCTAACAAAATTCTATAATTTAAAATATCAATGTACAATTATATTCATATCCCAAAAGTTCATATACAATACTCAGGATCTACACAATGATCACCTGAAATGAAATCTATCCTGTCATGAGTACAAAAGAATCACTATAACCAAAAAGAACAAAAACCTAAGGATTCCAGATCAAGCTCAATCTTCTGCTCCCTTGCCCTGACATGAAAATATTAACCACATATAATGAGCTTCAAAAAGCCCAGCAGGTCACCTAGTACCTATAACTGAAATCAAAGCACGGTACAAAAGCAATATGCATGTCAATCAGTCAAATCATAGCAGTCAGTTACACATGATCATTGAATCAATGCATATACGGAAATTAGTACAGTAACGATAGTCAGTGCGTAAACAGTATCAATAAGAAACAGTAAACTTCTCAATCCACAGAAGAATCAGTAAACAGTTTAAAGGTTCATAAAGCTCATTAAATCAGTGTTTGCATCAAATCTCTATAGAAATCATTAATATCGATTAAATCAGTCAAATCAGTCAATAAATCATAATAACATTTAAAACAGTTGGAATCAATCAATGGAATTAATCAATGCCGTAAAAATCATCATTTGCAATCAATATCACGTGCTCAATACATCACATACAATCCAATAATCTATATCACGTATGCAGTGAATCACATGTCACTCAGTATATCACGTGCATAATGCCCGTACAGTGAATCAGTAGTATATATATCAGTATCAATAACAGTCCAGTGACAAGAACAGAAATGCTATAACAGTGAAATCATGCACTAATAGTAAATCCGTACAATAATAATAAATTCGTCAATAGCAGTAACAATACTGCTAAACATATAATTCAGTACAATAATCATATAGAGCAAGTAGAAGTACTGGCTATTAATGTGTTTTTCAGTCTTGTATCAGTATCAGTATCTAGTATCTTGTATCTGTTGGCTCAGTAAAAAGAGTCGTCACTCTTTGCCCGTTGGCACAGTATTCATCTCCTTATGACTCCCTTCAGTAATCACGTGATCAGTAGAGGATAACACCAAACCATTATTTAAAGGAAAGCCCGTCGGCCTACCATCCTGTACAGGTATCATGTCTCCAACCAACAGTTCAACCAGTCTTTACTTGTCTTTCACACACACAGTAATATAACAGTGCTTTCAATCATATAACAACATTCATCATCATCTTATCAATGCATGGCAACCAATAAGCATAATTTAGCTCAATCTAGAAAATCCCTTAAAATATCATATAGTAGACAGATGTCGTAAATGCACAGTTCCAGAAAATTATAAAATTACTAGAAATCGTGTAAAACAATATTTCAAAACTTTACTCATACTGAAGCATTAATTTTCAACAGCCAGATTATTTTCTATTCGATTCAAACCACACAGAACTCAAAATATCCGGCGAAAATTTTCCAGAAAATACTCAAATCGTGTAAAATCATCATTTCAATAACATACGAAAAGTTACGCTGTAAAAATTTCTTCTACACAAAGTTATGCTCGTTTTTCGATAACGGAAAACAAAACTGAACAGAAAAATACCAAAACTCGAAATCTTCGAAATCAGAAATAGGATTCGGATTCCTTACTGCAAGACAGACGAATCTTCCAACTGCGTCGTCGGACGAAATGCGCTCCGCGGGCTCCCAAACCAAGCTTTTTCCTTTCTTTCCTCCTCTTTCTCTCTCCTGCCTTCACTTTCTCTCTCTTCAAAATGATTCAAAATATCTCAAATCCGATACTTATCAAGCAGGATCGTCCAGGACGATGCCCAGATCGTCCCGGGATGAACTCCTCCAGACACGGATCGTACAGACGAAATTAATTCCAATTTATTTCGTCCCTGGACGATGCTCTCTGTTCGGTTTATCCCGACCCTTACAGGTTCGTCTAGACGAAATTGACAGATTCTTCACAATTTTCTTCAGTTCGTCCGGGACTAACAGCACTCAAAAAATCAGTTTTTTAAGGGTTTTACAATATGACTACATTGTAGAAAGAGTTTCCACATTTCTTTAAAAAAATGCATGGAATTGAGTATATACTCTCTCATAAAAGCTAATCACTTAAAGTTGCAATATATATTGATTTCTCATAAACCTAAAATGGGGAAAAGACAAATCTAATGCATTTTTTTCATGCTTGCAAGCTTTTTCCTTGAATATTTGCTCTTGAAAGCTTAAGTAGTAGATGCAAGGGTTTACAAATCGGATCGGACCGGCCGGTTTGACCATAAAGTCATTTGTTTGATCCGGTCCAGTTTAAAAATCGGCTTCTTAGCTAACCAGCCTGAACTAGCGGTTCAACCGTTGAAATAGTCCAAGTTCGAAAGAACAGGCCGGTTCTACAAATTTTTTTTTAATTCAAATAAATTATAAACAATAAATTTTACTTTATTACATTTTTTAATTTGTATTATAAATTTATATATTATAAATTTGTTATGATTTATATTATAAGAATAATAATATAAAATTTTAATATTATAAGTTTATATATTATATTAAATATTATTCTTATTACACATTTGTAAATTTAATATTTAAATTTATATATTATATTAATTTTCTTAATTTGTTATAATGTATATTATAAGAATATCATTTATTATAACAATAATTAAATACAAAAGTTAATTATAATTAAATTATTATATATTCATAAATATAATATAATTAAACTATATGTCTTATAATTTAATTATAGTATCTAATTATATTCATCATTTTAATTTAATTTAATTATTTAATAATTTAATTATATTGAGAGATAATCTAAAATAATTACGTAGTTTAAATTCTTAGAATTATGAGGTTTAAGCTTAGACTGCCATAATTATTATATTAATTTCATTAATTTTTAATAATATTATTATTTATTACATCATCAAGTTCGACCGGTCGAACCATGAACCTCTCTTTCTTCCGATTTATCATATGGTCTAATTTTCACAACCTTGATTAGATGTTGATGTGATTAATTTAGTTATAAAATTAAAGATAAAATTAAGTAGGACTACGATATCAATCAATGAAAAATATTTTGATAGGGACCTCATGCCATATCAAAGAAATTGTCTGAAATGTCAATCTATGGAAGAGTACTAGCTAAGTAATACTAAGGGTATACATGATATTTTTTTTTTTTTAAATTTTGATGAGTCATAATTTTTTTATTTCATATTAATTTGTATAAGTTGAGTGCAATCCATATGAATTAATTAAAATTTATATCACATATATTTTGAAACAAATCAAATAATTCTGGAATTCATTATAATCAAATTTTAATTAAAAAAATTTATGTTATGAAATAGTATCTATCCAAATGGCCCCTTTCTCAAGCATTTCTACATAAAGCCAAAAATATGAACCTAAATTCCTCCGCCGGCGCACCACACGTGGAATGGATATCCCAACCGCCATTTGAACCGCCTTCACTGTTCTGTTTTTTCTTGCAACACCGACGGCTGAGCTCAAACAGGACACAGTTTTCCTTTCCCAATTCTTCGTATCACTTATCAATTTCCTCCAAACCCAAACCCTAGCCATAGAACAATGGAGGGAGAACGAAAGGCACTCCAGTTCTTTTGCATTGGGACCGTTGACACCAAGTACCAAGAGTTACTCTTCCTCGCCGATCGCATCCAATCGAATCTCGCCGCCTTCACGAAAGGATCTCCCTTCAAGGTACTCAATCCTCTCCGTCTTGCAATTCTTCAGCTCCGTACCATAGGATGGCGATATTGAGTTTCGCAGATTGGTGTCGATCAATTGTAGGGTTTTTATTTGATCGGTATTCGGAGCGATTCTCTTTTTTCTGTTTTTGTTTATTTTTTAATGTTAGGGCGACATTGAAGAAGATGCATTTGTTCGGGAAGCAGTTTTTTTATAGGAAAGTCAAGGATGGTAAACGGATTGAGTCTAATTATGGGCCTCGCCGCCCATGTAGATTTTGTTAACTCATGAGTTTCGTGATAAATGATCGCATGATTCTAAATGGGAAATCTTATTTGTGAGCTTGATTTAATTTTGTTGATGCATGGATCGACGGGTGATATTGATGTTATGAGCATGCTTATTGCTATGGTGAATTGGTGTATTTGTATTGAGAAAGTTTGTGAAGAGGAATAAATCGAAATGAAGGATTTATATGGTTGACACAAAACTGTTAGATAAGGTTTATGATTATGGATATGGTTAATGCTTTTGGAGAAGGGGAGGTATTTTGTGGATGGATGATAGGATGAGATATCATATGGAACATTCCTTACATGCTATATTTCTTTGTTATTCAATTAGGAAAGATGACTTAATAAGGAGACTTGAGTTATTTCTTACCTTGTATTGGTTATAGATGCTAATATGCATCTGCCATGATGCATTATTCAGTCTGTACTTGTTGGATGCCTAAATCATTTCTCTGACCGATGAATTTACTGGAGTGAAGCACAAAAGAATAGCTAGAAAAACATAAATGATAACATTGTGTTATCAGTGGTTTGGACAGATGGTGGAGCGTCTAAATGGAGCTTTGCTTACTCTATAATATGTCCCAAGGAAATTTCTTTGCAATGAGCCACCCTTGAGGATCCTGGCTTGTGATCATTTCTATTATTGTGCATCTGGTCCAAAATCATTGCAAATTTGTAACTTTCCCCCCTAACCAAAGTAAAAAAATGGTCTTTTGATCATCTCATACTAGGGGTGAATGATTCAATTTTCAGCTAATCCAACAGTGACTTGAGATCTGATTGCGTATACAAGCTTGTTTAAAATTAGTTCTTGGCTTAAATCTATTTAATTTCAAGCTAACTCAGATTGAATTTGTTCGATTTAGAGTTGGCTCAAATTGGAAATTGTGGTATCTTGGCTATTTGCCATCCTTTTCAAGTTTAGCGAATGCTGATCTTTTCCCAGTTACGATCATACCGAGCAGTTTGACATGATGGTATCATTATTTTCTTTAAAAATTACTTTCAGCTGGAAACTTTTTGCTTTCACTGCTTCAAAAATTCTAGTTTGATGGTAAGCTTGGAACAATTATTGAAATAGCCATTGTAATACAAGAATGGGATGGAGACTGGCTCCGCTAACTCTCACATTTTGCATAATTACTCTTCCAATGCATCTTTCTATCTGTTGCATTTTTCACTTGACTGCATAATTCTATTGAAATGGAGTTTTTTCAATGTTTCTTCATGCATTTTGGTAGGATTTGATCTATTTGAAAGCCTTCCATAAGTGGCGCTACTGTTGTTCACTGCTTTCTTATCAAATGCTGTCACCCTTAGTATGATGCGATCTGTCTTGATGATATAAATAGTCCACAATTCATGTGAGTTTCATTTCAAAAGATATCATTCACCTGTTCTTGATTCATGAAAATGACAGGTAGAGGTTACTCTAATAGATGTTTCCAGTTCCACTCGCCAATTCAAAATAAGGCCTCCAGAGAATATATATTTTGTAACTCGAGATAGTCTGCTTTACGACTTTTTGGATGCTGAAGAGAGATTATCCTTCAGGATACCAGATGATAGGGGTGAAGCAGTTCAAATCATAAGCAAGGCTCTTAAAAGTTACCTGAAAACAGCCCATGAAAATGGCATACTTGTTGGAGCTATAGGAATTGGTGGCAGTGGTGGAACTTCTTTGATCGCACCAGCCCTAAAATCTCTTCCTCTTGGAGTTCCTAAGCTCATCGTTTCCACTGTTGCTAGTGGTCAAACTGAGCCATATGTTGGAACATCGGATTTAACTTTGTTTCCATCCGTTGTTGACATTTGTGGTGTCAACAATGTCAGTAAAGTTATATTATCAAATGCTGCAGCAGCTGCTGCAGGAATGGCCATTGGAAGGTTACTGCAGTTTGATATTTCTAGTGAAATTACTCGGAAACCAACCGTGGGCATAACCATGTTTGGTGTGACCACTCCTTGTGTTACTGCTGTTAAAAAAAGATTAATTGAGGAAGGATACGAGACACTTATATTTCATGCCACTGGCATCGGTGGTAAAGCTATGGAAGAGCTTGTCAGAGATGGATTTATTAAGGTATATTGTATAACTTTGTAAAAACAATTTAAAATTTTACTTTAAAATTTGATTAGAAACAATATGAACTTTCATAGTAAACTACCACACTAAGTTTCCCTATTGATTCTGGAATCAGCATGCAAATAATTTAGTAGCTAACTTTGGTGTCTTGAAGACTGAATACTTGAAATACCTTTGGAGAATGAGGTGAATATTGAAAATGCCATTATAAACTATACAGAGGAAGTATCTGCATGGAGTATAAAGTAGGCACCATTTTATACTGTAACAAAAGAAATGTAAAGTGAATTTGCATGTGAATCATTTATTTTATCGCCATCGTGCAGTAGAGAAAGCAGCCTCAAACTAATGGTAAACATAATCTTAATTTCCATTGAGAGGAAATGTAGGACATTGGACCTTTTTTTTCCCATGTGAACAGGACAACATTGATGAACTGTTTAATAGTGGTAGGATTAGCAAGAGCTTAGTGTCATGTTCTAGAATCTAATTTGAAAGAATTATTTTTTTATCTTTTAATAAATAACATCAAAATTATCTAACTTCATTTATCAGCAATAAATAACATAAATAATTCTAGAATTCAAAACATCAATATATACATCTGTATTCAATTTCCAAAATCATATACACTACTCAGTATGTATATAATTATGTCATAACTATTATGTCATGAGTACAAAAAAAATTAAAATAAAAATAAACATAACCTGAAGAATTCTGACCATCCTCACATTATTGATCCTCTACCCTGACTTAAAATCATTTAATCATATATAATAAGCTAAAAAACCTAGCAGGTGAAAGTTTTACCCTAACGCATAATTGAACTTAATTAAGAAAGTGCCAAAATATCCTAACAGTATACAACAAAAGTCATACTGAGCGAAAATTCACATTTTCATAATTTAATCAAATTATCAGATATTACATAAATAATATTATATAGGCGTCAAAATAAATTTTTGAGTAGGCAAAAATTGCTTTATTTTTAAAATTACCCAGCGAAAAATCCTAAATAAATACTCAAAACATTCATAATCTTTATCTTTATAACATATAAAAAGTTACGCGGTAAAAGTTTTACCAATACAAAATTTTTCTTATTTTCAGTAATAAAAATACAAATTTGATCAAAAAAATACTATAAACATAAAATTATTGAAATCAGAAATAGGGTAAAAGTTCCTTACACTGAGACGAGCAAATTTTTCAATAGGTTCGACTGCCAAAAGCCGCTTTGCGATCTCCAAATCCAAGAATTTCTTCTCTCTCCGCACATTTTCTCTAATTTTTCTATTACCCTTTTCTTTTAGTCGAAATCAATAGGGAAAATTGATTGAAAATACTTATTTCATGACTTGGCTTATAATGGATTTATATTTTTTTAATAAAATAATAATATAATATTTAATATAATTACTTAATTTATTCAAATTTTAATAAAAATGATATAAATCTATTTGGGACTTTAAATTATAGAAAAATATTCATAAAATAACACATTAATGTAAAATAACACATTTTATTTAAAAGACTATGGTGAAATCAATTTGTAAAACAGACACCTAATGGTCCCAAAATCCTCATTTGTATTGACAGATGTCAATTTCTTAAAGATTTCCACCAGCGTTCAAAAATTATGAAAAATTCGTGGAATTAAAATACAATAATATTTATCTTATGACGAAGATGATTTTTAATTTTTACTTGCAATAACTCTTGAAAAATTTATTTGTTTGAGTTATTACAATCTATCCACCTTAAAAATATATATATATCATCTCTGACATTTCCCTTAAGGATTCAGACATAAAATCTATATAAATCAAATATGTATGATCAAACTCAAATCAAATTAAAGTCAATTCAAAACTCATCAAAAATCATACAATCAACTAGTTCATTCTTTCACATGTCATTCAATTGTGCATTATATGCTATGTCA
Source organism: Dendrobium nobile (assembly GCA_022539455.1). Taxonomy (NCBI): domain Eukaryota; kingdom Viridiplantae; phylum Streptophyta; class Magnoliopsida; order Asparagales; family Orchidaceae; genus Dendrobium; species Dendrobium nobile. The sequence continues at coordinate 317,290 of CM039721.1, read as the reverse complement.
TTCTATCATTTAAATAAATTTCTTACCATTAAAACTTTCAGTTAGTTATTTGTCTTCTAAATACTGCAAATTATACACATATGACATCACTAGAGTAGGTGCAGCCGGTCGTGGTGCAATAGCCTCCCTCTAACTATCACTGACAGCTCTGTCATCCGCCCTGTTGGTTGATCTTTCACTATATGCTCTTGACCCTATATTCCTCAGTCCTTCCATCTGTCTGGATTGTTCTACGTTGGAATCAATTCTTCCTTTGAGGACAATCTGCTACCTTATGTTCTTGTCATCCACAGCAAAAACATTATCCAGTTAGTAGGTAGCACTGACTCGAATGTCGTCGACCACTATAAATATACTCGCCATAACTGGCTGTAGATACTATCGATCCAGATCTCCTTGAATCATTATATATGTTTTTTTTGTCATTATCTCTTTCTCTGTTTGGTTCATCTCTACCCCTCTTGCTAACATCATACCTGGAGCTCACCTCATACTCAGCCAAATCAATCTCTATCAGTCTAGCTCGCTCCACCAACTCAAAAAACTCCTGAATCCGCAAAAGTACTAGCTAGTAAATGTCTAAGCTCCTGTTGACCTCTAATTGTCGGAGAACCCGACACCTTCGTTCGGACCAAACTGGACCAAGCCGGCAAACCCTACGACAGAAACTACCCCAAAACTGCCCATGATCGCACAATTGTCACCTCTCACAACGTAAAAACGCTCTCTCATTCAGTTCTCTCTCACGCACACAGAAACGCTCTGAGAAACACCACAAAGGAATACAGAAAGAAGAAACGGAAGCCCATACCGGCGCTCTCATTCGTCTCTCCTTCAGTCGGCGCCCTCCGTCGAGCAAACCGAGCCTTCGACCGACTCTTGCAAACCCGATGTCTCCTCTACTCTTCATCCCGCCGGCGACTAAAGCACCTACATCTCTGGACGAATCCTGCCGCCAGCCTACACCCTTTGAAGTTGCCGCCGACCAAGCCCCCGACGACGAAGCCCCCGTGCGTGACTCCCGCCGCTGAGCCCTAGCCTGATCGGGCTTTGCTTCTCCCGATCCCTCTCTCTGTTTCTAATTTATTATATAAGATATATATTATATATATTATATAATAATATATATCATATATTATACTATAATATATATATCATATGATATATGTATATATATAATATTATATTATATATGATATATTATATATATTATATAATATATATTATAATGTATATATAATAAAATAAAGTAAAATAAAAAGAGCGAGAGAGAGAAAAATAATTTGCAAGCAGGTGGGAGCAATTTGAAGGAAGTCCCGGGATTGATCCGGTCCCCTGAAGCCCTCGGTCGTTGAGATTATCCGACTGAGGGAGCGCAGACTCTACTCTTCCAATCTCCTCGCCGTTGATTCGCTCCGGCCGAGTCGAGCCAAAGGGCAAATGCCCTCTTTACCTCCCGGCTTCGGGGAAGGGATGCTGGAAGGTTGCTGGATTTTTGAGGGGACCAAAAATATTTTTAAAATTAAATTAATTGCTTAAATTAGCATGTTGTGCACATTAGAAGACTTGAAGATTCTTTTATGGGATCGATTCGCTCTCCCAAATGTCCTCGCCGTCGATTTGATCCGGCCGAGTCGAGCACCCCCTTACCTCCCGGCATCGGGAAGGGGATGCCGGGAGGCTGCCAAAATTTAATTGAAAATTTTTGGACTTAATGGATTTTGGAAAGCATAAATTTCATTGAAAATTAATTAAATTGGTCATGATTTAACCAATGAATAAAGATAATTAAATGATTAAGTTAAATTCCATTAAAAATTATAATCAACTTAATTAATTAATGCAATTAAAATAAAATAAATGCAAGAATGAAATGTTTCTCCAATATCCATCCTATGCATAAATAATTAATCAAATGATGGCTCTCCAAAGTTCTCCAAACAATGAAATTCCCTCCAATAAACAACCTCAAAGTTTTTTTTTAAACCTTTCTGACAAGCGACAGCTCACACAGTAGTTCTCTAACAGTGCAACTCTTCAAACAATTGAAAATTACAACTAAAAAAAAGATACAAATCTTAAGTTGTGATTTAAAATCATTCAAATAAGCATTAATGAATGATTGGAAGACTCGTACTTAGCAAAGAACCTTGAACATCGCTTACCTATGAGCCATAGTTTAAAATCTCTAATGAATACTACAATCCGTACATGGTGGTTATATTGGTCAAAATACTAATGTTAAATGTGTCTTGCAAGCAAAGCAAGAGAAGTGTAGTATGGTAAGAGCATACAATCTACACTTGTCAAAATGTAGATAATACACCAATCTTCTAAGACACAAGGCCGATGTATATGTATAGCAAGTGTAATGGTGCTCTTTAATTGGCTTCAAAACAGAAGTGACACATTTAGCTCCAAAAGAAATAATGTCAAGGTTGATGATATTCTTCGTATATGCCATATAAGAAGACGTGGCAATCCCTATCACATTCATCTGAGAATATTGGTGAAGAGATATAGATGTTAGAAGACACTACAGCTTGCCCACAATAACTAGTTTGCAAGCAAGGACAAAGAGCTTGTATCAAATAAATCAGTTTATTTATGGGAGAGAATAGGAGAACTTATAGCAAGCAAGATAATTCTCCTACAAATATTAGCACGATCTCCTAATTCCTATTGAACAAGCATTCCTTGTAAGGTATGTTGAGTGGGATAATAACGACAAAAGGATATCTTCTATGTGTTACAAATAAAACCTATTTTAAAGTAACGCCACTAGATCCGCAACATGTGTGCAAGAGGACAGAAGACGTTCGTAACCCCTTAAATGAAATCTCGGGTATTTTCTAAACAAAATCACTCTAAAAAAATGGATCATATTTAAATATTTTAAAATGCCCCTTATGTATTAAATATGATCCGTTAAACTAAATACCCCTGCATGCGCTCCGGTCAACATGTTAATAGTATAAACACTAATGACCGAGAATGCTGCGCAGGGTCAAATGCTACAACTCGCATGTGCTTCAATCGTCATATCTAAGTCTTAAATCCAAGGATTCGAGAATGCTGCGCGGGCCTAATATTCAAGTTTCATCCTCCTCAAAAGGACTGGAGTCGACATTACTTGAATTGCAAAATGCCTCCTAAAATCCTACGAAAATACAAGTGATTTTGAAGTCACCCCGATGATGGCCGCATTGACAAAAAATCTCAACCGGAGGGGTCAAGTCTCAAATCAAACAAAAGTACAAATTCTTGAAATAAAGTCAATCACCTAAAAACTCAAAATTAAAAATCATCCACATCCCGTAATCATTTATCGGGGGTGATAAATTTGAAATTAACCTCAGCTCACAAAGAGCGAATGCGTATTAGGTGTATCACTTTGATTCATTCTCAAACACTCTCTTGCCATCAGGGACATGGCACGTTCCCTCTAATCGGGTGATTTTGCCGCAAAATGGCACCATTATATTACGGTCACTGTCAAAGCCCGTATGTTCCCTAAAGGTGTCATACCCTTAAGCAATGGATCATAGGGTATATTCGATGGGCATAAAGCCCTTTATTAGCTAAGGTAGATTTAGATATATCCCCTTAGACAAACATCAACCCAGGTCTACAAGGTATTCTTGGACGAAGCAACCCATGGCTGCCGATAAGGTACCTTATGTCAGGTTGGGTCTATTACCTCCTCTGACTAAGTAGACCAGGGAACATGACAGTCCGGGACGACGGAACCATGGGATCTTGATCGAGCTCGTCTTCATTCCCCCCACCACCAGTTTTAAGTTTATGGTGATAAACTCTAAAATTCAAATTTCAAAATTCAAATCATAAGATCAAATTCAAAACCCTAAGACTATTACGAAGTGACATCCTTAATGACTAGCCTTAATCAAAAGTTCTCTCCTATTATTGGGAGGGGTAATTAACTATAGGGGCTTGCGCCTATAGGAAACCAGAACTCAGATCAAAAAGTCCTCACAAAATGAGGGCGAAATCTCTAGGTAGTGTCTTATCTAAAACCCAATCTGACTTCTGAAAATTCTCCCGGAATCTAATCTCGTTAAAACTCTTTGTCGTCATCGTCACACAAACACTTAAAAGAAAAATATATCGATGGCGTAGAGAGGCCGGGATAACACATCTTAAAATTAAATTTTTGGAGCCCACAGCTCCCTGTTCAACCCTTGTAGAAATCTATAACACTTTTTCTCAACAATAGAGATCAAGTGAGGATCATTCCTAGCAAGAGCAGTAATTTCAGGCTCATACTGCATCATTGTCTTACATTCTTGCTCCACTTAATGAAAGCTCATTATATTTGTCGTTGGGTTGACGGAGGTATAAACGACATCCTGAACACATCAATAAATTCATCCTAAGTGATCTCAACATTGATCTTCCTTTGGAATTTCTCTCTCTATTGTCCAACCCGCCATCTCTCTGCCTCTCCTAAGTGATCTCCCATAATTTAATTTGGAAGAATTATTTTTTTTATTTTTAATGAATAACACCAGAGCTATCTAACTTCATTTATCAGAAATAAATAATATAAATAATTCTAGATTCAAAACATCAATATATACATCTATATTCAATTCTCAAAAATTATATACACTATTTATGATCTATATAATTATGTCATAACTATTCTGTTTTAAGTACAAAAGAAAAATTAAAACAAAAAAGAATAGAATTTGAAAAATCTTGACCATTCTCACGTTTCTAATCTTGTGTTCTGACCTGAAATCATTTAATCATATATAAAGAGCTAAAAAGCCCAATAAGTTGTCAAAACCTATAACTAAATTCAAAGCACAGTAAATGACTAATATGCATGTCAGAGATCAAATCATAATAGAAGTATTCATATGATCATTGAATTAGTGCAAAAATAATAAAACTCATATGCAGTACTAGTAAAATTTATAAACGGTAAAATAGTACAGTAAGAAAGCCAATAAATTAGTACGGGTGTCAAATATATAAAGAAATCTTCGTATCACTATTATCAATCAGTAGAGAGATTATATAAAATAGTAAAATCAAATCATCACTAAAGACTGTCAAAATCATATCAATGTAGTAAAATCATATAGAAATATATGCATATTATCCGATTATTCTATATCAGTATCCAATTAGTATATTATGTGTTTAGTATGTTGCATGCTTATTATATAGTGAATCAGTAGTATCAAATAATATCAGTATCTATATTTATAGCAGTAACAATAACAATCTAGTAGTAGGAGTAGTAAAATAATGCAATAATAATAAATTTGTGCAGTGATAGGAATAATGTCTCAGTAAACGTTGGCTCAGTAAACAGTGTCGTTACTCTTTGCTCATCGACATAGTAAATATCTCCTAATAACTCTCAATTAATGTATCATGTGAATTAGTAGAGGATAACATCAAACCATGATATTTAAAAGAAAGCATGTCGGCACACCATCTTGTACAGGCCAATCAGTCTCCAACAAACAGGTCAACCAGTCTTTACTTATCTTTTACGCATATATTATTATCATAGTGCTATAACAATAGTCCAATCACATATCCATATTTATTTTCAATACATTGCAGGAAATAAAGCATAATTTAGCTTGATTCAGAAAGTGTCAAAATGTTCTAACGATAGACAACAAAAATCATATTGAGCAAAACTTCACATTTTTAGAATTTAATTAAATTATCATATATTGTATAAAATAATATTTTGAAGCTCAATTGAACTAAAATACTATTTTTAGATGCTAAAATAAATTTTTGAGTAGACAAAAATCACCACATTTGATAAATCACTTGATGAAAATTTTCAAATAAATACTCAAAATATTTATGATCTCAATCTTTATAGCATATAAAAATTTACGAAAAATTTTACTAATACCAAATTATCCTCGTTTTTTGATAATGGAAATACAAATTTAATCAGAAAATACAAAAAACACAACATTATATTGAAATCAGAAATAGGATAAAGTTTTCTTACAGCTAGACGAGCAAATTTCTCAACAAATCTGATTGCCAAAAATCCTTCTGCAATATCCAAATCCAAGAATTTCCTTTATCTCTCCTCACATTTTCTCTAATTTTCCTACTGCCCTTCTCTGTTAGCCGAAATCAATAGGGAAAATTGATTAAAAAGGCTTAGTTTATGACATGGCTTATAATGGATTTAGATTTTTATAATAAAGTAATAAAATAATATTTAATATAATTACTTAGTTTATTCAATTTTTAATAGAAATTTCATATAAATTTATTTGAGACTTCAAAAATTATAGAAAATTTTTCATAAAATAATACATTTTATTTAAAAGACACCGGTGAAATTTGTTTGCAAAATGGATACTTGACGGTTCTAAAATTCTCATTTGTACAAGCGGCTGCCAATTTTTTAAGGATTTTTACCAATGTCCAAAAATTATGAAAATTTCGTGTAATTAAAATATATTAATATCTATCTTATGATGAAGACGGACTTTAAATTTTACTTATAATAATTCATGAAAAAATTTATTTGTCTAGATCATTACAATTAGTCATTATTTTGCTTTTGAATTTTTTGGTTTATCCTGGTTTGTTATTTTGACTAATAGGGTGTCCTGGATATCACAACGACAGAAGTTGCTGATTACATAGTTGGTGGTGCTATGGCTTGCGACAGTTCACGCTTTGACTCGATAATAGAGAAACAGGTTCCTCTGGTTCTGAGTGTTGGAGCCTTGGACATGGTGAACTTTGGAGCTAGATCCACAGTGCCTAATTACTTTGATCAAAGGAAGATTCATATCCATAATGAACAGGTATTGTCTTGCTTAGTAAAAATCCTTTATTAGGTAATTATATTTGTTTAGAAACTAATTCAAGTTTAGAAATTAATTTGATGTAGGAAAGTATTCATGTTCATGCATTTTCTTAAGAAATATAATTATGTCTTCTACTTATATGTTTGTGTAAGAAAAGCTTCTAGCTTACCCGTACCAAGTCCGGAATCCCTGCATGAAAAAGTTCTTTCATTAATTCCATTCCAGCTGGTGTGACTGAAACATGTACTTTGATTAGAAGATGTTTACTCTACAATTCAATCGTCCAGCCCATTCAAATCCTGCTGTTATTCTTTCTTCTAAATCATTGGGAAGTTGTTTATCCTCGCTGTTTTGTACAGTTGCTAAATTTGAAATAGAGTGAATATTAGGAGTGCGGAAAGTACATTTAGAATCAGAGTTGTATTTTTAGTTCATTTTTTGTATTTGATCCTTTGTTGCCTGTAAAGATAGGTTTTGTATACTCATGATGAAATAAGAAAACAACCTGTCATTCCCTCCCCTCCTGTTTCTGCATGGTATAGAGCAAAAGTGTTAATCCAATGCTAACCTGGCTGTGCCAATTTTATTTATTTATTTATTTCAGAGGCAACATCACAATCCACAAAGACGACTCCACCAAACGTGATTGAATCACTTTCCAACACTGATTAACACTCATTGGTAATTTTCTAAGCTGGTCTTAGACTTGTTGAATGTATATTCATGGCAGATGAAAGATTTGATGTGGAACATCATAGCTTAAGTTTTTTCTTAGGACTAGCTTATTATAGTTTGTTATAATATTTCTAGAATCTTCTTAGTAGTTTATATAAGCAAGATATTGTGAGGAGGGAAGGAGATGAATATTATGACATTTTGAAGCTTTTAAGTTTGAGTTTATTCCTTATTTTATATCTTTTCTAGCAGATTCAGTTCTTCCACCGATCCACTACATCACATCCAATATGGGAAGATTAGACATATGCAACATATGCAACCTAAGATGCTGAAAATTCTAAGGTCATGACATGCTTGGTGAATTACTTGAAAAAAGGCATCAGCTTCGACTATATGTGTTTATTTATAGCTAAAAGAACTCTGGCATAATGCTACCTAGATCTCCTACAGGTGGGAAATTAGTCCCAAATATATGAGTGAAATTAAACTTGATGAAGTTTGTTAGGAAGAAGAAAATATCACGAAGTACTTCAATCCCTGAAGTGATTATGAAAATAAGTGGATCAAATCAAAGACTAAGAACCAAGGATTACAATTAAAACCAAAAGATGATTGAAGATCACCATATGTATATCGATAGGGCACAAAGTCCTCTGTTAGTTAATGTGGATTTATATTTGTCCCCTTAGACAAATCTTCACCTCGGGTCTACAATGTACCCTTAGACGAAGCAATTCATAGATGCCGACAAGGATCCTTTTGTTAGGTTGGGTCGACAACCTCCTCTGACTGAGTAAACTAGGGACCATGATGACCCGAGATGACGGAACTATGAGATCTTGATCGGTTTCATCATCACTGCCCCCATCATCTACTTTAAGTACAAGGTGGTGAAATCTCTAATTTTAAATATCAAATTTCAAATATCAAAGCTCACGCTGCTACTATATGTCGGATACTACATATTTGTTTGATGACTAGCCTTAATAGAAAGTTCTCTCTTATTATCGAGAGGGGTAATTAACTATAGGGACTTGCGCCTATAGGAAACCTAAACTTAGATCATAAAGTCCTCCCAAATGAGGGCGAAATATCTGGGTAGTGTCTTATTCACGAGCAATTATTAGGTCCTTTCACTGGATGTAGAGGAAGGTTCGGTTTTAGGCAAAAATAGGTCAAAAAGTGCAAATACCGAGTTTTTTGAAAAACTCGGTATTTTTTCAAAAAACTCGGTATTTGCACTTTTTTAGGCAAAACCGAATCTTCCTCTAGGTCCTTGCACCGGACCAAATAAAAGTTCCTTATTCACAATCCTATTTCTCTTCTTAAAATTCGCCTTGGAACTTGTTAAAACTCTCATTGACGACCAAAAGAAAAAAGAAAGGGGTCCGCGGAGAGACCAGGGTGCGAATTTTCGAAGCCCACAACAATTTATAGTTGTCGCAACACAACTGATTAGTACACTTGAGCCTCATCTTAATTATAATATATACTGCAATCGTTGCCTCTTTTAACCATAAATTCAGAACATTCAACCTCTCTATAATTCTCATTTCTTCTGTTCCACCGTGTTTCACATCTTAACTTGTCAGAAGTACATTGCAAAAAATAGTAGAAACTCTTTCTTACAAGACAAGGAAAAAAATATGCAATGCTTAAACTCCGACATGTAAAAATGAGGGCGTCATCCCAAATTAATATGCATATGTTTGAACAAGTACCAAACAATTACTTCCCATATATAGAATTCAAAAAAGCAATTTATTTTGATTGGACAGGTCTAGGGAATTTTAATGGTCGAGGTATTAATAGAATCAGTAATTTGTCATTTTTGAGGGGTTTACGGTGTAAAACTTTTTCTTGGTAAAAATATTGATGCACTAGGTAAGCTGCTATAAATCTTTAAAATGGTTTTTCAGATTTAGCAACGAATTTAGACTGCTCTGTTGTCTCTTCTTACTCGCTAAAACCTTGTGACTGAAGTTTCATAACTTTGGAATGAGAATCATATATAAACAGGTGAATCTAACTGTGTTCATGCTTCTGCAGGTTTCACTCATGCGAACTACGGTAGATGAAAACAGGAAATTTGCCAAGTTTATAGCTGAGAAATTGAATAACTGCCACTCCAAAGTTTGTGTTTGCCTTCCAGAGAAAGGTGTCTCTGCTCTAGATGCACCAGGGAAACCATTTTATGACCCTGAAGCAACATATGCTCTTTTAAATGATTTAGATAGACTTATAGACAAAAACAAAAGCCGACAGGTAATAGGTTTTATTTAAACTTTCTTCTGAACCCATCCATCTAATCTTCTACAAAGCAACTTCTACATTTTTTTTTTTAAAGCAACTTCTACATTTGATCAGACTATCACTCAATATTAGGTTTTAACTTGTAGGTGAAAATACTTCCATACCATATCAATGACCCCAAATTTGCAGATGCCTTGGTCGACTCATTCTTGGAGATGGATGTCAAGTTTTCCCACAGTACAGTTCCTCAGCAACAGAAAATTCCAGAACTCACACATATTGTAAATAAGGATGCATGCAGTCAATCAGAGGTTGACATAGATAACATAGCTCTTTTGCGAAGCCCAGTAGAGTTTCCTGATGCAAGACCAGGTTTTGATCTTCTTTTACACATAAGGCTTTCATTGCTTGCTATAGCTCCATTCAAATTTATTATCTAAAAGCCTTAACTCTCTTCTTTATTATTTAGCATGATCAAATTATGTACCTTTATTATCATCATCATAATAAGCCGCCTTAACCTAATAATTTAACTTAATGAATTTTCATTTTGTATTCATTCATTTTGAGTATTGTATGAGTGTGGGCTCCGAAAATTTGCGTCCCGGCTCTCTATGGCCCATTTATTTTTCTTTCGGGTCATTGAGGAGAGTTTTAATGAGTATATTCCGAGGCAAATTTTTAGAAGGCATATTGGGTTTTGGATAAGACATTACTCAGTGATTCCACCCTCATTTTGCAAGGACTTTATGATCTGAGTTCAAGTTTCCTATAGGCACAAGCCCCTATAGTTAATTACCCCTCCCGATAGAGAAAGAGAACTTTCGATTAAGACTAGTCGTCAAATAGATACGTAGTATCCGGCGTATAGTAGCAGCTTGTTTAGGTATTTAAAAATTTAATATTTAAAATTAGAAATTCACCATTTTACACTTAAAGCGAGTGGTGGGGGAGTGATGGTAGACCCGATAAAGATCTCATGGTTCCTTCATCCCAAGTCATCATGGTCTCTGATCTACTTAGTCAGAGGAGGTAGTCAACCCAAACTAATTAAATAATCCTTTTCGGCAATCATGGATTGCTTCATCCAATTGTACATTGTAGACTTGGAATGAATATTTATCTAAGGGGACAAATTTGAATCCACTTTAGCTAACAACGAGTTTTGTACCCTATCGATTATATCATATTAATTTATTATTCAATGATTTAGCAATTGTTGGGGAGCATATGGGCTCTGACAATGACTATAATATAATGGTGCCATTTGGCAGCAAAACCACCTAGTTAGAGGGTCCCGGTCATAACCGTTCACCTATGGTGTCATTTGGCAGCGAATCCACCGATTAGAGGACATGTGCTACATTCTTACTAGAAAGAGATAGATTGCAAATGAATCTTAGTGATATTCTCGATTAGACATTTTCTCTTTGTGAGCTGAAGATAATTTCAAACTGTCTACTTCGGAAAACTGCTGTGGAGAGTGAATGGGTATTTTTGCCTTAAGCGTTTAGGTGTTTTTATTTCAATTTTAAATATTTAGTTTTTGGGTGATTTTTTTGGAATTTTGGCTTTTTATGGGCATTTGAAAATTTTGATGGGCTTTTTTTAAATATTTGTGATACCCTTAGGTTGAGATTTTCTATCAATATGGCCAGCATCGGGGTATTTGTGGGCATTCTAATTTTGTTGGTTGAACCTTGTCAACTTTGTCTGCTTGCCAATAGAGGATCGAGTTCGTTGTCGGCTTTATACCTTTATTGGTGAATTTCCTTTGTTATAAACCTTGAAGGCCTAATATACATGTATAAAATAAATATCTCGGTCGATGCTGCAACCTTATATTTGTGTGATGGTTTGAACGATGTCGACTACTATCTATTCGTGTAGAAGGATTGGATTCGAACTTGGAATCATGTTTAGACTGCGCAGCATCCTCAAACGTCACGTGTGTACGTGCGGGTATTCATATTTTAATGCATTTTTCATGATGACATGTCTTATATTTTGTAATGTGTATATGCATGATGTGACTACATTGATGCGTATTTCAATGCATGGGATGTTTCTATAATGTTCAATTACAACTAGTTTTGCAACTATAATTAGTTTAGCATGATCATTTGGGAAATACATAAGTTTTGTTTTTAAGGGCTTATAAATGCTTTATGTTCGCTTGTATGAATGTTGTGGATCCGGTGACGTGGCGTTGCACTGCAATTTATTTGCTACTTTATGCAGATAGACTATCATGCACTAACAAATCTCCTGCAATTTTTCATAAATGATTGTATTTATCATAATAGAGTACACATTTTAGATATCTTGGATCTATTGTTCAGAGTGATGGTGAAATAGATGGGGATATTATCAGCAGAATTCAAGTTGGATGGTTGAAGTGGAGGAATGCATCGAGCTTGTTGTCTGATAGAAAAGTACCCCTCAAACTTAAGGGTAAATTCTATAAGATGGTGGTGAGGCCTGCAATGCTTTATGGTGCTGAATGTTGGCCATTAAAAGAGAAGCATAATACTAAGTTAAATGTGGCAGAGATGAGGATGCTCAGGTGGATGAGTGGCTTTACCCTTAAAGATAGGATACGAAATGAGCATATACATGAAAAGGTTGGAGTAGCTCCAGTAGAAGATAAGATTAGAGAGAGTCTCCTTAGATGGTTTGGTCACATAAAACGGCGGCCTTCCAATGACCCTGTTAGGAGTTAGATTTGACTTATGTTAGGAGAGTTAGAGGCAGTCTTAAAAAGACTTGGTTAGAAAATATTATGAATGACTTTTCTTTATTAGATTTAAATGAGAATTTAACCTTTAATAGGACACAATGGAGAAAAAGGATTCATGTAGCCGACCCCACATAGTGGGATGAAGGCTTGATTTTGTTGTTATTGTTGATTGTATTTATCATAATCTTGTTGCTTTTTCCTGCAGGCAATGTATCGTGCTATGCAAGATTTGTTGAATTAGTTTTAATTCAGTAATAGACGTTCAAGAGCCGTCAGCCGTCGTATGCTGGTGCAGCCTTGGTCTTCAATCCCACTATGCCAGAGAAAGGCATGTATGGATCTTTAGGGGTACCTGCTTGAAATATTTATAGTTTTTTTCCAGCAAGCACTGAGGTTTGTACACGGGTAATTAGGTGTTCACCGCCACGCTAGAGAAAAGCAAGTATAGAGCCTACCCGCCTCGCTGCAAGCACCGTACCATATTCAATCATATGTTTCTTTCATATGTTAGACATAACAATTGGAGCACAATTTTTCTTCAACAATCAATCACCAAATAAGTTTTTCTGATACTCAATCAGTTGCTTTCTCCATATTAATAAAAATAATACATGAAGATCATTTTCTTACTCTATATATTTTCATTAATTTCCTTAGCCTAAAACATGGTTTAAAATTGTGCAATACGAGGCACGCCTCAAGATCAATTTCATTCTTTTAAGCCTCAAAGCCTACGCAAAGAGAACACGGAATGAGGCGTACGCCTCAAGTTTACTGAGGGCGCCTCAAGGCGCGCCTTGCCTTAATTTTTAGAGGCGTTCGCCTCTTAAAATTAAAAAAAATAAAAAATAAAACCTAGCCTAATATTTATCTATTTGGTTCGACCCACCCTCACTCGCATCTTCCATCATTTCCAAACCGAGGGTTTCTTCTCCTTCTTCGAGCGACATTTTCCCCTCTTCGTTCCATTCGACTGGCGTCGGCTTCCTTCCACCGAGAGTTGCTCTTCGCCTCTTGATTGGAGTTGTCTTCTACCGTGAGTTGGCTTGGAGTCTTCGACCGACCGCTGAATTTATTTATTTTTACTAACTGCTGAAATCTCTTCTTCTTTGTGGTTGGAGTTTAGGGCTTATTGACAAAGGTGAAATAGCTTTACTTCCTCTTTTTCTTTGCACTCAAATGTGATTTTTTTGTTTATACCATCGCATTTATCGACATCTTCCTTTGGTTTTCATTTATTTTTGGCAAAATTTTTTTCTTTTAAATTTTATGCAATCTTGCTTTGTTTTATACATACAATTTTCAATGTTATTTAATTGAATGGTTTTCATATATTGTACCTTTTTATGTTTTATAAATTATTTACTCATTAGTTGTGGGCTCAAACAATTCGGCCCTAGCCTCCGCCCAACTGTTGCTTTTCTTTTCGGGGGTTGAGATCTCCATAATATCTTCATCGCCATATTCAACTGGCAAATGCTGTCATAGAGACTGGAAACGTTGGAGCCACCATCCAGTCATTGCAGATTCTGAATTAAATTATTTGCTAATTTGTATACAGCAGGGGTGATTGAGATGCTGCAAATCACAGGGGCCTGCTGTATTCACAACTGATCTGATAGAGGGCTTTGTGCTCTATCGATCATATTCTATTGATTCATATCTCAAGGATTTGATGCCACTAAGGAGTATATGTTGGAGGTTTCAATAATGCATTAGTGGCATCAAATCCTTGAGATATGTATCAATAGGATATGATCGATAGGGCACAAAGCCCTCATTACTTGCCACCAATTTTTCTATGTGGGATTATTAGACTTCTCTGCACCAGGATGAGTGACTAGCTAGAGATGGAAAGAGAAATCAGTCCCCAGCGGAGTCGCTAGGCAGGAGTACGGAAGAGGACGTGATTACCCGAGTGGATTCCTTTCTGGGATGAACTAACACATCATCCTTTGTGGTTGAAATTTTGGAGCCTACGTACATTTAGTAGTGATATGTGAGTCCTGCACTGGCTCAGCCCATCAACCAAGCATAGGATATGATCGATAGGGCACAAAGCCCTCATCACAGTCACCAATTTTTTTATGTGGGATGATTGACCTTCTTTGCACCAAGCCAATAATTCTCCTTCTTGGAATGATCAAAGATGCACCAATACTTCCTTAACCACTTGAGGAGACTTTAATCTGAGTCACTTGAGTTCATCAGATACCCGATCCTGGTGCAAAGAAGGCCAATCATCCCACATAGAAAAATTGGTGACAAGTAACGAGGGCTTTGTGTCCTATCGATCATATTTTATTGATTCATATCTCAAGGACATTGAAACCTCCAACACTAGCACCATTGCATGTAGATTGAGATGACAATATACCCCTGCACGTGCACTGTAGTTTGTATACACATAGGTATTCCGCGGACTGCAATCGAAATGAACTCCTTCTTTGGTCAAGGTAGGTGAATGACGGGATCCCCTGAATGACTCTCCATTAGTATATAAAAAATTTATTATTTTATGTTTATGCAATCTTTTGATTTTGAGGCTTACACCTCAAAACGCCTTGAGGCTTATGCCTCGCCTCACGAACGAAAAACGCCTCAATACACGATTACGTAATTTTAAACATTGGCTCAAAAGGCCCTTTCAAGCATTAACCAAATTGATTCTTCAATATTAATGGAATTTTTTCGATTCTATCGTACTATAACTTGCCCATAACTTTATAGCTGACTCATAAGCTTAATACTCTTATAATATGACAATAATGAATATTTCCTTTATTCATTAACATTTGCTCTGAATGCTTCTTCTCAAATCATTTTGTATCCTTTTTAGTCTTGAAAACTCCAATTTTCTTCTCAAGCATCACCTATAATCATCCAAATATCAATGTGTATCTTATCTATCTAAAGTTTTATTTTTATGCATCTTCTTGAAAGTTAACTCCAATTTACGTTTCTTGAAATTAATCCATTGAGTACCTTATTATTTTGTCAATTCTGCCAACAAATACTTCATTCTAAAGACTCATTTAATAATGCTAAAAGTATCATGTTCATCTCGTCTTTGTCTTTAACTAAGGCCATAGTATCTTTAATTTACCCTTATTTATCTTCTTAAAAGTTAATTCTATTTTACTTTATTGAAATTCTGATTAAGTTCAATTCCCTTATAATTAATATCTCAGGGTTTTGACATCTACAACTAGTATTTGGTGTGTATCTTTCTTTTTTCTCCATTGGTCTCTCTTCTCTCCTACGACCTTATATTTCTCTTAATATCTGTCCATTTCCCTTAAAACTTTGTCCGATTTCATTTTATTGCCGTACTTCTAGGCAGGCTGCAAAGTTCTCGTTGTACTCTTTAAACTCTCATTGGTCATAATCTCTATCATATTGAGTTTCACTTCATCCAAATTGTAATGAAGGTCAATAATACTGAATGGAACTGATAAATAAACAAGTTCGGTTACTCATGGACTCTATTCCCATCTTTCCTATCCCTCTTATTATTTGGTTGATGGCATTCTTACGGCAGTCTATTGAAGTTCTTGGTAGGTGAGAATAAGCTAGCATGATGTTAAAATGTACTGCCTTATACTCTGTAGTCTGTACCCTCCCTGTTGACCTTCATGTTATACCCAAGAGATCAAAAGGGGGAAGAAAGCTCAAACCAAAATCCCGTGTACATACCTTGTGCCCGATAGATCCACGAATTCTGCCACAAATCCAGCTGAAATCGGCGCCGTCCAAGTCTCCTCGCGGGATTCCTGCGTATACTTCCTCGATCGCTGATTTCTGAGGTCGTTAAATACCGACTCAAACGAGGCCTTTCTTCGCTGCTCGTCTCTCCCCCATTCGCAAATCTCCCGAAGCTCTTTCCTCCTCCATACGAACTTCTCTCATTCCACTTCCACACGAACGACTCCTCTCACGCGATCGAGCTCCCCTTTCACTGCTCTCTTCCGACCACAACCCACACCTCCTCCAAACCCGAGCTTCAGCGGCACTCCATCCCGTCGAAGCCAGTTCGATCGGGAGCCTGGCCGACCTCTCGGTTTCCCCAGATCCAGAAAGAGAGAGAGAGAGAGAGAGAGAGAGAGAGAGAGAGAGAGAGAGAGGGAAGACCGACCTACCTCAGCCGACATCTCCACCTCCTCTAGCCGACGCCTCCAAGCCTGTCGCCAGAGCCTCTCTGCTCTTACCCGACTCCTACCTCACAGGAGACTCAACCCGATCTCTCCACTACTAGACCCTCTCCCTAGCTCCACTTAAAACCTAAGCCCAACTCACCCTGCTCACTCCAACTCAACCGACCCAGCCAACTCAGCACTTGACTCAGTCCAACTCAGTCCACTTAAACCTAAAGCTCTAACTCACTCAGCCTCCCAACTCAAGCCAACTCACCCGACTCATCTCCTACTCACCTCAACCGAGTCCACTCAAACCAACCCATTAGGTATAGTTATATTATTATTATTATTATTGTTATTACTATTATTATTAATTATTTTTAATTATAATTAATTTATAAAATAATTATAATTAGTTTTAAATTAGTTATAATTTTTATAATTAGTTATATTAATTCTAGTTAATTAACTATACTTAATTATTATTAATTGTAACTAATTATTTTAATCATAATTAATTAATTTCAATTATAATTATTTATTATAAGGTAATTATAATTAATTATAACATATGGTTAATTATAATTAAATATTTATTAATTATAATGAATGATAATTAATTATCATTAATAATAATTAACTATTTTAATTATAATCAATCTAAAATAATAATAAATGATTCTTTTCTCGATGCTTGCGACGGGCTGGCAAACCCCCGAGGCGCTCACGTAGCGTTTAGGGTGGGAAATCGGTGCGATGCTTACGACGAGATAAGGATCCCTCTTCAAAGCTTGCAACGAGCCGGCAAACCCCCGAGGCGCTCAAGTAGCGTTTAGGGCGGGAAACCGGTGCGACGCTTGCGGCGAAGTGGATAAAAAAATGTGTTCTTTATTTTCATATAAGTACCCCCGAACGCCCACGTGGTGCAGAGGGGGGAAATCTGTGTTTTTTTTTAACGCCTGTTTTCTTCTTATAATAAACAAACTTAAAAACCCTTTAATGCTCACGTAGCAGGCGGGGATAAAAAAATATTTCGCGACCGCGGTGTCATTTTTGACACCTACCTGAAGCGCTCACGTAGCGTCGATGGGAATGGTTGCCTCTTGGTTTTTCCCCTAAACGGGGGAGACGCCGGGAGGCTGCCGAATTTTGGATCGAATATCCAAGGACTTAGGACAAACAGTGGACTTGGTTTGGACATTGCAAATGAACTTGAACTTAAAATAGATGACTTATGAACTTATTTTGAACACTATATTTGAACATCAAAGGAGCAAGACTTGGACTCTCATTTGAACTCAACGAGGCTACAAGGACTTGGATCAATTTTTGGACCTCATGAAACATATTTTGAACTCAAGTCTAATAAAATATATGAGCTTGGATAATAAACTCAAAACAAACAAAAAAAACAGGTGAACTTGTATGTGGACCGGAGTCTATAAAGACTTGAATTTTTATTTCTTCAAAATGATTCATGAAATACTCTAACCTAATGAACTACAATGATTGGTGGAGAACAATGTTCCAAATCTCACACATGCAAACTCTTGGTGAGGTTGGGGAGAATCCTTGAGTTGGACTCAAGTTGAACTGAACTCATAATGACATGAAATTTGAAATGAACAAGGATCAAATAGTTGAGAAATTGACATTGGATAGATGAATGTAAGTGCAAGTAGATGTTTCTAAGTAACATCAATAAAATGCTGAATATCATTGGTGATGAGCAAAACTCCAAAATTGAACTTCATGCAAATAACATCTATGTCAATCATGCAATCAAATCTGCAAGCAACGACAATCAACATGCATGAAGAAGTGAATGAATGCAACTAAGTTATCATACAAACATATATATCCCTTGCAAACAGTAGGTGATTGATTGGCACATCAAGTGTAAATTCCTACAAGCTACTACAAGGGGAATTCTTCGCTCTTATAATGATTTCTTATGAACAATGATAGTGAGTGCATCACTAGTGTGGTGTATCCTTTATAGGAAAAAGATAAAAGATCGTGGTGAATATAAAGATTTACTATTTGTGATGAAAAATGCGTCTCATGCACAATAATATAGGCGGGTGATTATCAATAGATACGGATGTTATAATACTCCTATAATCAATCACCATTCAACGTCCAATAAATCTATCACCCTCCTTTGCATGTATAGCTACATATGCTATGTATCGATAGTATGGAAGATCTTCTACAAATAAGAGATAGAAGATGGTGACAAATACTAACGATCATTATTAATTATGAGGGAGTTACCACATACACAAGAATGCTCCTACGGGTGATGATCTATAACGAATAGTAAAAGGCTAAAGCTTCTTTGTAGCCGACAACCCTATAGTTGAGGTTAACACATTATCCTGCTCATAAGTGATGACAATGGCTAAGATGTGAAAGTAACAACTCCCTATAATTGACATTTGATATCTCATGGATACAAACAACGGTTGTCATAATTACTAAGAGATGCACAAGCAAATACAAGTCATCAATCAACATACAGAGGGATACTATTGATGAATACAATTCATTCAGCAGTCTATGTTGATAAGCATATAAAAGGTGATGAATCCACCTCAAAACAACAGCAGTAGAAATATTGCATGGATGGTGGATCCCTTACGAGCAACCTAAAATTTGTAACTGATATAGTGATTGTGCTCACAAGTTGTGGCACTGATTATTTTATAAGTATGATGAACTCTCCTACAAATATGAATGAAGAATGAAACAAAAGGGAGATTCTATAATGTGCCGTTTACAAGAATGATGCAAGAAAATCGTAGACAGCGACATCTATTGGCAAAGCAGGAGATTAGTTAGTGCACTATGACCCGCCTACGAAAATCAACAAATAGTGCGCGACAGTCTACCTGTATAAAGCAGCGAACAATTCTATTCATGAGCTGCTACAATACGCCACCGGATCTGCAACATTCGTACAAACAGGCAGAAGGCGTCTATTTAAAGAATACCCCTGCACGTGCACTATAAATTGTATACACATAGGTACACTAAAGGGGGAAAATATATTCTCAACCCGCATGGGCCCCGACGAGCATGTTATTGGTACACACGTGATGTCTAGGGATGCTGCGCGGGTTGACAAGTGAATTCTAGTTCGAACCCGATCCTTCTATACGGGTCAATAGAAGTCGACAGGGTTCGAACCAATAAACAAATATACGGTTGGGGGAACCGTTATATTTGTCTTAATACATTCATAATTAGGCCTTCAATGCCTACAACGATGAGAATTCACTATCAAGAGCATAAAGCCTACGAAATCCGATCCTCTGTCGACAGCCCGACAGAGTTGACAAGGTTCAATCCATAAAGTGAAAATGACCCCAAACACCCCGATGATGGCCGTGTTGAATGCAGATCTCAACCGGAGGGGTTCCCAAACATTTTTAAATGTCTCCCAAATACCCAAATATTTCCCAGATATTTCAAAGCTCCACCCAAAAATCCCATAAAACTCCAAAAATCCACAAAATCCAAAAATCCCAAAATCTCAAAAATATTTAAAAGTGAAATAAATCCATCAACGCAATTAAAGCAAAATCCATCCGCCCTCCGCAACTGTTTGTCGAGGCGGACAAATCAAAAACTACTTCAGCTCACAAAAGAGCCAAATGCCTAGTCAAAAATATCACTAGGATCCATTCTCAAACAATCTTTTGCCAGTAAGGACGTGGTACGTGTCCTCTAACCGGCAGTTTCGCCGCCAAATGGCACTGCAGGTAAACGGTTATGACCCGGGGCCCTCTGAACCGAGTGGTTTTGCCGCCAAATGGCACCACAGATACCGGTTATGGCCAGAGCCAATACGCTCCTTAATGGCGTTAAATCCTTGAGATATGAATCAATAGGATATGATCGATAGGGCACAAAGCCCTCTGCTAGCTAAGGTGGATCCAAATTTGTCCCCTTAGACAAACATTCAACCCCGGTCTACAAGATTCCCTTGGACGAAGCAACCCATGGCTGCCGACAAGGATCCTTCTGTCAGGTTGGGTCGACTACCACTTCTGACTAAGTAGACCAGGGACCACGATGGCCCGGGACGACGGAACCATGGGATCTTGATCGGGCCCATCATCCATTCCCCCACCATCCGCTTTAAGTGCTAGATGGTGAAATTTTCAAGTTTTAAATATCAATCTCTCAACCCTTCAAATTCCAAATTTCCAAACCTTTCCAAATACCCAAATTCAAACTCAACTCCTCAATTTCCAATCTTTTCAATCCCAAATCTAAGCCCAATTTCCAAACCCATTGCTGCTACTATATGCCAGATAACACGTATATTCTACGTATCTGATCGACGACTAGCCTTAATCGAAAGTTCTCTCTCGTTATCGGGAGGGGTAATTAACTATAGGGGCTTGCGCCTATAGGAAACCAGAACTCAGATCATAAAGTCCTCGCAAAATGAGGGCGAAATCTCTGGGTAGTGTCTTATCTACAAACCCATCTGCCTTCCAAAATTTACCTCGGAACTTAGTTCGTTAAAACTCCCTCGCCGAATAAGAAGAGCGAGCGGAGGCCGGGGCCGAATTTTCGGAGCCCACAGATTTCTGGCGACTCCGCTGGGGTTTGGTTTCTCTTTCCATCTTTGGCTAGTCGTCTCAATACTATAGTAACATCCATATCGATCCGTACTTAAAATTTTAAGTATCCTAAGAATGATCGTTCAAAAAGAAAATATTTTCATTGAAATAACATATTTAGCAGTATTTTAGATTTATATTATTTGAACTGCTCGCTAATGTTATTTTCTCTTATTTTTGTGTTCTGTGCAAGTCTCTGCATTTTGAAAGTGCGGGGTGATGTATCAGATTCTGATTACTAACCCTTGCCTTTCATTTATGCAGATGGATCTACAGAACACGCCAATGACCGTCCAGCTGGGACGAGGAGCCAGAATTCAGCTGGCCAATGCTGTTATTGAGACTGGAAGCACTGGAGCTACCATTCAATTTGGTAGTGTTGATTTTCCTGCAGTTGTTGCAAGAGCTTCCGAGGCTCCTACTCATCGCGCGCATCTGCCAGCGCAGCGACTCGCTACTGAAACTCCTAGCTGTCGTGTGCATCTTCCAGCACAACGACCTGCTGCTGAAAATCCTCGTGAGAGAATTTCTGTGTTCGAAAGACTGTCACAGCCTAAGGTCTCAACCACCAAGAGGATCATAGCTGATGGAAGAATTTCGGTGGTGACTGCAAACACCACTATTCTGCCGACCAGGTTATCTGCACCTGGAAAATACGATGCTGAGGCCCCCTCATCTGGAGGAAGGCCCACAAGGAGGCAAAGAAGAAAGATGAACGCTGAGCTCCGAGCTCAGCATCAACAACTCCCTGTTCACCCTTCCAATCTGCCAGCCCAAGAGCCTGAAGCTAATGTTCCTACCAGGAACAAATTTTCTGATCTAAAATGGGTGAAAAGGAACAGCTCTACTGGAGAGCTAAAGAAATCCTTCTGGGACCAAAGATCTGAAATCCCAGCTCCTCCAAAGAGAAAAGAACCTGAAACTCTCTCAGCCCGGGTCTATCGGGTCCTGAAGACTGTAAAGGAGAAAGGTCTGAAAAAGAAAAAGTTCCAACGACCCTTAGAGATTGAGACTAGAGGAAACCCGCCAAGGGAGCGTCTGTCCTTTACTGCAGAAGGAAGAGAAAGAAAATATACCCCACGCGGTGAACATCGGGGTGTGACACCTGAACCATATGTTCAGGGATCCACTGCTGAAAGGTCCCGGTGGAAAGAAAAACAAATCTGGAGGCCAAAGCCTCGAAGAAACGAGAAAGAAGGAAGAGAAAGGAGGACTGATCTGGGCGTGACATCTGGTGAGGCTTCCCGTAGATCCGCCCCCATCTACAAACAACGTCAGAAGTGGGCCCCAAAAAGGACCCATAATGATATTCCTCCAGACGGTAGACACTTTGGAGAATCCTCCAGGGGATCCCGTCGTCCTCCATCCCCTCCAAAGAAAGAAACTAACTTCGATCGCAGCCCACTGATCGAAGAAGTCCCTGTGCCTAATCAAGAACCAGAGATCCAGTGGCGTCGCCGCTCAGAAATTCAGGTACTAGAAGAAAATATAGGAGAAGAAGAAAATATAGAGGGAGAAGAATACCTCGAAGGGGACGAAAATATTGAAGAATTTATGGATGGAAACTTAGAAGAAGAATTGAAAGAAATAAATGGCACCTTGGATATGGAAGTTGTCTATATGGTGAGACACACCAATGCTAATGAGGAAGCTTATTATGATGATGGTGAAGATGAAGACGAGCAACAACCGCCAATTAGGCGAGTTTATCAACGTCGTCGTGAAGCTGGGTCCACCACTGGTAGAGGTGGTCATTCACAAGCTGAAGAAGAAAGAGAAGAAGCCGAGGAGAATCCCTTCGCTGACGAGAATGTCACACTTGCAGAAATGCAAAGACATATGAGACGACAAATGAGAGCCAAAGACAGAGAAATCTCTCAGTTGAATGAGAAGATGACTGAGATGATGACTCAAATGGGGGCAATGATGCAGATGATGCAGAGAACTGCCGCTGTTGGCGCCATGCCCAATCCTCCTCCGGATCCTCCAAATTTTCAAATGCCTCAAGCCTCGGGAGTACGAGGTAATCCTGAAGGTGGTCGCGAAACTCATAATGTCACCCGTCAGCCCACTCCGCAGAATATTGCAAGTACTTCCGAGCCCATGACTGCTGCACAGTTGGAAGGAATAATAACAGAAAGAATCAGGGCTATTATAGCTGTTGACCAAGCAGAAAAGTTGGTGGGCAAGGGTCGTCCGTATCCTGCTGAATACGACCAAGTACCATACCCGAAAGGGTATTCGGTCCCAAAGTTCAACACTTTCAACGGTAATAACAACCCCAGGCAGCACCTGGCACAGTTTAAAGCCACCTGTGGGAATACAGGAGGAAATGACGCCCTACTCTTCCGACATATCGTTAGTAGTTTGACAGCAACTGCTTTCGAATGGTACGCTGAACTGCCAAATGATTCTGTGAAAACCTTCGCAGAATTAGAATCTATGTTCGTGAAGAGGTTTGCTAGTGCAACAGAGAAGATCACGATCGCTGACCTCGCTCTTGATAAGAGAAAAAGAGAAGAATCAGTGACCAAATACATCACTCGCTGGCGAAATCTAAGTATGAAATGTGAGCAGCAGTTAGAAGAAGAACACGCAGTACAGTTGTTAATGGGCAACATTGATGACAAGATGCAACCCTTCCTGTGCATGGCTACGATAAACACATTTCAAGACTTGCTCGACAGAGTGGCCAAATTTGAAAAACTGAATTTGTCCAGATCAGAAAATCACTCTGATAAGCTCAAAAAGGCTAAAGCCCCGGGTGCTAGAAGGGGTGAGGCCGACTCTACGTTCTTCTCTAGAGCTGATAGAGAAAAGCAGCTAATTTACAACGTAGACAAAGACAAACAGCCAATGCAATATCAAGAAAGGCCTAAGCAAGTCTACAACCCCAACCCCCAACCGAAGCTGATATTAAGGGGAAATGATAAGCCACGAACTTATCAAGGTGGTGGAGAACGCCCGAGACAAACAACAGGAACTGGTGATAGAACGTTCCAATCCCTTAAAGATAAAATGAATAAAGAGTATTCATTCAAAAGGGAGAGTGTTGCCAAATTATTTCGACAAGTGTCGAGATCGGGTTTAGAACTGCCTGAATGCAAGAGGCCCGAAGAGTCGAAGCACATTGGTGATCCAAATTATTGCCCATACCATCGGGTACTCAGCCATCCTATTGAAGATTGCTACATCTTCAAGGATTGGCTTGAAAGAAAATATCAAAAAGGGGAGATAACATTATCCGACAATGTGTTGTCTCATCCTAAGAAGGAATCAGCTCGGGTGGTCACGTCCTCTTCCATACCTCTGGTTGAAGAAAGAAGAAAAGAGAAGAAGCCAGTTCAAGAAGAACAGTGGGAGACTGCGGTCTCCAAGAAGACTGTGAAAATGTTAAAACAGCTTGAAGGAGTTCCAGGTGTAAAGTGGAAGTCTCCTGTTGAGCCTATGATAAGTTTGAAGGCACTGCCGGTGGTACGACCTTCTACTTCAAAACAGTTTTTCAACCAAGTTGGTTCTTCAAAGACTGAAAAGAAGAAATCATCCAAAAAGAAAACCAAGCTGAAGAAGCCAAAGGAGAAAAAGACTGCAACTCAGAGGGTTATTGATAGTCTGGATGAGTACTACCAGACTGTGAGGCGACCTATCAAGCTTGCTGACTTCATGTCAGAGCTTAAGATAGACGAAGCCGGAGAAGATGATGAGAATTCTCTTCCAACAGAAATATGTCGGGTCATCTCGGTGACACCAAGTACATTGACAAAAGGAGAATGCATAGAAGAAGTACCTTCTGAATCCTGTATGATGGTTTTGCCAATTGATTACAGTTCGGAGGAGGATTTGTATTTTCCAGAAGGAGACGAATCAGACCCAAGCATAGCATCTCGGATGGGACATGTGAACTTGGGAGGCGATTTTGAATCAACAGATGAGTCCCTAGACGCGACGATGGCTGGCTCTGAAGAAAATGTACAGTTAAATGACTCTGAACCGGAGGAGATTGCTCAAGTGCAGTTAAGAAGCGGCAAGGTATTACCGCCTCCACCGAAGAAAGGAGTCCCCAATAAAGATAAGGAGAAAGAGATAATCATCAATGACGATATTATCCCTGAAGATACCAAGAAGAAGAACACTTCAGCCAATGGGATATATTACAATATCTTATCCCATCTAAGAAAAATTCCAGCACAACTCAGCATATACGATGCCTTGGTGATGTCTAAAGATCTTCGGGAGACTCTGATTCAGGCTCTCAAAGATCCCGAAAGATACGAGGCGTATTTTGCTGAACGTAATTTGACTGAAGTTCTACAAGCCCGAAATGAGCCATTCATTACTTTCTCCGAAGAGGACATGATGCTTGGGACTGCAGACCATAACCGTCCTCTGTATGTTACTGCAGAGAGCGATAAGCTGATTATCAGTCGAATCCTGATCGATCCTGGATCCTCCGTGAATCTGATAAGTTTGAAAGCACTAAGATCTCTCTTCCTTGATGTGGAACACCTCGGACCAGATAAGCTTATGGTGCATGGTTTCAACGAAAAAGGACAGAAAACACTGGGATCATTCATGCTCCCTCTTGTATTTGGAGAGCTCCACACAGAAGCTAAATTCCATGTAATTGATGCGGATACTTCGTTCAAGGCGCTGCTAGGTCGTCCCTGGTTGCATGAGTATGGCATTGTCCCATCAACATTACACCAATGTATGAAATATCTCAAAGATGGAGAAGAATTCAGGATCTCTGGTGATATTCAGCCCTTCACAGTTCATGAAGCAACAGTTTATGAAGATGCGCGGTATTTCATGCCAAAGAAGCAAAAGTCTTCGAGCTCCCTCGAAGCTAAAGCATCAAACTCAAAGACTGCAAAGCGACCTGAACGAGAAAGTGAGAAGAAGCAGGTGGGGAGAAAGAAGGCAATGCCGACTCTTCCCAAAGCACCGACCATTCCAAAAGAAAAGAAACATGTACCTCATCTTGGGAGTGACACAGATGAAGACGATGTTATTCCTGCCAAATCTCGAAAAGTATGTCAATCCACGGACGAATGGAGTAGGCAAGTCGAATATTCAAGTGATGATTATGACTACGACTCTATCTACATGAACACGGTGCAGAATGTGTTCTCTAGAAGAATTAATAGCCTATCAATTTCTGATAGTGTACTTATAGTCACACGTGTTCCTTTGCAACACTTCAAGGAAATCATCCCGCGCGAGATGCATAAAGTTGAAGAACTAGCTACCCTATATCTTCCTCCTCTTAAAAATGGGACTGTGCCAGGGAATGTACTATATTCTACGGGAATCCATGAAGAAGAGAATCATGACTGGGATTGCATGTTCATCGACTCCGATGAATTATTTCCTACGAAGCTACCCAGGTTCAATACCAAGAATATTCAAAGAATGCTACGAAAGCAAGTCAATATTCCGACCACCAAGCGACAACTTCGTACAAGCCTAGGCCTTTGGTATGGAAGGAATCCGTGTCCATTACGGCAGAAGGATGCAGATGCATATAAAGGTATCGGGTTCATCAAACGAAAGTGTCTCCGGAAAGAGACTTGCCGGGCAATCACATGCATGGAAATTGAATCCGAGGAAGGTGGTGCTGAAGAGACATGCGAAGCTGATGATTATGATGAACAGCCCTTGGAAGCCGAACCTGCACTAGAAGAGCTTGAAGATGGTGGACAGGCAGCCACTATGGATGAGCTGACGGAAGTCAACTTGGGAACTGAAGAAGACCCTCGCCCGACCTTTATCAGTTCTCTCCTACCCGAAGAACAAATAGAAGAAATAAAAGAGCTCCTCTGTGAATTCAGAGACTGCTTTGCCTGGATATATGCTGAGATGCCCGGCTTATCCTCTGATGTAGCAGTTCACAGATTAGCAATCAAACCAGAGGTAATGCCCGTCAAACAAGCTCCAAGGAGAATGAGATTGGAGATTGAAGAACAGGTGATTGCTGAAACAAAGAAGCTTATAGATGCAGGCTTTATTCGTGAAGAAAAGTACGCCGATTGGATTGCAAATATCGTCCCAGTGAAGAAGAAGAACGGGCAGATTCGTATCTGCATCGACTTTCGGGACCTCAACAAGGCGTGCCCAAAAGATGATTTTCCACTTCCTGTATCCGAACTCTTAGTGGATAATACGTCCAACTACGACATGTTCTCCTTTATGGATGGATCATCAGGATACAATCAAATCAAAATGGCGCCCGAAGATGAAAAACATACATCGTTCAGGACACCCATCGGAATTTTCTGCTACACAGTCATACCCTTTGGCCTGAAGAACGCTGGTGCCACCTACCAGCGGGCAATGACTCACATATTTGATGATTTGATACATCAGAAGGTTGAGTGTTATGTAGATGACCTTGTCGTCAAAAGTCTTGGCCGAAATGATCACTTAAAAGATCTTAAAATTGTATTTGAGAGAATCAGAAAATATGATCTGAAGATGAACCCTCTCAAGTGTGCATTTGGGGTCTCCTCCGGTAAATTCCTGGGGTATGTTGTTCGTCATCGAGGGATAGAGATCGACCCCAACAAAATTAAGGCAATCACGGAGATGCCACCACCAAGGAACCTTCGACAGCTTCGCTCGCTGCAAGGACAACTGGCTTTCATTCGGAGATTCATATCAAATCTATCGGGTAGGTGCCAGCCATTTTCAAAGCTAATGAAGAAAGATGTTCGTTTTAAATGGGACGGAGAATGCCAGGAAGCGTTTGATAGCATCAAGAGATATCTGCTGAATCCGCCCATTCTAGCAGCGCCAATTTCGGGGAAGCCTCTTATACTGTATACAGCTGCACTAGAAGAGTCCCTCGGAGCACTATTGGCCCAGAATAATGAAGAAGGAAAAGAAAATGCACTCTATTATATCAGTCGGAGATTGATTGGAGCAGAAAGCCGTTATTCTCCTATTGAAAAGCATTGCCTGGCGCTGATTTTTGCAGTTCAGAAACTCCGCCACTATATGTTATCCCACAAAATCACACTGATATCAAAGATCGATCCGCTGAAGTTCTTGATGACAAGACCAGCGTTGACAGGTCGTCTGGCCAGGTGGGCAGTATTGTTATTGCAGTTTGAAATTACGTACATGCCACAAAAGGCGGTGAAAGGACAGGCCTTGGCAGATTTCCTTGCCGCACATCCGATCCCGGCCGATTCTCCACTCAACGATGATTTGCCTGATGAGCAGATAATGCAGGTTGAGGAGAATGAAAGGCTACCATTCTGGGAAATGTACTTCGACGGGGCATCGTCCATTAGACCTGTCCGACCTCCAAATATTGCAAGAGCCCGAGCCGGTATCGGTCTTGTTCTCATACCACCTGAAGGAGGCATAATGAGGTTCTCATTCAGTCTGACTGAACCTCGGACCAACAACGAAGCTGAGTACGAAGCTCTAATAGTAGGGCTGGAGATTGCAATTGACGTCAAAATTCAAAATCTTCAAATTTTCGGCGACTCTCAACTTGTGATAAATCAAGTCTTGGGCATCTACAAGATTTCCAAGGTTGAGTTGGCTCATTACCACCGGCGAACCATTGAGCTCCTGAAGCAGGTGCCGAATGTTAAAATAGTTCAAATTCCTCGAGGACAGAATGTCAAAGCAGACTGTTTGGCCAAATTGGCCAAGGAAATGGCAAATTCCAATGAGGAGAAGCCTATATTCATCGGAGTTTACAACCGTAGGGTCTTGGAACCCGCTCTATTACAATTCCCGATGGTAGAAGAAGTATCAAATTCAAGTCAGCAGGATGAAACTCCAGTTGACTCTAAACTTCTCCATCAAATCATTATAGAAAATTATCCAGAAGGATATCATACGGCCAAGAGACGTAAAGCTAGTCAAGCTTCAGAATCGTGGTGGCATTGTTTAGATATTGAAGTCGAAAATGATTGGAGACAGCCATTCATTGACTATTTCAAAGAAAACAAACTCCCGACAGAAAAGTCTATGGCCGCACAAATTCGAAAAAGGGCGTTGCGATACGCATTTGTCAACGACACGTTGTACAGACGAGCATTTGATCAAATGTGGCTAAGATGCCTAGGGACCAAGGAAGCTGATAAAGTGGTGACAGAAGTCCACGAAGGGCTTTGTGGAGCACATCAGTCAGGTCCCAAGATGGCCGCTAAAATTAAAAGAATGGGTTACTATTGGCTGACCATGGTTAGAGATTGTATTGACCACGCTAAGAGGTGCCACGAGTGTCAAATCCACGGTGATGTTATACATCAACCGCCAAATCCACTGCACCCAACAATAGCATCCTGGCCATTCGAGTGTTGGGGTACTGATATTATTGGGCCAATAGATCCGCCGTCATCAGCAGGACACCGCTTTATACTTGCAGCAACAGACTACTTTTCCAAGTGGGCGGAAGCGGCTCCATTCAGAGAGGTCACATCGGAGCATGTGATCAATTTCTTTACCCATAATGTCGTTTACAGATTTGGTGTGTCACGCCGGATAATCTCAGACAACGGTACTGCATTCAAGAGTACAAAAATTTACAAGTTCGTTGATCGACATAAAATCGATTGGCGATATTCATCCATATACAATCCAAGGGCCAATGGTTTGGCTGAAGCCTTCAATAAGACGTTGGTGAAATTATTGAAGAAGATCCTTACCAAGAACAAAAGAGAGTGGCATACGAAAATGGCAGAAGCGCTATGGGCATACCGTACAACCTACAAGACGCCGACCAAAGCCACTCCGTACTCTCTAGTGTTCGGAGTCGAAGCTGTATTACCATTGGAGATCGAACTACCGTCACTCCGGGTAGCAATCCAGAACGATCTTACTCGAGAGCAAAATGCCCGCCTCAGAATGGAAGAGCTCGACGCACTTGATGAACTCAGGTTACAAGCTCAACAAAATCTAGAAATCTACCGAGGAAGAATGGCAAAGTCTTTTGATCGAATGGTGCGTCCTCGATCATTTCAAGAAGGAGAATTGGTCCTGGTGCTGAGAAGACCAATCATCCCACACAGAAAAATTGGTGGCAAATTTGTATCCAATTGGGAAGGCCCCTTCGTCATCGAGAAAGTATACCAAGGAGGAGCATATCAGTTGATCGATTTGAACGGTCAGAGGCCCATGCCACCGATCAACGGTCGACATCTAAAGAAATATCATGCATGAAAATTCTATAACTAATGTATTTTGTGATGAACAAAGTTTTATATACATAGTTATCAATGCATGCTTATATTTTGAAATTCTCTTGTATGGCAAGAACGCATTTCAAAATCCCCCATCAGACTGGGGGCATTTTAAATATTTATTTGGGTCGACATCGCGTTGCGTGCCGAGATCCCCAAATAAATATTTAAAATCTCAAAGATACAAAGCTTATCCAAAATGTCCCTGCGAGACAGGGGGCATTTTAAATATTTATTCGGGTCGACACCGCGCTGCATGCCGAGATCCCCGAATAAATATTTAAAATTATCAATCCATATATTCTTTTATGCTAAAGAATATAAATATTTGTTTTCCAAAGTATATGTAGGTGGTCTTTCAAGAGTTAGAGACAACACCTTCTCCAACAAACCAAGACTCAAAAGTCAAGAAAGTGACTTTTGTGGCTACACACTCCTACAAAATTGAGCCGGAAAAGCTTGAAGTCTTTCAACAGCCTGAAGCTTAAGGTTCGAATGGGTGTAAAAGGTCGGATCCAACAAGCCCAAATATGGCCGGATCGCTGGCAGCTCTGTCTACTCAACAAGCCATAAGAAAGGCCGTAGTAGCGGAACCCCCACTTCGTCAACCCGTCAGTAGGGACTGTAGGAAGAACGAAGGCCAATTTGACTCGACAAGTTCAAGTGATCGTAGTCTGTGAAATTCTCCTAAATGACTGGAGAATCAAAGTTCTAATGGGAAGCTGAGTCACGAGCAACTACCAAATGTTCGTATGCTCCAAAATCCAAAACCACGAAGGATAGACTCCAAATCCGTCAACTTCAGTGAAATCAGCATTGGGGAGCGCAATTCCCATAGCTCGAGTCTGAAGCCTGAATGGGTGTAAGAGGTCGGATCCAACAAGCCCAAATATGGCCGGATCGCTGGCAGCTCCATCTACTCAACAAGCCATAAGAAAGGCCGCAGTAGAGGAACCCCCATCTCAGCAACCAGAGGACAAAGAGCTATTAAATTCTAGCTCTCCTGATCTGATGAACTCAAGTGATTCAGATTAAAGTCTTCTCAAGTGGTTAAGGATCAAGATACTACCTACGTTCGGTACTATCAACTGAATCCAGAACCTGCAAATCCTTCAACAAATCCGTAAAGCACAAAGCGAGGATCGAAGGAATCTTTCTTCAACAAGTCCGTCAAAGCACAAAGCAAAGGACCGAAGAAATTATCCCAAAGTTCACACAAGGCCTTAGGCTGAACTAAGAGGATTCTGTCATCAACAAGTCCGTTATGCACAAAGCTCTGGACCGATGACTTTTCGCCATCGACCTAATACAAACCTAAGGGTTTAGGTCATCGGCATCTACTCCTTCAACAAGCCCGCCAAAGCTAGAAGCATAGGGCCGAAGGTACAAAAAAAAACCACCTGACAAGTCAGTGACAAATCAAGTAATTCTCCATCAATGTCCGCAGCACAAAGCATAGGACAAAAGAAATCAGTATCTCAACCATCTATTGATACATCCAAAAGATCTATGGAGGAAGAAAATTGTAGTGTGACATCCAAGCAAAATTTTGGAGATCCACTAAATGAAAATCGTAGTGTGACATCCAAGCAAGATTTTGGAGATCCACTAAATAGAAAGCCTTAGTGTGACATCTAGAACAAATATCTAGATATCCACAGGGTCAATCAGCTTACAACAAACGTGATTCGCTCTAGGCGCGTACCACATTTGTTGGGGGGCATTTGTTGACCTTCATGTTATACCCAAGAGATCAAAAGGGGGAAGAAAGCTCAAACCAAAATCCCGTGTACATACCTTGTGCCCGATAGATCCACGAATTCTGCCACAAATCCAGCTGAAATCGGCGCCGTCCAAGTCTCCTCGCGGGATTCCTGCGTACGCTTCCTCGATCGCTGATTTCTGAGGTCGTTAAATACCGACTCAAACGAGGCCTTTCTTCGCTGCTCGTCTCTCCCCCATTCGCAAATCTCCCGAAGCTCTTTCCTCCTCCATACGAACTTCTCTCATTCCACTTCCACACGAACGACTCCTCTCACGCGATCGAGCTCCCCTTTCACTGCTCTCTTCCGACCACAACCCACACCTCCTCCAAACCCGAGCTTCAGCGGCACTCCATCCCGTCGAAGCCAGTTCGATCGGGAGCCTGGCCGACCTCTCGGTTTCCCCAGATCCAGAAAGAGAGAGAGAGAGAGAGAGAGAGAGAGAGAGAGAGAGAGAGAGAGAGGGAAGACCGACCTACCTCAGCCGACATCTCCACCTCCTCTAGCCGACGCCTCCAAGCCTGTCGCCAGAGCCTCTCTGCTCTTACCCGACTCCTACCTCACAGGAGACTCAACCCGATCTCTCCACTACTAGACCCTCTCCCTAGCTCCACTTAAAACATAAGCCCAACTCACCCTGCTCACTCCAACTCAACCGACCCAGCCAACTCAGCACTTGACTCAGTCCAACTCAGTCCACTTAAACCTAAAGCTCTAACTCACTCAGCCTCCCAACTCAAGCCAACTCACCCGACTCATCTCCTACTCACCTCAACCGAGTCCACTCAAACCAACCCATTAGGTATAGTTATATTATTATTATTATTATTGTTATTACTATTATTATTAATTATTTTTAATTATAATTAATTTATAAAATAATTATAATTAGTTTTAAATTAGTTATAATTTTTATAATTAGTTATATTAATTCTAGTTAATTAACTATACTTAATTATTATTAATTGTAACTAATTATTTTAATCATAATTAATTAATTTCAATTATAATTATTTATTATAAGGTAATTATAATTAATTATAACATATGGTTAATTATAATTAAATATTTATTAATTATAATGAATGATAATTAATTATCATTAATAATAATTAACTATTTTAATTATAATCAATCTAAAATAATAATAAATGATTCTTTTCTCGATGCTTGCGACGGGCTGGCAAACCCCCGAGGCGCTCACGTAGCGTTTAGGGTGGGAAATCGGTGCGATGCTTACGACGAGATAAGGATCCCTCTTCAAAGCTTGCAACGAGCCGGCAAACCCCCGAGGCGCTCAAGTAGCGTTTAGGGCGGGAAACCGGTGCGACGCTTGCGGCGAAGTGGATAAAAAAATGTGTTCTTTATTTTCATATAAGTACCCCCGAACGCCCACGTGGTGCAGAGGGGGGAAATCTGTGTTTTTTTTAACGCCTGTTTTCTTCTTATAATAAACAAACTTAAAAACCCTTTAATGCTCACGTAGCAGGCGGGGATAAAAAAATATTTCGCGACCGCGGTGTCATTTTTGACACCTACCTGAAGCGCTCACGTAGCGTCGATGGGAATGGTTGCCTCTTGGTTTTTCCCCTAAACGGGGGAGACGCCGGGAGGCTGCCGAATTTTGGATCGAATATCCAAGGACTTAGGACAAACAGTGGACTTGGTTTGGACATTGCAAATGAACTTGAACTTAAAATAGATGACTTATGAACTTATTTTGAACACTATATTTGAACATCAAAGGAGCAAGACTTGGACTCTCATTTGAACTCAACGAGGCTACAAGGACTTGGATCAATTTTTGGACCTCATGAAACATATTTTGAACTCAAGTCTAATAAAATATATGAGCTTGGATAATAAACTCAAAACAAACAAAAAAAACAGGTGAACTTGTATGTGGACCGGAGTCTATAAAGACTTGAATTTTTATTTCTTCAAAATGATTCATGAAATACTCTAACCTAATGAACTACAATGATTGGTGGAGAACAATGTTCCAAATCTCACACATGCAAACTCTTGGTGAGGTTGGGGAGAATCCTTGAGTTGGACTCAAGTTGAACTGAACTCATAATGACATGAAATTTGAAATGAACAAGGATCAAATAGTTGAGAAATTGACATTGGATAGATGAATGTCAAAGTGCAAGTAGATGTTTCTAAGTAACATCAATAAAATGCTGAATATCATTGGTGATGAGCAAAACTCCAAAATTGAACTTCATGCAAATAACATCTATGTCAATCATGCAATCAAATCTGCAAGCAACGACAATCAACATGCATGAAGAAGTGAATGAATGCAACTAAGTTATCATACAAACATATATATCCCTTGCAAACAGTAGGTGATTGATTGGCACATCAAGTGTAAATTCCTACAAGCTACTACAAGGGGAATTCTTCGCTCTTATAATGATTTCTTATGAACAATGATAGTGAGTGCATCACTAGTGTGGTGTATCCTTTATAGGAAAAAGATAAAAGATCGTGGTGAATATAAAGATTTACTATTTGTGATGAAAAATGCGTCTCATGCACAATAATATAGGCGGGTGATTATCAATAGATACGGATGTTATAATACTCCTATAATCAATCACCATTCAACGTCCAATAAATCTATCACCCTCCTTTGCATGTATAGCTACATATGCTATGTATCGATAGTATGGAAGATCTTCTACAAATAAGAGATAGAAGATGGTGACAAATACTAACGATCATTATTAATTATGAGGGAGTTACCACATACACAAGAATGCTCCTACGGGTGATGATCTATAACGAATAGTAAAAGGCTAAAGCTTCTTTGTAGCCGACAACCCTATAGTTGAGGTTAACACATTATCCTGCTCATAAGTGATGACAATGGCTAAGATGTGAAAGTAACAACTCCCTATAATTGACATTTGATATCTCATGGATACAAACAACGGTTGTCATAATTACTAAGAGATGCACAAGCAAATACAAGTCATCAATCAACATACAGAGGGATACTATTGATGAATACAATTCATTCAGCAGTCTATGTTGATAAGCATATAAAAGGTGATGAATCCACCTCAAAACAACAGCAGTAGAAATATTGCATGGATGGTGGATCCCTTACGAGCAACCTAAAATTTGTAACTGATATAGTGATTGTGCTCACAAGTTGTGGCACTGATTATTTTATAAGTATGATGAACTCTCCTACAAATATGAATGAAGAATGAAACAAAAGGGAGATTCTATAATGTGCCGTTTACAAGAATGATGCAAGAAAATCGTAGACAGCGACATCTATTGGCAAAGCAGGAGATTAGTTAGTGCACTATGACCCGCCTACGAAAATCAACAAATAGTGCGCGACAGTCTACCTGTATAAAGCAGCGAACAATTCTATTCATGAGCTGCTACAATACGCCACCGGATCTGCAACATTCGTACAAACAGGCAGAAGGCGTCTATTTAAAGAATACCCCTGCACGTGCACTATAAATTGTATACACATAGGTACACTAAAGGGGGAAAATATATTCTCAACCCGCATGGGCCCCGACGAGCATGTTATTGGTACACACGTGATGTCTAGGGATGCTGCGCGGGTTGACAAGTGAATTCTAGTTCGAACCCGATCCTTCTATACGGGTCAATAGAAGTCGACAGGGTTCGAACCAATAAACAAATATACGGTTGGGGGATCCGTTATATTTGTCTTAATACATTCATAATTAGGCCTTCAATGCCTACAACGATGAGAATTCACTATCAAGAGCATAAAGCCTACGAAATCCGATCCTCTGTCGACAGCCCGACAGAGTTGACAAGGTTCAATCCATAAAGTGAAAATGACCCCAAACACCCCGATGATGGCCGTGTTGAATGCAGATCTCAACCGGAGGGGTTCCCAAACATTTTTAAATGTCTCCCAAATACCCAAATATTTCCCAGATATTTCAAAGCTCCACCCAAAAATCCCATAAAACTCCAAAAATCCACAAAATCCAAAAATCCCAAAATCTCAAAAATATTTAAAAGTGAAATAAATCCATCAACGCAATTAAAGCAAAATCCATCCGCCCTCCGCAACTGTTTGTCGAGGCGGACAAATCAAAAACTACTTTAGCTCACAAAAGAGCCAAATGCCTAGTCGAAAATATCACTAGGATCCATTCTCAAACAATCTTTTGCCAGTAAGGACGTGGTACGTGTACTCTAACCGGCAGTTTCACCGCCAAATGGCACTGCATGTAAACGGTTATGACCCGGGGCCCTCTGAACCGAGTGGTTTTGCCGCCAAATGGCACCACAGATACCGGTTATGGCCAGAGCCAATACGCTCCTTAATGGCGTTAAATCCTTGAGATATGAATCAATAGGATATGATCGATAGGGCACAAAGCCCTCTGCTAGCTAAGGTGGATCCAAATTTGTCCCCTTAGACAAACATTCAACCCCGGTCTACAAGATTCCCTTGGACGAAGCAACCCATGGCTGCCGACAAGGATCCTTCTGTCAGGTTGGGTCGACTACCACCTCTGACTAAGTAAACCAGGGACCACGATGGCCCGGGACGACGGAACCATGGGATCTTGATCGGGCCCATCATCCATTCCCCCACCATCCGCTTTAAGTGCTAGATGGTGAAATTTTCAAGTTTTAAATATCAATCTCTCAACCCTTCAAATTCCAAATTTCCAAACCTTTCCAAATACCCAAATTCAAACTCAACTCCTCAATTTCCAATCTTTTCAATCCCAAATCTAAGCCCAATTTCCAAACCCATTGCTGCTACTATATGCCAGATAACACGTATATTCTACGTATCTGATCGACGACTAGCCTTAATCGAAAGTTCTCTCTCGTTATCGGGAGGGGTAATTAACTATAGGGGCTTGCGCCTATAGGAAACCAGAACTCAGATCATAAAGTCCTCGCAAAATGAGGGCGAAATCTCTGGGTAGTGTCTTATCTACAAACCCATCTGCCTTCCAAAATTTACCTCGGAACTTAGTTCGTTAAAACTCCCTCGCCGAATAAGAAGAGCGAGCGGAGGCCGGGGCCGAATTTTCGGAGCCCACACTCCCTCTCTCCATTCTATGGTGGTGAGGTCATATACAATTCTAATTATGAAGTTCTCTGCCTTGTTTGTTAATCATTATGCAGAAACTTTAAGGAGGACCCAAACTATATTAGAACAACTGAAGCAGCAGATAAATCAAGGTGTACCCATCATTGGTGCAGGAGCTGGAACTGGCATATCTGCAAAATTTGAAGAAGCTGGAGGTGTGGATCTGATAGTTGTATATAATTCTGGGCGATTCCGCATGGCCGGAAGAGGTTCTTTGGCAGGGCTATTACCTTTTGCTGATGCAAATGCAGTTGTACTTGACATGGCTAATGAAGTGTTGCCTGTAAGTTCATAGACCGTTTTAGAATTTGGAAGTATGAAATATATTAATTTTGCAAAATTATATAAAAAAGGAAAGATGAAAAAGAAGAAACTTTCAGCATTGCCAAACTGTTCCAGATCAGTGTAATTCTATTTTAAAAGAGGAAAAGCACCGGCTCAGGATATCCTGACCAACAATTTTTGGTCAGGAAAAATCATAAAATAATTGAATATACTTTAAGATCAATATGATATATATCAAAATTTATTTTTGCATATTCAATAATTTTGAGACTCATACTAATCAAAATTTAGTTAGAATATCATAATCCAAAATATTTCCTTTAAAAAAGGAAACTAATTAACTTCCCTCCCTCCCCAAATCCCCGACCCCCCTCAACAGGTGGTCAAGAGAGTACCAGTTCTTGCTGGAGTGTGTGCCACTGATCCATTTCGTCGAATGGACTATTTTCTGAAGCAGCTAGAAGCAACTGGATTTTCTGGGGTTCAGAATTTTCCAACGGTTGGACTGTTTGATGGTAACTTCCGCCAAAATCTGGAAGAGACAGGAATGGGCTATGGGTAAGTGGTTTCAGAATTATCTTTTCATTCACAGCTATATATTATTATTTCAGTTATTGGACTACCAAAAAAAAAAAAACTTATCTAGATTGGAGACCGAGATGATCAACAAAGCTCATAGAATTGGTCTCTTAACAACTCCTTATGCATTCAACGAAGATGAAGCTACTTGGATGGCTAAGGCTGGTGCTAATATTATTGTTGCGCACATGGGTCTTACTACTGCTGGATCAATTGGTGCAAAAACTGCTCTTACATTGGAGGAAAGTGTCAACCGTGTGCAAGCCATTGCAGATGCTGCTGTTGCCATAAATCCTCATGTTATTATTCTCTGCCATGGAGGTAAACTTCTAACCATGCGCTTATAAATTGACCTAGCTGTTCTTTGCATTGTTTAATATTGCGTGCAAAATGTTATATATATTTCATGCATTTCTGCACAATCTAATAGGATTGTAATAAAATAAGAGATAATTAGCCGGCGAAATTTTTATCACAGAGGTAATAGGAGTGTGTTTGGTGAACGAAAGAATCTTTAATAGCTGATGAATATATTTAGACCATGATAAGACAATGTCATGTAATCTATTCATAGATTTATGCACATATCATATCGCTTAAAAGCTTACTTATTTATGAAACTGATACCAAGATCTTTAAAATCAGAACTCTAGTGTATTTGAGCGTCCTAAAATTAAGTCATTAAGAATTTAATACAACAACAAGCCTTTATTGGTCACATGAATCATTTTTCTCCATTGTGTTATGTTAATTCTCATATAAATCTAATAAAGAAAGGTAATTTCTAATATTTTATAATCAAGTTTTTTTAGTTTTGCCTCTATTTTTCTTAAAATAAGTCAAATTTCATACATTTACTTTCCTAACCGCATCATCAAAAGTCTGCTGTTTATTTGACCAAACGATCTAAGGCGACTCTCTCTCTCTCTCTCTCTCTCTCTCTCATCTTATCTTCCACTAGAGCTACTCCAACCTTTTCACGTATATACTCTTTTCATATCTTGTCTCTAAAAGTGAAGTCGCTCATCCACTTGAGCATCATCATCTCTACAATACTTAACTTAATATTATGATTCTCTTTTAATGGCCAACATTATGCACCATAAAGCATTGCAAATCTCACCACCATCTTATAGAATTTTCTCTTAAGTTTGAGGGCTACTTTTCTATCACACAACAAGCACAATGCATTCCCCACTTCAACCATTCAACTTAAATTCTACTAATAATATTCCCATCTATTTCAACATCAGTTTGAACAATAGATTCAAGATATCTAAAATGTGTACTCTTATTAATGACTTGATCGCTCAAATTCATAATCCTCTCACTAGATCTATTATTATTAAAATTATACTCCATATATTCAGTTTTAGATCTACTCAAATGAAAGCTTTTAGGACTCTAAAGTTGACCTCCATAATTAAAGTTTACCTTCATCTCTAGTCTTATCAACAAGAAGAATATCATCAGTAAAAAGCATACATCATGGTACAATCTCTTGCATATCTTTAGTGAGAACATCCATGACTAAAGCAAAAATGATGTGGGCTTAAGCCTGATCCTTGATGTAATCTAACTGAAATAGAAAAATACTTATTCAAAACCACCTTGTGTTTGAACACAAGTAACGGCTTAATAAAATAAAATATATATAGTTTACGGTTTTATTGTGTTATATGAGATTTGACTCTTTTTCACTTAACACTCTTTCTATTTTTCACCATTTAATACTATATGTTATAAATTATGCTCTATTTTTTTAGTTGATCTTTTATCTTTTATTTGAACTACACTTGATTTGACCCTTTAGGTAGATATTTTTGTTATGAAAGATTCTCTAATAGTTTTTATTTATAAAGAGATAAAAATCATTTTCTTTTGTACAAGAAGCAGAAAAAAAAAACATTGATTATTGGTGATTATTTGTTGCCGTAGATATAGCAAAACAAGCCATTGCAGATGCTAGATGCACCATACGTATATAAAATTTGTTTGGTAATTTAATGCAATGAGCTAAATTTCTTAGCTGATGAACAGATAGTGAATTGTATAATGGTTAATTACATTTTGTTTTGTTACAGGCCCTATTTCAGGTCCTCGGGAAGCTGAATATATACTGAAGAGCACAAAGGGAGTCCATGGATTTTATGGAGCATCCAGCATGGAGAGGTTGCCCGTAGAACATGCTATTACAGACACAGTCAAGGAGTACAAATCCATATCCATAAAGAGGGACTAATACATAATCCAGTATGCATCTCTTCGTTGCCCGTTAAATTTTACAATTTATCACTCGAGCGAACTG
This sequence comes from Dendrobium nobile, assembly GCA_022539455.1. Classification (NCBI taxonomy): domain Eukaryota; kingdom Viridiplantae; phylum Streptophyta; class Magnoliopsida; order Asparagales; family Orchidaceae; genus Dendrobium; species Dendrobium nobile. The sequence continues at coordinate 276,753 of CM039721.1, read as the reverse complement.
AATTTATACAAATAATTAGCTCCAATTAGTGCTCTAATCGAATTGTCTTTTGTTTTTTTTTCGCTAAAGTATATTATTGTGAGGATCACTTATTGTTCTTATAAGTGGATCTGGCTTTGCTCAAATTCCTGCTGAGTTAATAATGCATGCATTGAACTATCGTTGAAGCACATGAAACTATGATCACAAGAAAATATACGAGTTTTGGGTGAGGGTATTCTGACTTGCATGTAATTAAAATAGTTATTAATTAGTTGATGACAATCTCTCATCTAAAGAAAAACTCATCAAATGTAAGCTCTCTTTATAGGAAAATTATTAGGTGTGGAGACTGGACGTAGAGATATGTCTACGTCCGAACATCCACTTAAAATTTGACATGTTGAATGCATTTTTAATTGAACCTTTTTGTGTGTTTTACCTACATTTTTAGTTGCGCTTTAATTATACTTTGATTGTTCTTTTATTGCATTTTATTTGCACTTTAGTTACTCTTTTGTTACATTTTTTACTGTGATTTTACTGTACTTTGACTATGCTTTCGGTGCACTTGACTTAAAATTTCGTGGACACATTACATATATAAATTAAAAAATAAGTACAACATGTCCACTTTTAAGTGGATGATCGGACGTATCGCTGATGTTCGCACCTAATAATTTTCCCTCTTTATTAGAAAAAAAAATGCATTCCTGTTTTCATTATAAAAATTTACGTCGTAAGATCAATTTAAGAAAGAAAAAAAAAATTCATATACTCCATTTCACAACAAAATATCCAACTGGTAAAGCAAAATTCTCTTAATTTTCAAAATCCCTCAACAAGGTTTATATAGCAATTAGCCAAATAAAAACCCAAGGCTCGCCCGTCCCTTCAATAAATAACATAAAAAAAAATTAAAAAAAAAAAAACTATCCTAAGAAAGACCTAAAATACAAAAAAAGTGCGTTTATATGATAATCTAGTCTACTAGTCTAGTATATAAAATGCCGATGAAGCACCCAGCGAAGCAATTATTAATTAATATGGCTGCTTCCCCTGGAGGATAACTCACTGAACATCCATCTGTATTCTGCATCGAATATTTTAAAATAATAACAATAAAAATAATAAATAAAATCCAATAACATTAAAGAAAAGCAATGGAAAGCAATTGATTTTTCTAATACCCTTTTTTTTTTTGGTACTGAGAGGGCTCTATACAGCCATTTTCATCTCGATCTCGGGATGAGGGTCATAACCAACAAGAGTGAAATCGGCTGCAATGAAAGAATCAATATCCTTCTTCTCAGGATTAATCTTTAGAATCTGCGTTGCATTTGAAAAGCCATCAAAGATATTAATAATGAAACTTTAAATAAAACTCCATGCTGATATATATATGCTTACCGGAAATGGTTTAGGTTGCCTTTGAAGCTGCTCTCGTAATGGCCTTACATGGGTCTTATAGACACGGGCATCTCCAATGGTGTAAGTAAAATCCCCAGGTACGAGATCTGCCCATTCAAATTAAAAGCAAAAAGTGGTAGAGAAATTAAATTCCATTAAAAAAATGCAAACGAACCGTCATTAATTACTTGATTCTCCACACTAAAAACGTTCTTCATATGGTTAACTGAAAAAATGCTTATATCTAAGGAGTTGGTTAGGATATATATACCACAAACTTGCGCAATCATATATATCAGAAGAGAATATGAAGCAATGTTGAATGGCACAGCAAGGCCCATATCAGCAGAACTCTCGTAGATTTGACATGAAAGTTCTCCATTCTCCACATAGAACTGGAAAAAATAAAATAAAATTCCAAAGAAAAATAAATCAGCTTCATTAGCAACAACAGTGTTATTCGATTCAGTTATATGAATTCTTTTTCGTTCATTCTTTTCTTGTAACGAACTGTATTTGTGGAGTTCAAGGTAGGATCAATCTTTTGTCCAACTTCTAATCATTTTAGCTTGGGATTTAAGACTATAGACTTTTCACTTAAATTGCATCTTCCTTCCATATTCATGATCCATGTGCTCATCCATTATTTCATTATCAAAAGGTTCTGTTGTCCTCAATTTAACATTAAAAAAAAAATGAAATTTACGCCTGAAATTTGTTATTTTTCATGATAGAATGACATGATGCAAGCACAAAAAAGAAATATACGACTATAAATTATTAACTTGGTGGTGACTCATGCTTGATGCAATAAAAGGAAATGTATTTACATCTGTTTCACCGAGTCTCCATATGACAAAGTTCCACTCTTTAGGTGGGTGATCCCCCAAATGAGATAGATAAGTGAGTCTCCATAAATACGGGTTACTAAATTCCCAATATTAGTAACTCCTATTTTGTTTTGGATCTCTCTTTTCGCATCCTATATTCCTGATCCATTCTCTTAGACTACATTAAGTATTAAGACAGACATCACCATCTACAATGCTCGGAAAACCCCTAATCATCATAGTGAAGGACACGCGTGTCCAATTTATATTTAATATTTTTAATCCGACACATGTTTGGCAAGTCCAACACGTGTCGGAGGCATGTCGGACACATGTCATGTCAGATATGTGTTAAAAACTACACTGCTCTTTGAGGAAAAGTGTCGGCACATCATAGTAGCCATCCAAAGCATCCTATAATTAAAATTTGTTTTGAAATGAATGTTCATCGTATTACATAGAATTTTTTCATATTTTAGTTTAGATATTGTATAGCTACTACGAGCAACAAAAGCATCCTATTATTTCCAATGAATGTTCTTGTGTTTTCCTGTAAGTATCACCTTGCAGAATTGGCTAGTTAATATATCTTACAACTACCTTTTAAACTAAATTGTTGCTAAACAAAATAATAAACTCGTTTAGAATATTTTTTAGTTGAGTGTTAGGCCTTTACAATTATATAGTTTAAACTATGCTTATTGATCATCAGTTATGTAATATAAACTGCACAAGTGGTATGAGGCATGAGATGCAACTAACTTCGGTTTATCTAAAATCGAACAGTTTATTTAAAACCAAACCAAAACAACTAAATATAGTTTGATTTAGTTTCATTAAGTTGTGAGTTTTTTTTTATCAATACAATTCAGTTCCTTAGAAGTCCAAAACCAATCAGTTTGGTTAAATCGTAAAAAACATACATGATAGTTGAGAATGATGGAGCTTGCAGTGCACGCCACACTTGCACCACACAGCAAAGCTACTATATTTATAAAAGGAAAGATAATTATGTTCAAACATATCAAATGTTTGAAGCAAAAATAGAAGCAAAGTTCACTTAAACTATCCTTTGTTTGAGCTTTGTGCCAATCACTTTCTGAAACAAGAAAAGTGGATAAACAAAGCAGAGAACACATATAAAACAATAAAAAATAAATTTCTGAAGAAAACTAACTTGTGAAAACATCTGACAAGGTCGACGAGACATTTCTTTGAGATCAAAAGGATTCCAGGCTGATAGAATAATCCGTCGATCATTTGGCTTTTTCTTTATTTTATCAATGACATCTAACAGTTGGTCAAAACCTTTCCCAGTATAATCCGTATGCATGTCAATATATCTGTTAAAACACTGTCATCATCAACAACTTCAAAGCTGAAGAAGAAAGAAGTAGAAAATCTAAAAATATTTCAGCTTACTCGGCGCCTAAGTGTCTCCACTGAAAGCCATAGATAGGTCCTGAGTCACCTTTTTCTCTACGAGCTAGACCAACACTAGAAAAGAAACAAAATTGAAAAAAAAAATTGCAAAAACAACAAATTTTCAAAGAAGACACTATTAGTAAAGCAGACATGTTATAAGATTAAAAAACACCTGTCAAGAAAATCTCTTGAAGCATTCCCATCCCATAGGCATAGTTCTCTTGACTGAAGAACCTGTTCACATACAAAGTGCACATAAATAATCTTTAATTATTGATCAATTAAATAAATGTTTAGTTTACTGCATTGGAAAGAAGTTCCAACTTTTTTTAACTTGAGCCTCTTCATCAACTTCTTTTAACTTACACCTTTTATAATGGTGAATGTATATTTATATTTAATAAAACTCATGGGAAAAAAATTTGTCTATACTCACAAGCATCTTTCTACGCAAATATTCTATCGATACATCCATCCACTTAACTATCCTTGCATGCATTAAAATGCTCTGAAGCACAAATATGCTTGAAGAAATATATCTACAATTACATCTCAGTCTATGCATGCATGACCACAGATGTTAATAGGCATACATGAGATAAACCCACAAATATACTTATATACCTATGCACAGAAGTAGAATCATAACAGCATTTATGCGGTCAAAAGAACAATTGGGGCGTATTCCCATAACAGCATCATCTGGAATATTTCCATAAAAAAGACGCACATTAAAAATTCAACTATAAAGCTAGCATTTGTAGATTTTAAAAAGTAACAATTTGTTGAAATCGTCCATTTTTAGCAAAAAATAGGGGCTATAAACAAATTGATGCAAAGTCTATGACCAGCTTCTTTGAAGAACCTTACCTCAAACTTCTAGTTGTATGGATATCGGAGTCAAGTTTCAGTACAAATAACAAATAAGTTCAATCACAACAATAAGCAATTTTAGAGAGCTAATGCTAGAGGTTTCTGCACCAGCATGGACTTACACAAGGATTATAAATGAAAGTTGGATACTATTAACATATAACAATCAGAAGAAAGCATCAGTGTCTGCATTCCATGTTTAAAGAAAAAAGGACCATAGTATTAGGGAAGAGTGTCACTAGTCATCATTTACAGGTGTGCATGACATAATCATATGATGAATATGAAAAAACATAGGCATGGTAATGGGAAAACAGATTTAATTGAGATGACTATTAAATATGATGGAAAGAAGAAAAAACTATTAGTGAAAAATGATACCTTGGCATTTGTTGAACCACTTACGAACCACAGTAATTCTTCAACAACAACGGACCAAAATACTCTCTGTGAAACCACTTCTAACAAATCAACATTGCTCACAATAACAAAATCTTATCATGCGCAATTGCTATGTCACACAGTAAAGCATCATGAAGCAAAATATATAACACAAAATGGAAAGAATGCAGATTAAAACAAAATAAAGGTAGCCAATTAGATGAAGCTATATATAGCCACTGAGTAGATGATTCTTTTTCATTTTCCTTTTTCATGGCATGGGAGTTGACACAACACACTTTACCATCGTTGGACCCAACAGAGAGGTGGTTAGGTAAAGAGAATCAAGAGACCTACTTGTCACCGGACTAAATAAAAAATCAAACCCAGAATCATATTTTTTAAAAGAACACTTTAAATGAACTAGTTATACAAAAAGTATTTTTTCCACCAGAAAATTATAATCATCAACAACATTGAAAGGAAGATGGTCAGCTAAAATAATATTTCATTTTTCTTGATACAATAAAACTTAATTCATTAATTGATTTTGTTAATTTCAATAATTATAATCACTTTTTCATGTCATAATTCTTAAAATCAAACCTATAATCATAAATTTTAAAACATAAGACTTTGAATGAATTAGTTAAACAAAAAAGTATTCTTTCACTAGGAAATTCTAATCATCAACAACATTGAAATGAAGACAGTCAACTAAAATGATAATTCATTTTTTCTTGATACAATAAAAATAAATTCATTAATTGATTTTGTTAATTTCAATGGTTATAATCACTTCTTTATGTTACTGTCTCATAAATCTGCACAGATACCTATCTTAACTACATTATGGTTAAAGCCAACATGATTTTGAAAAACACAATGAAAGGGCCTCACATGCCACACCTCAAATAAATCCAAGATCCAACGGGGTGTCTCGGTTGCAACAAGGATACTAGTCCTATTTATCTCTCAGTTGCTTATACAATGTAATGGCAAATTTCTTAAGTTAGCGAAGTAGTACCTTGGTGGTAAGAAGTGGAAAAGATCTTCTCAAATTGAATCGCATCTGGGAGGAAAAAAAAAGAACTGAATTGCGTCTGGACAGAAAAAAAAAATAAAAAACAGAACCCTTTTTTTGTTTTGGTCAAAATCTTGTGATGAGCAATCAAAGTGATTAAATAACAAGGATAAGATGTCATATAACTACCTGACAACTGAACTTTGATAGTGTCCCTGCCCCAATTCTACCACTCTTTGTAGCACCATGTGATATGATATCTTCCACAAGCCTAAGATAAGTGTACTCCTCATGCTTCTCAAATATCATCTTAGGAAGAAACGAGAATTGTTGGATTTCAAATTTATCCTTGCATGAATCTCCATTGGTTGCTTGACCATCATACTGAATCTGGAATTGACTTGACTGACTCCTAACACGTACATATGTCACAAAAGAATATCTAATGTTGTTCTCTACCAATGGAAAAGATGAGAACCAAGGCTGAAACACTGAAACATCAACTGCTGGGATGAATGTGTCACATTCAATACTTGCTTCTATGTCTGTGAGATGGATGGCATCACATCCGGGTGCATTCAGCACATCCCTGCAACAAAGTCAAGAACATTCATTCTCTTACAACTAAAAATCATGAAACAACAAAGAGCTCACCTCAGTATGTGGCCACCACCAATCACAAACACTTTCTCAGTGGAGAAACAATAAGGGGAGGAAGCTAACAGATCTAAGGCAGAGCTCATGCTGCTGCATATAACAACATTCTCCACTGTGGCAATATCAAAGCTTCCAGAACGAGTTAATACAACATTCAAACGGCCAGGCAAAGGTCTTTTCTCACTAGGAATACTTTCCCATGTCCTCCGACCCATAATCACTGCATTCTTTTTGGCAGGATCTGATGTGCTCATTGTGAGCTCCTTGAAAAATTTGAGATCAGATGGAAGCTTCCAAGGCAACTTACCATCTTTGCCTATGCCCATTTCCCTAGTAGCAGCAACAACAACTTCAAAAGTCCTTGGAGGATCATTTTTTGCAATACCATTAGGTATGTTTCCAATTATCTTATCAGCCATCACAGTAGCACTGTGGCAATATTGACAGCTTGAAATGCTTCTGAATGTTCCAATTACAGCAGAATGCCTCTCCTGTACAAAACCAAGGGCCTCAACTATTTATGAAAATGATAAAACCTGAACTTGAAATATTAAAAAAAATAGATGAATTAACCATGAGAATTGAAAATCAGAAGACTAAATTATTTGACAATGAATTAAGTAAATCCTGAGAAGGAAAAAATCGCGTAAAAGTGCAGTTGATACCACATGCTAGGAAAAAGAAGCATGTTAAAAAAAACATGTGTGTTTTGAACAACCTTGAAAGGGATGATCCCTGGGCTGAATATCCTGAACGTCAACATCTGAGCCAAAGACTAAATACAATCAAACAAGCATGATAAAAAGAACAGTGTCTCCGTAACAAATTCACCAAAAGCTCAATTTGCTTGACAGAATCAAAACAAGTTGAACTAGAAGGGCCAACAGGATATAACATAATGAAGTTTCCAAAAAAAAACCTGAAAGGATTGTAAATGCCTCAATAACATATAAATCAAAATCCTCGCTTAACAGCGGATAACAATGGAAACAACCAGTTTTAAATTAGCTAAATTCCACTCTTAAAAAATTGTTTTAGCAAATGTGATTGTAAGAAACCTTTTTAATGATGTTTCAATAATAATGAAAATGTTTCAAGATTTTGTCATTTTTGTGTGTTAAGAATTCTAAGCAGAAGAAAAAGAAGCACCTTTGGATAAGGATTATTGTAGGATTTAGGCATGATTTAGCTTAAATACTGCCAAATAGCAAAATGAAAACTATAAACCCCGCAGAAAATTAAATCCCGTTCCTTCTCCGTTTCCCCTTAAATCCCAATTTAGTCAACCCTGTAGTGTCGTGGATTTACGGGATTTACCTTCGCGGGAAGCTCCCGCCGTGACTTCCGGTCCAACAGGAAGAACGTCCTCGAAGGAACTTACGGTAAATCAAAGCCGCTCCTTTGGTTCGCCGGATTTACGGGATTTGCTCGAAGAAGCGCGCGAAAGGGAAAAAGTTACCTTCACAGCAAGCCTGCTCCCGCTGTTACTTCCAATCAAAAGAAGTCTAACTTCCGATCCAACAGGAAGGGAGCGTCCTCGAAGGAGCGAAGTCGAACAGCCACGGTGCAAAACTCACTCATGCGAAGGAACGAAGAAAGGAATAGAGAAGGGAAGTTCAAAACCTAGACTATAAGTTATTGTTCCATAACTTAATTAATATAATTTAAAATATTAGTAATTAAATGAAATTAAATAAATAATATTTAAATAATTAATTAAATTATTAGTAAAAATTTTAATTGTTTCAAAATAATTAATAGGATTAAATGATTTAAATGAAATAATCATTATAAAATATTATAAATACTAATTAAATAACTAATTAGTATTAAAAAAATTATCATGTTTTATTTAAACTTTTTTTTTATTATACTTTAATTATCTTAGAAATAATTGTCAAATCTCTTAACTACATTAAATTTTAAATTAAATTGTCAAACAGTTACACAGGATTTATTAGGATTTATATTGAATGTTACCAAATAGTTTTTAGAATTTAATGCCTCTAGGATTTCGTAAATCCGAATTTAGAGGATTTATGAAATCCCACTTAAATTAATTCCTTGATGCATCCAAACAGCCCCTAAGGCTTTACGAAGCACATCGACATAAAAAATTATAAAAATAGAGAAGTGATAATGACCAGAAGTATGCCTCCACGCCTTTCCTTTCCCAACTTCTTTTTTGCACCTAGTAACTTTTCTTATTTTTGCAATTTTTATTTTTTTTTAGTAATTTAATATTTTTTCTCTTATACGGACCAAATAATAGTCGCTTGAATTTCTTCCCAAAAATAATATTAGCCTTCAATTTATCTTTCAAATAGAATCTTAACCTTTAATTCCAACTATCATATTAAAAATATTTTATTAATGTCAAAATAACTATTTTAACTAAAATTATTTTAAAACACATACTACTATTACAAAAGCTTCTTCCCAAATGAAATTGAAATGTTAGGCATTTATTTTATTCTTCTAATGTTTAAATCTTAACATTTTCATTTTATATTTAATCTAATATTAAATTTTTAATTTAAAATCAACAAACCTTTTCGCCTCAAAGTCCAGAAGACAAAGCATCAACACATACTTTCTGGTTGTTTGTATGCTTTGGCTGTTATTTTATAGATTAGCAAGCTTGCCCTTAGTATTTGAGAAAAAAAAAAAAAACACTTATTATTTTACTCTTGCTAATACAACTGCATATTTCATAATATTTCTTTGCATTATTTAATATGAAGGAGTACAAATTCTTGAATATTTTGACTATGTATTTCTGCAGAAGCCAGTAGGATTGTAGTATCATGAGGTAGAGACAGGGGCTTTGTTTTAGTGAAGGCCATCAATTAATCTTTTAGGGTTTAGCTGATGAACAAAATTTGGCCATGTTAAGAAGAGAAAATCTCATACAATCCATTCCACAAACGATAAAAGCAAAATTCTCTTAATTTTCAAAATCCCTCAACGAGGTTTATAACAATAGTAAGCTAGCCAAACAAAAACCCAAGGCTCGCCCCAACTACCCTTCTTCACTGCTACTCCCTTCAATAAATAACATTAAAAAAAATTATTTATCTTAAGAAAGACCAAAAATACAAAAAAAAAAAGACACATTTATATAATAATCTAGTCTAGTCTAGTATATAATATGCTGATGAAGTGCCCAGTGAAGCATTATTACTATGGCTGCTTCCCCTGGCAGTGGAGGGTAAACTTCCATCCATCTGTATTCTGCATCAAATATTTTAAAATAATAAATAAAATCTAAAGATGTAAACATAATAATAATAATAAGGCAGTTTTTTAGGGTTATACCATTTTTATGAGAGTCTCTACACAGCCATTTTCATCTCGATTTTGGGATGAGGATCATAGCCAACAAGGGAGAAATCAGATGCAGTGAAAGAATCAATATCCTTCTTCTCAGGATTAATTTTTAGAATCTGCATTGCATTTGAAAAGTCATTGAAGATATTAATAATGAAACTTTAAGTAAAATTCCATGCTGATATATAGATGCTTACAGGAAATGGTTTAGGTTGCTTTTGAATCTGCTCTTGCAATGGCCTTACATGAGTATTATAGACATGGGCATCGCCAATGTGGTGAGTAAAATCCCCAGGAACGAGATCTGCTCATTGACATAAACAATAAAGAGTGGTAAAGAAATTACATTCAAGAAAATTGAAATTGTTAAAACATTTATCTAATCAATGTTGAATTTTTGTAAACACCTAAAGGACAGAGATCTAAGCATCTTCCCTACACGAACTTCTATTGCTTATTACCATTGGTCTGAATGAAAATGAAATGCTTAAAATTGTCTTAAAAACTATTGAGCGTGATGAGAAGAGATAATTTTAACAAAGTCATCAATGGATAAGCTCTTCGGGAAAAACAAAAAGAATTTCAATAATTAAAAAAGAGCTATGCATGAGGAGTTGGCTAAGAGAAATACCACAAACTTGAGCAATCATATATGTTAGGAGTGAGTATGAAGCAATGTTAAAAGGCACACCAAGACCCATATCTGCAGAACGCTGGTACATTTGACATGAAAGTTCTCCATCCTTCACATAAAACTGAAAAAAAAAAAATTTCAAAAAAAAAAATCAGCATCATTAGCAACAACAATCTTATCCTAACCTTTTGATTCAATTTTATGAATCCTTCTTTATTTATTTATTCTTGCAACGAACTGTATTTTTGGAATTCTAGGTTGGATCAATCTTTTGATCAACTTTTATCCATCCCTACAACTATTTCATAAACAACATCCTCTTTTCATGTTCATGTACTCAGTTAAACATAAAAGGATGTTGAATCCAATTTTATCAATGAGCGATAATCTGACCTTACTTGCAATATTGGAAACGAAACGTAAAGGTGTGTTGGTATGTGTGTGTGTGCGCGTGCGTGTGTGGGAGGGGGGGGGGGGGAAGTGCACAATAATAAATACTAATATACAGTTGTATGCTTAAACTTACCCTTTAGCCCCCTATTTATAAGTGAGAGTAGAGACAAGACTAGATTAAAAAAATAAATATATGATTTCATAACATGATCTAATAAAATCTTGTCATAAAAAAATGCCAATTATATCTCACTAATAACATAAGATATGCATTAGAGCTTTCTACATATACAATGAACCCACATGAAGCACTTATTAGTCTGACATGATCTAATTAACCCATGAGATTAGCATTATTTAACCAGTTGGGTTGACTTGAGCTCAGTATGAGCAATTAGGTGCATACATATGCCACGCTATATCATTAGTTCATTCTCAAAAGGTTTTGTTCCATTAAAAAGAAAAATCATATTAATCATGAAATTTGTTAATTTCATGCTAGAATGACACAATGCAATAAGAAAGAAGAATAAAGAGCTATACATTATTTACTTGGTGACTTCAAGCTTGAGGCAAGAAAAAAAAATTGTGTTTGGGTTCTTTGGGATGGTTGGAGTATCTCTAGTGAAAGATAAGATTAAAGAAAGTTGTCTTAGATGGTTTGGTCACATAAAACGGAAGCCTAACAAAGCCCATTTAGGAGAGTAGATATATTAGATTTGCTGTTAAAAAAGTTAGAGGTAGACCTAAAAAGATTTGGTTTGAAAATATTAGAAATGGTATTTCTTTATTAGATTTAAATGAGAATTTGACTCTTAACATGGCACAATGGAGAAAAATTATTCATGTAACCGACCCCACATAGTGGTATAAAGGCTTGTGTGTTGTTGTTGTAGATGTTTTAGGATGAACTTTTAAATTAAACTCGAGTATTATTGAAACTCACAGGTTTTAAAAGAAACTTTGCTAAAGCCAACAACTAGTCACTAATGCTCTAGAATTGAGAATTCTATCACTATTTACCCACTGAAGTTCATGTGTACTGTAACTTGACATTACTAGTGTATGATGTTTATTGGAAAACAATATCATTACAAAAGAAGATTATATATTTTGAGAAAATATGCATTTATTCTCCATTAATTATATTGATTCGTGACTTCACTTTCTTTATAGTATATTCATGTTATATGCTTACAAATAGAAATATTTATTTAGAAAATAATATCATTAAATTATCTCATCACGATATGGGATTTAGAGCATTTCTCAGCAAGCCTGCTACATTTATCAAAGGGAAGATGTTATGCTCAGACAGTTCAGAAGTTTGAAGTAAAAACAGTAGCAAAAGTTCACTTAAAAGACAATTTGCTTGAGCTCTGTGCCATTCCAAAAAGGAAAAAAAAAATCGATAAGCAAAGTAAAAATACATATAAAACAATAAAAAATAGATTTATGAAGAAAACTAACTTGAGAGAACATGTGACAAGGTGGAAGAGCCATTTCTTTGAGATCAAAAGGATTCCAAGCTGATAGAACAATCTGTTCATCATCTGGCTTTTTCTTTATCTTATCAATAACATCTAACAGCTGGTCAAATCCTTTCCCAGAATAATCCGCATGCATGTCAACATATCTGTTAAAACACTGTCATCATCAACAACATTTTTAAGTTTAAGAAGAAAGCACAAGACAATCTATAATATTTTGGCTTACTTGGCGCCTAAGTGTCTCCACTGAAAGCCATAGATAGGTCCTAAGTCACCTTCTTCCCTATGAGCTAGACCAACACTAAAAAAGAAAAATAATTAAAAAGAAATGCAACCACAGCACACTTTTGGAAGAAGAAACTATTAGTGAAGCAGGCATAATATAAAATTTATAAAAAAAAAACCTATCAAGATAATCTCTTGAAGCATTCCCATCCCATATGCGTATTCCCCTTGCCTGAAGAACCTATTCACATGAAGATACATTTTTTTTTCTTAAAAAACACAGGTAAGCCTCACACAAACATCTAAAAAGAATAACTGGAAGTCAGGTCATGCCGAAGAGTGTGTCATCATTTACAGGTTGAATTGTGAATAACACAATCCTATGATGAATATGAAAAATTATAGGCATGGTAATTGAGACACTGAATTCAAATGAGATGCTCATTAAATATCATGAAAACCAATTAAAAAAAACTATTAGGGGAATATAGTACCTTGGCACTTGTTGAGCCACTTATAAACCATAACAATTCTTCAACAACACCTCGCCAAAATACTCTCTGTGAAACCATTTATAACAGATCAACATTGCCCATAAGAGAAAAACTCTATCATGTGCGATTTCTATGTCATTCAGTAAAACATTATTAAGCAAAATATGGACACAAAAAGACGAAAAAAAAACTTTTACCTTGCAGGTTAAAACAAAAGAAAGCTAGCCAATTAGATTATGCCATATCTAGCTACTAAGCAGATGGTTCCTTTTCAGAGCATGGGAGTTGAAATATCGCACTTCATCATGATTAGACGTAACTGAGAGGTGATTATAGGTACAGAGATATGCTTATCAGAAGTCTTAGGATAAATCAAACCTATAATCATAATTATTAAAAAAATAAAATTTTAAATGAATTCATTATACAAAAATCTTTTTTTTTTCGCTTGAAAATTCTATTCAACAACAAAGTTGAATGGAAGATGGTCAACAAAAATATTATTTCATTTTTCTTGATGTAATAAAACTTAAATCATTAATTGATTATGTTGATTTCTATAGTTTAAATCATTTCATGTTATGAGTGTCCAGGGGCGGAACCAGCCTATCTTGTGAGGGTGGGGAAAATAGGATTATGAAATGCATAATCTTATGTATGAAATAAAAAATATTTTTTTTCTTAGAATTTAGCCAACTGTATTTATTGAAGGCGGATAAAATAGTTAAAATATTTTCTTTTTTAAGGAAAAAAAGATTTCAGGGTATGCAAATGAGTGAACTCTTCCTAGTTCCGCCCCTGGTTATGACTAAATTTTGACAAAAACAATGAATGGGAATCACATGCCACAATTCACATAAATTCAAGATCTTGCAGGGTTATTCGGTTACGACATCAAAGGTATTGCTACTTATCTCTCAGTTGCTTATACACTGTAATAGCATATTTCTTAAGTTAGTAAACTAGTACCTTGGTGGTAAGAAGCGGAAAAGATCTTCTCAAATTGAATCGCATCTGGAGAGGAAAAAAAAAACAGAAGAGCAATATTTTTTAGGGGTGGGGGCTTGTGATGAACAATGAAAAGTGATTAAATAACACAGATTAAATGTTATATAACTACCTGACAACCGAACTTTGATAGTGTCCCTGTCTCTGTCCTATCAATTTTCATAGCACCGTGTGATATGATATCTTCCACAAGCCTAAGGTAAGTGTACTCCTCATGCTGCTCAAATATCATTTTAGGAAGAAACGAGAATTGCTGGATTTCAATCTTATCCTTGCAAGAATTTCCATTAGTTGCTTGAACATCATACTGAATCTGGGATTGATTTGGCTGACTCCTAACACGTACGTATGTCACAAAAGAATATCTAATGTTGTTCTCTACCAATGGAAAAGATGAGAACCAAGGCTGAAACACTGAAACATCAACTGCTGGGATGAATGTGTCACATTCAATATTTTCTTCTATGTCTGTGAGATGGATGGCATCACATCCGGGTGCATTCAGCACATCCCTGCAACAAAGTCAAGAACATTCATTCCCGTACAACTAAAAATCTTAAAACAACAAAGAGCTCACCTCAGTATGTGGCCACCGCCAATCACAAACACTTTCTCAGTGGAGAAACAATAAGGGGAAGAAGCTAACAGATCTAAGGCAGAGCTCATACTGCTGCATATAACAACATTCTCCACTGTAGCAATATCAAAGCTTCCAGAACGAGTCAATACAACATTCAAACGACCTGGCAAAGGTCTTTTCTCAATAGGAATACTTTCCCATGTCCTCCGACCCATAATCACTGCATTCTTTTTGGCAGGATTTGATGTACTCATCGTGAGCTCCTTGAAAAAATTTGAGATCAGATGGAAGCTTCCATGGCAACTTACCATCTTTACCTATGCCCATTTCCCTAGTAGCAGCAACAACAACTTCAAAAGTCCTTGGAGGATCATTTTTTGCAATGCCATTAGGTATGTTTCCAAGTATCTTATCCGCCATCACAGCAGCACTGTGGTAATATTGACAGCTTGAAATGCTTCTGAATGTTCCAATTACAGCAGAATGCCTCTCCTGTACAAAACCAAGGACAGAACTATTTATGAAATTGATAAAACCTGAACTTGAAAGGTTAAAAAAAAGAGATGAATTAACCATGAGAATTGAAAATCAAAGGACTAAATTATTTGACAGTGAATTAAGTAAATCCTGAGAAGGAAAAAATCGTAAAAGTGCAGCTGATGCCACATGCTAGGAAAAAGAAGCATGTTAAAGGGAACATATGTGTTGTGAACCACCTTGAAAGGAATGATCACTAAGCTGAATATCCTGAACGTCAACATCTGAACCAAAGACTAAATACAATCAAACAAGCATGATAAAAAGAACAGTGCCACCGTAACAAATTCACCAAAAGCTCAATTAGATGGATAGAACCAAAACAAGTTGAACTAGAAAGGGCCAACAGGATATAGAATGATGAAGTTTCCCAAAAAAAAAAACCTGAAAGGATTGTAAATGCCACAATAACAAATAAATCAAAAGCATCGCTTAACAGCGGATAACAATGGAAACAACTAGTTTTAAATTAGCGAAATTCCACTCTAAAAAATTGCTTTAGGAAATGTGATTGTAAGAAACTTTTTAATGATGTTTCAATAATAATAAAAAAGTTTCAAGATTTTGTCAGTTTTGTGTGTTTAGAATTCTAAGCAGAAGAAAAAGAAGCACCTTTGAATAAGGATTAGTGTAAGATTTTGGCATTATTTAGTTTAAATCCAGCCAAATAGCAAAATGAAAAATATAAACCCTGCAGAAAATTAAATCCCATTCCTTCTCCGTTTTCCCTTAAACCCCAGACTTAGTCAACCATGTAGGGGATGTTTGGTATGCGGATTTAGGCCGGATTTAAGGCCGGATTTGGGCGAAATCCAGCCAAACGGCCTAAAATGCAAAATCAAATCTCATGGTAAATGAAAGCCGCGGTTGAAGGAAAATTCCCTCTTTTCGTGGTAAATCCCGGATTTACGAAATCCTTTGGTTCGGCGGATTTATGGGATTTGGCCGAAGAAGCCCGTAGCCGAAGAAGCGCGCGAAAGGGAGAAAGTTACCTTCACAACAAGCGAGCTCCCGTTTGTTGCTTCAGATCAAAAAAAGGTCTTAACTTCCGATCCAACAGGAAGGTAATGTCGTCGAAGGAGCAAAGTCGAACCGCGACGATGAAGTACTCGTGAAAATTTCTAGCGAAGGAACAAAGCCGAACGAAATACAGGAGGGAAAAGTAAAACCTGACAATTTTATTGTTGGATAATTTAATTAATATAATTAAAATATTAATAATTAAGTGAAATGAATTAAATAATATTAAATAATTGATAAAATTATTAGTTAAATACTTAGTTATTTCAAAATAATTAATAGGATTAAATTGATCTAAACAAATAATTATTATAAAATATTATAAATAATAATTAAATAATTAATTAGTATTAATAAAATTTTGTTATATTTTATTTAAATTTTTCTTGTCGTGCTTTAATTAACCTAATTATGTATGTCAACTCTTTTAACCGCCTTAAATCCTAAATTGAACAGTCAAACAGTCACACAGAATTTAATTGGATTTATCATGAATGTTACCAAACAGTTTTCAGGATTTAACCCCCAGGATTTCGTAAATCCAAATTTAGATGATTTAAGAAATCCTACTTAAATGAAATCCTATATTCTGCCAAACAGCCTCGTAGTATGGCAGATTTACGAGATGAGGAGCGCACGAAAAGGGGGGAATGATCTTTACCTTCGCGGGAAGCTCCCGTCGTGACTTCCAATCCAACAGGAAGAACGTAGTCGAAAGAGTAAACAAGCTTCTTTAACTTCTCTTTCAATTCTCCGCTTCAGGTGCAGTCGAAGTAGCACCGAAGAAGAACTAGCGACGAGGGAAAGCAAACCCTAGAGCTGACTAAGGGGCAGTTTGAATGCAGGATTTAGGTCGGATTTGAAGCGGATTTGAGCTAAATCAAGCCAAACGACAAAAAATGCAAAACCAAATCTCCGGTAAATCAAAGCCGCGGATGACGAAAAATTCCCTATTTTCGTGGTAAATCCCGGATTTACGAAAACCTTTGGTTCGGCGAATTTATGGGATTTGGCCGAAGATTCGCGCAAAAGGGAGAAAGTTACCTTCACAGCAAGCGAGCTACCGTTGTTGCTTCCGATAAAAAAATGTCGTAACTTCCGATCCAACGAGAACGTCGTCGAAGGAGCGAAGTCGAACAGACGAAGAAGAACTCGTGCAAAACTCTACACTCATGCGAAGGAACGAAGCCGAACGAAATAGCGAGGGAAAGTGAAAACCTCGACTCCTCTAAGTTATTGTTGGATAACTTAATTAATATAATTTAAAATATTAATAATTAAGTGAAACTAATTAAATAATATTTAAATAATTAATAGGATTAAATGATTTTAAATGAAAATAATCATTATAAAATTTTATAAATAATAATTAAATAACTAATTAGTATTAGAATATTAATTATTATTAACAAATGTTATTATATTTTATTTAAACTTTTTTTTGTTATACTTTATTTATTCTAAAAATAAATGTCAAATCTCTTAATCGCATTAAATCTTGAATTGAATTGTCAAATAATTACACAAAATTTATTACGATATATATTGAATGTTACCAAACGATTTTCAGAATTTAACCTTTAACGCCCCTAGGATTTCATAAATCCGGATTTAGACTATTTACAAAATCCTACTTAAATTAAATCATTTCGACATAAAAAATTATAGAAACAGAAAAGTAACAAGGACCAGAAGTATGCCTCCACGCCTTATAAAAAGCAAGCCCTAGACGACCTAATCTACTACAAACAAATTAATTTAATTTAACTTAATTAATATAATTTAAAATATTAGGTAAATTAATTAAGTAATTAATAATATAATGAGTGCATAAATTAATAATCTGATTTAGCTTACTTAAATAGTTAATGATATAATTAATAATTAATAATTAATATAATTTAAAATAGAAATTATTAATTATATAATTAACAGACTAGAAGAGCATAGAAATTGTTTAAAAATAGAGATGCAAAATTGGATATAATAAAATTAATTATTTAAATTAATTTATAATTAATTTTGATATTAATTATATTATTTTATTAGATGATTATAATTTTAATTACCAATTAAATACTTATTGAAATAATATCTAAATAAATAATTAGATAATTAGTATTATAATCATTAATTATACAAATATATTTAAAACACAAATTAAATTAAAATTATTAAAGAATTAATTGCTTTAAATTATGAATTATGTTATCAAATAGTTTTATTAAATTTAATAATTATCTTGTCAAATAATTTTTCATGATTTAATTTAGTACCTTTAGGATTTATTAAATCCGGATTTACCGAATACACTAAATCTTATTCTAATTAAATCTTATGAAACAAGCATGACAAAGGGAACGGTGCCTCCACAATATATTCACCAAGAGTTGAATGAGCTTGATTGAACCAAAACAATTTGTTACTTGAAAGGGCCGATTGGATATAACTTAATGCGGATCTTGATATCAATTGAGAGATGACAACATCAAACTTAAGTTAGAACCCCATAGAAACATCAATACATTTTATGTATATCAATGTAATGTTGCAAATGAGCATTATTATAAGCCATTTGCAAATATATAGGATAAATGTAGGAATGCCTCCATATATTGGAATCCTTTTTAGAGTTTTAGATTTATGGTCCAACCATTCCAATTAAGCATAAATTTGAGAAGCTTTATAATGGAATACTTTTAAGAGTTCATGGTCTTCAAAAGCATAGCTTAGGGAGTTCCAATCATTCCCATTAATCATAAATTTGATTATGTAAACTTTTATCTCTTGCATTATAACTATTGTTATTGTATTCATCTTATAGTTGTTGTATTATATTATAAATGTTGTGATGTTGTGTTCAATCTCTCATAATCATAATCTACTATGTTATAATTGTTGGGATTTAGATGTGCTATATTTATTATACTATTATGTTAAATCTCTTATAATTTATTATGTTGTTAGTATTGTTATAATATGTTATAATCCATGTTAGAATTTCATTTAAACCTTAAATAATATTTGAAGCTTATTCAATCATTCTTCGAACCTTAATTGATCAATGTTCGCACCATACACGAACTTTGTTTGCTCCACATTCAAATTTCATTGAAACCTTACTCGAATAACATTTGAAGCTTATTCAATCATTATTGAAATCTTGTTAGAACCATATTTATACAATGATTGAAAAATAATGGCATAATATTCAAATCTTGCTCTTAACTTTGTTCAATCATGTTCAAATAAGCTTCAAACCTTATTCAAATAAGACTCCATTAATGTTCAAACATGAACCCAAACTTTACTGCTATATGGTTCTACCCTCGTTCGAATCATGTTAGGAGCTTATTCGGACCAAATTTGATAGTAACAGACGTTAAATAAGTACTTTGGGGATTAAAAGCAAAAGTGTTTTGGTCTGAAATAAACTATCATGCATAAATCTCTAATTTTTACTATTATGATGCATATAAAATCAAACCTCCCAATTAAAAATATTCTCTCATAGCCCAATCAAATGGGTTGAATCAGCTTTTTCATATCTAAAAATTGAAAGGAAAATTTTAACAATAAAGTTTCAGCAAGAAATTTATCATAAATTAGACACTAAAGTACTCAAAACAATCAGAATCTTCCAATCAAATTCTCTCAATACACAGATGGAAACAAATCACAGTATGGGAAATTATAATAATTAAAAAAAAAACATATAACAGTCTCAAACAAATAAATGTTTAATAAGGAACAAACAGAAATCTTTTTGTATAATAAAAGAGAGTGAAATATGATAAAGTCAGGAATCATTCTGTTCTTCACTCCATCTCTTAAATCTCCTCTCTCTCTTTGAGTTGGCGATAGAAGGAAAAGCCCCTTCTATCACCTGTCAGAAACCATTCTCTCTTAACAAATCATTAGTGATCAAAAGCAAAACTTCCTCTTCTGCAAAAAACAAACGAATAAATATACAGTAAGAGACATGGCAACAATCAAATGAAGAGGACAATGCCAAAATTATAAATGGAGCTTCTACTAACCCGGAATTTAGCCTCTTCCTGAAAGTCAATGTATGCCAACAGTTCATCTTGCCTCATAAGAGCTTGATGCAAAGCCTATTCAAGTTCAAAAAAAAAAAAATGTAAGATGCGGCTTAAGGAGACTCAAAAATCTCCATCGTTTTGAGATTCAGACACATCAATGAATCTAATTATACTGCCATTGAAAAGACTTGATTCTACAGTTTAGATGGCTTCAGTTGTAACCAATCTGAAGCCAATTAATATTTTCGATTTTGCTAACTTCAACAAAGTTTCGGGCAAAACTCGGACTCCTCAAAATTGATAGATTTTGTATGAAAGTTTATTATAACTCAAAATATCTTGAAGGTCCACAAAATTCTATCCTTTGAGCTCCTTAAATTTCATGTATTGCAAATTGAGGAATATTTAGATTACTCTTTGCAACTCTTTTGTAAGCCTAATTACTCTACTAATTCACCATAATCAAATTTTAAGACCTTGCATTATACCTGTTTTGTGGCAATAAGTTCAGCTTCTAATGCATCAACACGGCGGACAGCAGCATTGAGCAGTTCTTCCTTCTCATGAGGCATTTCTGATGGTTTTGATTGAAGAATATCAATCTTCTCTTCCAGTTCACCTAGCCTCTTCAAAACAGATGACAGGAGGTCAGCATCTTTGAGTCCAGGAGCAGGCGATGGAGGCTGGAACTCCTTGGAGGTAGAATCCCGAAATAATGCTGCATCATGCCAATCTGATTCAGGAGTTTCTTCCTGAGGCTGCTTTGTCACACGGCTGATAACCATAAAGAGCAATGTATATAGGGTCATTACATATGCAAGTATCTGCATTTTAAATCCTTCCGAATACTTCTTCACATCAACCAAAATAGCTGATGAGCCTGCACCAAAGAAAAGTTTTTCATTATTTTCTTAACGAATATGGAGATATGTATTGAAAACTGTAGAATAATCTTTGCCTATAGATGAAAACTATTAGATAGAATAAGGAAATCTCAGCTCAGACAAAAGAGGATGGTTTACATTAGTCTGGGAAGCATGGAACACTAGACTCATTCAACTCATTAAGCCAATAGTTCCTCTTGCCTCTATTATACTTATGTAGCCTAATTACTCTATGGTATTCTTTCATCATTCAACTTGTTGCCTCAGATTTTTCAATCATCTTCACATCACTAATTAATTAAATATTACCATATCGATACAATATGTGCAGCTTTAGCAGCCATGGGTGTATAGACAAAAAAAAAAGTGTAACTGCCTTTGTGTAGTCACATTGCCTTGATCAAAGGCATTAATACCAAATCTAACAAATCCACAGGATGACCCAGCCCATCGAGAGCAGGACAAAAAAAAATAGAAAAGAGATTTCACTAAGCTCCTCGAACAGAGAAGTTTAATTAAGAAAAAAGAAAGATCACGGTGTAGTAGATTATTGAAAAGTAAGAAAGATTCAAAGGATTGTCCAGGCTCTTAAACGTGGCAAAGAAGTTGAAATTGCTGCGATTGTTGCTCCAATCAAGAAGCTAAATCAAAAGAGGTCAAAAGTTCTTCAACTAAGGTTCTTTTGTGTATAGAATTTTGTTTCTGTTTCTCCTCTCTTGAGTATTAGCTTTTCTTTATCGATAATTAAGTAATGGAATAGTTATGATTGGGACATTATATTATAGTTCTATAAAATTCAAACTATACCCATTTCGATCATTCTATCAGCTCATATTAGTTTCACAACAGTTTCCTAAACCCTAAACAATCACAACTCTTAAAAGCATTTTAGATGATTTTACCAAATAACTGTTTTACTCAACAGGACAATGCCACAAATCGGTATATCGCATAGCACAACTGAAGACAAGAAGGACATCAGAGCCTACAAAATTACCAATAGCAAGAAAGTAGCTGTACAATACTCCATTTTGCTGAAATATTACGCATACAAGTTCCTAGCAAGGATTCTAACTTTGCTTCAATTTGGAAAGGTGGTTCGGTTAAAATTAACACCATAGCAAACTACCTGCTGCAAAATTGCCCGGATACTTCAAAAGTATAATTATGAAGCATGCTATATTAGCAAATAAAGAACATGGAGCATGGAATAGGGGCATTTTTTTTTTATGTTTTTAGTTCAATACAAAACTTAGTTCTATGCCTCGAAAATGCTAAAATTTCACTTTACAAACCTTTTGACTCAGATTTCCTCCTGCTCGTGTTTTCGTTCTTCCATTCTGCATCGACAGCCTTGTCAACTGTCAAGATACGTTCAGGCCCCGAGGATTCCACGGGAAGGATGCACTTCCCAACAACTTTTGACTGAAAAAAGACATTTTCCATCAATGATCAGGAATCCATAACAGGATATAAATAAAAATTAAAAAAATCATAATAACAAAAACTTACAAACTTATTACATTAGTTTTGAATGACTAAAGTTTGATTGAATATGTTTACGAGGCTTAAGAAGCTCTTAGAAAAGTATTCTTTCAAAGTAATAAATAAACATCTCTTGTTACTTTCTACAATGTTAATATGTTATAGTTCTTAAAAGCTTTGATGATTCCGGTCCTACATTGCGGGCTTCCCTATTGATAAATCAGAGAACACAAGCTTTTTTGCATTGGAAAATATCTGATGATACAGATCATAAATTAGGCTTTCATTATCCATTGATGCATCCATTAACAAAGCTTTATAATGAGGAAGGCAGATGAAACCAATTATGTTATACAATTTGAATTTCTGAAAATCAAAGCAAAAGCCACCTCATTGCTTTTGGCTCAGTGGAATGACATGGAAATATGAATAGAATCAGATAAAGTGCTTAATTGTCAGCATAATATGACAACTTCTGCTCAAGAAGTTATTTAGCACCTTTTCTGTACATAAACAACTCTCTATGGAACAAACGTGATAATGCAATGGGAAAGTAGGGCATATTTTTTTCCTAAAATGATAGAATTACATACAAAAATAACAAAATTCAAATTAAATGTTAGAAGGCATAATGGACTACCTTTTTACTCGATTGTTATATTAGGACAAGCATATAGACTGACAATGAGTTTGAGGTAGATTGATGGGTGGATTATGTTTGCTTATGGATCTTTGTAGTGATGGATAGAGTAAGAGTGATGACAGCTTGAGTTGGTAAAATTAATATTAGGAGAGGGAATCAGGTGAGGCTTCTCAGGAAAGTGGTTGCAGCTATACAGAAACAATGGAGAAATGATAATGGTTGTAGAATTTCGGTTCACTATGGCAAAATATTGAGACTGGATAGGTTGCATAAGTGTTGTGGAGTGCTTGTTTGTGAGATGGGTGAATAGGTGATTTGAACTGTGAAGGAATAATGTATTTGAATGTATTGTGCTGGAGGTGTCGTGTTTTTGGTGGAAGATAGTTGCAAAAAAAAGTGATTATCTTTCTAAAGTGATAACATAAGGTAACAGGATTGTGTAGCACAATTAGTATTTATAACTCATCTAGCACTTTACTAGAATGGAGGAGGATTTGAAAGGCCAACCCCAAAAAGTTACGATAAAACTAATGATAATGCAAGATGAATAGAATTGGTCAAAAGCCATCACAATTGAATATTTACTTCATGCTAATGGGTTACTATTCAACAAATTCTTTACAAAAAAATTTAAGAATAGAAGAAACATGCCTTATCTACTCTACTATGTTGGATAAAATTTTAATTGACAAAAAAAAGATCATCTTTCTAAAATTTCACCAAATCCTTGGAAATATACTAATGTACTTGGGCAAATTTTTTTATCATTATTCAAGTTGGAACCCAATCTCAAATGAACGTTTACTTCCTAATACAATTTTCAAGACAACATTGAATAGGAAAAAGAGAAGTGACATTAATATTTCTGTAGCTCATGAAAAAGTTGGAATATTGTTAGACCGATCCAGCCGGTTCAGAAGGACCGACCATGGTTTACTCCAGGTGGAAATAGGGTCTAGCCAAGCAGGATTTCACCCCTCATTAGGGTGGGACCCAAGGTTTATGCAAGGAGGAGGGGGATTAATTAGAAAATGTTTCTTAATCGAAGAAGGCAAATTTTGGGGCTGATTTGAGAAGGGATTAATTATAAAATATTTCCTAATTGATGAGAGCAAATTTGGGGATTGATTTAGGAGGGGATTAATTAGGAAATGCTTTTTAATTGAAGAGGTAAATTTGGGGGCTGATTTGAGAGCTCTTTTGGTATTTGATGTTATTGTTTGCTTTAAGTAATCAATTTACCCTAGGGTTAAGGTTATGTTTTTTTATGCAGAATTTTGTGAGGTTTTGTTGTCTTGTTTACGTGAGGGATTCTATTGACGTCTAGGATTTGGAAGAGAAGGTCCTCCTCTCGAAAGAAGACCATTGTAAATTGCTTGTTTGTGTTTCTTTTCTAATCAAGAAAACCTGTGGGTTTGATGAATTTTACTGTTTGTTCGTTGATTTTGGTGCTCAAGTCCAATCAAATACTTGAGTATCTCATCATAAAATTATGGAGCCCTCCAACTCTCAAATAAAAGTTGGATAATGGATGAGATTACTTATTACAAAAAAAGAAGTTGAACATTGTAATTCTTCTAAAAGAAAACTTTAACATAATAACGCCTTGGGATTTATGTAAATTTTGATATGCATAAAAACTGAAAGCATTATGAATTGGCCGTAGAATCATCATCATTAACCTTCTACAACTATTTTAAGAAAAGGCTAGCAGACAATTAAAAAAAGAGCATTTCTTGGAACAAGGTGAATCAACAAACAGAGTTTGAAAAAGAGGGCTTACAATTTTTTTCCTAAAGTATTAAATTTGTATATGTTTCAAAATTAGTTATCCAAGGAAACCAAGAGCATTAAAGCAATTCAAAACCCCGGCCATCAAATTTTCATAGTTATAGGGAGTTGTTGAAAGTGGCATAGTGCTGGACAGTCAAGCTTACCTCTTCTCGCACAGGGGTTAAGCACTGGTACGATGCATAGCTCTTAACTGCTTTTGGAGAGGTAATATCTTCTGCTTCTGAACCAGATTCGGCAGTGGAGGTATCACTACCCTTCACCTGGCCAAGCAGCAAGTGACCAAGTTTTAGTTTTACAGATTAATCAGGTGTACTGTCAAATAAATTTAAGTCAACAAGCCATAGTGCCATACCAATGGATATTTTGGTTTCGCATAAGCAATGATATTTCCCTCTCCTCTCGAAACAGTTACAATCTGCCTTGTGTATTGGGCTTCTCCACTGAGAACCATCTGCATATAGCCATATACAAAACCAAAATTATTATTATGAGCTATAAGATGTAACAGCATATATATATATATATATATACTAGTATTTACCTTCACAATAGTTGAATCCTTCCAAGGCCCCCTTTCTGCTTTCAAGCACCCTCCTACATCAGGACAGGTGCATGTACCACCTAAAAATTCTGGCAACTCACTAGAGGAAATTCAATATACAAAAAAAAAAGTAAAAATCTACTAGTGAAGAGCCTTTTCACAAAGAAGTAAATCCAGTTTTGAAAGAATACCTGGCATCAATTATTTCATAAAGCTTACCCTGGTACTTGGCACCAATAACCTAAAAAACAATTTGGTCAAACATGTTGCAGTGCTTTTCAAAAACAACTAAAAATAGACAAAAAGTCATAGCCAGGGAAACGCCATAAGTCCATAACTTACATGTATCTTTGAAGTAGTTTTGGGATCGAGGAATGATTTTACACTGTTCCATAGCAACCTAAAACCTGGGCCAGCATTGATGATAAACATGCGACATAAAGTCTGCAAGGCAAGAATAAATTACATTAAATGCGAAGTTCTAAAGAGTAATGTTCTAGCATAAATATGAAATCAATATCAAATTAAGCAATGTCTAAACAGGAATAAGTCAAACGAATACCTCAGGGTAATTGTCACTGTCAATTTTCTGCAACCTCTGAATTAGCTCCCTTGCAGTCTTGCTAAAATTTTTTAACCCCTATTTTACAAGAAAATAATGTCAAAAAATAAGAAAAATAGATACTGCTTTCAACAGCAAAACCATATTATTTGTAAAAAAAATACATACCACGCCTTGGACATCTAGAATAGTTGTGCTAGAATCAATATGCCTTTTTGCAGCAATAGAACACGCTGGAAACTTAAGTTGGAAGCTCCTTTCAAACTCTTTAACATGATATTTGACATATCTTTCCATGGTTGTAACATGCATAAGTTTGTTTGGCTCAACTTTCCCCAATCTTTCAATATAAACTGGCCTACCCTCCTTGTCTACACCATGATACCCATGAGGATAGTACTTCAGAACTTCAGGTAACTCTTCATAATCAAAATCCTAATGAAAAGTCCAAGTTACAGTTAAGCACAAATAATATAAAAAGGAAGCATAATAATAACATCAATATATCATTTATGGCATCGGACAAAGTCATATCGACAGTATATAATGCAAGAAATCATTATGTAAATCGGAAAGGCTCCTCATATTAACACTCTCATACGAGAACCTCTTAGGATAACATGAAGCAGGCAATCAAAATACAAAAGCAATCAAGCACTTTTGACAACATAGATCCGCACAGTAACTTCAATAATTTGTCACGGGATTGTTATGTATCTATAACAATATTTGAGTCAACTTTCATTAATAGCAAGTCACTACAGAAATTTTGCTTCTAAAAGTAGAAGCTTATGAGAATTGAAGTTATATTTCCGATCACATTTACACTAAATTTCTACTCTAAGCAATGCCTGATTAAAGGCTCAAGGCTTTCAACATAAAAGTCATGGTTAGAGACAGAAATACCTCAATAATTGTGTCGGCACCATATTCCTTCCTCCACTGAAGCATTTCAGCCCACATCTGCTTTGTTTTCTCAATATCAAATTTACGAGCCTTCAAAAACCTAAAGTATCAAATAATTTTCGGTGTATTAAACATAGTAATTTGATGGAAAGTCCAAATTTGACAAATAATTAAAATTCCCATATAAAGAAATGCAGAAAATATTGGAAACAGTATTAAATCTAAATAGAAGTATCTCTGATCCTAAAGGCAATGGTGTGGATTTAACTTTTTAGGGAGAACAAGCACACCATACACTGACAAATAAAGAACATGATGATGGGTGATAGAGTGAAAACGAGAGAACTAGGTTAAAGCTTAACAAACACATAACTACGCAAGTATGTAAACATAAATGAATCAACAAGAAAAAAAGAGGAAAACCTCAACATCATATGGTAATTATCATGCTTTGAAGGCAGCAACTCATCAAATATCAAAGATTGGCGAAAAGCATCAACAGCTTGAAGCTCCTCTATATCCCTTATATCCTCAATGGAAACAGAAATAACTCTACTGCTCTTTCTCCTGCTTTTCCTCAAAGTGTGCTTGAATATAGTTGATGCATTTATTGCTTTTTTCCTCAATGACCCAATCCTTGTCCACCTTTCATCTTCCGAGTTCTCAATATCAGATTTTCTTTCTTTTCGTTCATCATGACCAGAAATGGCATCAAAAACTGTTACAATTAAAAAATGTCATTAGCAGCATTATAAAGGCACTCATATAACTCGAGTAAGTTACTGATATGAACTGAACAACATAAAGCAATAAAGCACTTAAGTCATGCAATGGTGTCATAAAACTAAATGCATAATGCATTGAACAAAGAGATCTAAATAGGAAAAAAAAATTCTTTTTCCAATTATTAAGGAAAATGTATACTGTCCTTCTTAACAAAATCATTCAAACTGTACATAGTCATACTGGGAGTACAAACTTTGCACAAATTTAGCCTAACCCTTAGAGTTTTAGAACAAAAATAGGGGTGCATCTTCAAGATTACAAATCAGCTAAAACACAAGAATGACTAAAATTTTCTCTGCAATAGCTTTTTGCTGACATTTTTTAAAGAAACGCTATGGTGCTTAAAAAACAGCTAGCCCTTTTTTTTGTGACGAGGAAGCAGTCCTTAGGCCAGTGAAAACCCCGGTCTACCTAGCATGCAACCCACACCAATTTACACGGGCCAACACTTAAGGCTTTCACTGCTTGCCAAGAGATTCGAACCAGAGACCTGGGCTTTTGCCCAGCCGGCTCTTCACCACCCGGACAAGCAGCAGTGGGTAGCTAGCCCTTTCCATGGATGAAACATGACATGCACATATCTAACCTATTTTGGGCAATGTGTCAGGCAGCAAGCCTTTTTTTTTTCAAGAACAATCAACTGTTCCATTTTCTACAAAATTGAATTAATATTCAATTTTTATTTTAAATTTTTCTGAGAGAAAAAAAAAACTTTCGTAATGAAAACTAAAAAGGGGGCAGATAACACAAACAGCTCTTTAGTATCCTATTTTAGGCAGGATTTAAGCAATATTTAGCTTAATTACAGTTACCAAAATTTTGGGAAATCTAATAAACCCCGTTTCAGCTCCGTTATTGACTAAATCTCACCGTTAATCTTAAATCATAAACCAAATAGCCAAATATTTTATCAATATTTAACAGCCAAACATTTTTCCTGTTGTAATCCTCTCAATATGCACTAAATTAAGGAAGATTTAACAGCTAAATAGTTCATCAAGGCCTTAATCTGGATTTACAGGATTAGTAAATCCTCATGGAGCCAAACAGCCCAAGATTTCCGATATTTTTACTAAAAGGTCAAATTCGACTCACCAAAAGGTCTGGCGTGGCGCTCCACCGATCCCGTCATGGCGAACTAGTATAAAATTGCGAAAACACCAGAAACCAAGAACCCCAACTCACTTCAGAACTGCCGGAAAATAAACAAAAACCCTTCGATCCGCCGAAAAACCAACCAAAGGTGTCGAATTTGGTGTACTGGAGGCCGATCTCGTCTGCAAATGTGCCGATTGAGAAAGATCGGCAACGCACGGCGACTGCGGCGACAGCACCCTTCCGGCTTAGTACAGGGAGAGAGGGAGTGAAAGATCTGAGATCAATTTGAGGAAAATCTAGTCTAACGAAAAAAGGAAACCATGGAGAAATCTTATAGGGTAATCGCAAACTACAGGCCGAAAAATCGGAAGAGACAGAAAGCTGGAGGACATGAAAGGGTTCTTTTCTTTTCTTTTCTTTTTTTTAATTTTTTATCCGGCGCAGTTACGCAAGAATGGGAAAGTGATGGCGTGCCACGGGGCAATCCGCCATTGATATTATCGTTTGTTGATTTGGTCTTATTGGTGGGGCGCGCCGGTGGGGACGTTGGGTTGTCACTCTCCCCAAAAGTTCAGGGATCAAAAAATATATCCGAAATTTTATCTGTATCAAAATATTCTCCTTCCATATTTCAGAGCAATAGTGGATGTTGATTCGTATAACTAATTTGATACATCCTTAAAATTGATAAAATAGTAGAATTGGTGTGAATATGGCGATTAAAAGACATAATTTAAGAACAGATACTACACTTGATCTTAGCCAAAAGGTCGAGAAAGGTATAAATTGGTGTGGGTTGCATGCTAGGTCGACCGGGATTTTCACTGGCCTAAGGATAGTACTTCCTCGTCACAAAAAAAAAGACATAATTTAAAAGACTTTTTTTTTTATGAAAGATTGTTGAAACTACTTTGAACATTTAGGTTTTGTTCGGTGGCTTTCTTAATGCTTTTTAAAGAAATTTTTTTGTATAAAAATTTTTTGTTCTAGAAAGTTGCTTTAAAAAATAATAAAAAGTCGTCACAAATGAAGCCTTATTCAAGCTTATATTTGCCATTTCATCTAATATGCTTTGATATGATTGATTAAATGATTACATATAAAGTTTGTAAGTGTTCATATATGCTCGAATAAGAGGTAAAAAACTCATTATTTAATATATAAATATTCACTTATGATTACTTTTTAATAACTTACAAAATTTCGTAGCTTAGGAGTCTTTAGAATCTCATAAGTGGGGGCCCTATTATATGTCTAAGGAGATTTGGAGAGTATTAGTCATTTGTTTCACATAACTCTGACTACTCAAGCAATCTATGGAATCACTTATAAAAACATTTATAGAAAGGATTCATCATTGCCTGTAAGTTCTGCATCATGGTGTAAGAGATATTACAGTTATATAACTTCATGGCATTTGTAGGCATTGAGATCTCAAATACTATCTACTAAACTTCATTGTAATTCATCGAAAAATGTATGAACTCTATGTCATGTATCGTGATGTGATATTATTAACATATGCATGTAATGTTAAGAGTGTTATTTTATAAAATCTTGAAGGATTTTTTTTTTTTAATTGTGTGTCTATCTAAATTTGAATTTGAGCTCAATGAATGGCATGGCTCTTACATGAAGAGATGAGTACTATAGATGAGGTGACCTATACACAAGAGAAAGTGCAATGATTTGGGATCAAAATATTTATATTTAATAAATTTCTCAAATTTAAAATTAAAATAAAACAAATAATATAAATAATCAATGATTCAATATAATACTAAAAATATATTAAAATATTCATAATGTATTATAGGGATTATAAAACACACATGTGAAAATTATTTACAAATGGCTCAAAAAATCTAAGAGTGTGAGCATATATCAATTATACAAACAATAGTCATATTTTTTCTTTCATCCTAGAATAATGTTATACAATAATCCATTAGACTTACAAAACATCCAAAAAACATAAAGAATAACAAAAAAAAAAAAAATCTACTGCTCAAAACTCTAATTGAACTTCGACCTAATCAACTACTAAGCCTGGCCTTTCCTTTTCTTGAAAGTACATATATATTTACCCATTGAACAAACTTCTTACTTAGTAAGCTATCTCAAGTCCTATTAGAGAATTCAAAGTTCACATTTATTTTAATGTAAATATATAAATAATAGGAGAGTTCATAATGTAAGTTAGGCACAATTTGCAATACAAGTTAAAACTTTGATAAGTATAAAACATCAACAAAAACTTGACTTGTGCTAGATAACTACATTTTCTCTTAGAAAGATTAAATGATACCATTATTCAAATCTCTAAGTTTGTGTGAAGTATAATTCTTCATGTATCTCTTGTAAAAGTTGGTGGATTATATGATATTTGTGGAGCTATGAACATAAGCTTACTTAAGCTGAATCATTCAAATTTTGGTATTCTCTTTAGTAGTTCTTAATATCACTTTTTAAGTTACTGTGGTTTATCATACTAACCCTTAGATTGAGGGCACTATCTTTTCTAAGAATTGGTCTCAGAGCGAGGTTATAAAAAGTATGATGGCTATGAAGTTTGAGACTACGGAAATTGATGGCTTAAATAGTTTTGGTATTTGGAAAACTAAGATGTGTGGTGTACTTGTTATATAAGTGCTTGTAAAAATGCTAAGGGCATAGCAAAATGCCTGAAATTAAATGTGAAGAATATAGCATAGAGATGAATGAGAAGACTCTCTCAATAGTTCATGGAAGAAGAGGTCTAAGAGAAGAAAACTGTGGAAGGTTTACAGCTCAAGGTGGGGTCATTGTATAAAATCAAATGCCTCTTCAATAAATTTTATTAGAAGCAGAGACTACTTCACATGCAGAAAGGTATGTCTACTAATTGTAACAATCCAAATTTCCTGAAAATGAATTTTTGTGAAAAATTAAAAAATTCTGAAGTGCAGTGATGCAGCTCTATACTTGTGAGTGCAGCAAAGCCAAGAAGTGCTTGCGGGTGCAAAGGCATCGGGATAGCACCGTCGCGCATTGAAGTCTCTGTTCTATAGTAATTCTAGAATCAACATGCAGCGTATCAGTGTTAGGGCTTGAGCGCTATAGTGTTATATTCTAAACAATATACCTTAATACCATTGCCTCCTCCCCCACCCCTGATTTCATTTGCTTTGTCAGTGAAGAAAGAAAGGAGAAGAAGAAGAGAGGGGAGAGGGAAGAGGAGAGAAATGAGAGAGAAGGTTTTTTGGAGATTTTTTGTCCATCGCTCATGTTAAGAAAATTATTTTGATCATTTTAAGTGACCATTACTCTATATGTAATTTCAATGATTTTGAGTTTAGTATAATTCTCTCTCCTAAAATTAATAAAAAAATATATGAGATATCTTGTTTTAGTGAACTTTTACCGTGTAACCTTTGACAGGTGATAGATAATGTCATTATGAATGTTTTAACTGGATTATATTGAATTTTTATGAGGTGTTTTAGCTTATATGATATTTTAATTAAAATGTGTAAAGAAATATTAAGTGTAAAATGATCATGTGCTAATATATCGAATCTGAATATAAGATACATGACATGCATATGATTATTCTTCATTTGGCATGATATGCGTTTTAGGGAGGAATATAAGCATATGGATGCCGCATAGATTTATATGTATTGATAATTGCATACGATGTACACATGAAATATATTATTATGATATACATGATATGAAATGTATGTGTATGCTATCTTGCACCGAATGGTGGACTGATGGACTTTTCTTAAAATAAAAAGAGGATTTTAACTTGTATCTGATTGACCAAATTATGTTGATGGATAGAGAGTGACGACTTTTTATTGATTTAAAGATTTATTTATTAATTGGATAGATGATAATAGATGACAGATGATGGGTTGATTGGATAGATAATAATAGATTACTGATGACATATGACAGATAAGACTGATGATATATGATAGATATAATTGATGACAGATGATAGATAAGAGCAATGACAGATACAATAGATGTCAGATTAGACTAATTACTGATGATTGGTGACTGATTATATTGATTAACTGATTGAATGATAAAAGAAATATGATTGATATGTAGCCAGACTAATATGGTATCAATATGAATACATAATATATGACATGTGAGAACCTAAAAAGTAAAATATGTTAACAAAATAAAATTTCTACTTGAACTGTAGCATAGCGGCGTTTTACCTTTGAGCGCCAATGCTCTGGTGTCTAGAGCATAGCAGCGCTAAAAATGACCGATGTGGCACTGGAGTCTCTATTTTACAACAACTCTGAAGTCAACATGTAATACTAAGGCACTGGGTCTAAGCGCTATCACTCCCTCACTTCGCATGCTTGGCCGGGAAGGAAAGGACAAGAGAAGGGAGAGAGGAGATAGAAAGGCCTTCAAGTCATTTTTGTCCATCGTTCTTATTACAGATATTGTTTTATTCATTGTAAGTAACTATTATTTTACTTATATTTCGATGTTTTTAATTTCTAAAAAATTATCTCTCCTAAATTTATAAAAATATATTATTTTCTAATTTTGTAAGCTTCCATCATATAACTTTTGATATGTTTTAGATTTGATCATTCTGAATGATTTGATATGATTTTCTTGTATTTTCACTAGTTAAATTAGTGCATAAGAATTTCTCTGTGAAATTTGTGTGAAAATGTGTACTCAAATTAAAGTGAAAAATGATGCATTTTGACTGGGAAGACGTATTGTATTAATATTGATCATAAAAAGGAAGGTACTATTTGACTTAGAAAGAAAAGGATGTATTGTATTAATATTGATATTAAAAAAGAAGGTACTATTTGATATCAGATATATGGAATGATAACCTTATAATGATACAATGATATAATGATTCTAGAGCAACGATTGGGAGTCATATGGAGTTGATGATTGATTGGGAGTCATAAGTGTAAGAGGAAGATACCCTTAGATGAATAGCTGATAGAATACTGATTATTTACGATAGAATATATATTACTGAATGATCACTCATTGTTATTATTGTTATTGTAGCTTACATTGTGTTGATATTGTTGATGTTCCTGATAATACTGATCGCTATTATTGATACAGATCATTATTGATGCAGAGGACTATGATGTGACGTGCATGTTATCAACTGGACAATTAGCACATATATCCGACATAGATATTAATGCATAGATTTCTTCATATAATTTACAACATATTATTTTGCTTGTTCTTGCATTAATTTATGTTATAAAATTTTAATTATTTGTTGGGTTGTGCGCTCGTTATTACATAGTTTAAATGATTTCAAGTAAATATTATGAAGATTAAGGCTATGTATGCATGCAATGATGCTAGTGTAGCTTTTTTGGGCTTGAATCAATGCATAAATATTGGATGTATTTATATTTTTTGTTGTCCATATCAATGCAATGAAATTAATAAGCTCTGGTAGCTAGATGTTGAAATATAAGCCCCATTTATTTTTTTAGTAAATATAATTAAGCGTGTTTGTTTAATTAATGTTCAACATAAAGCTTGCTTATTCATAATTGATGCATTAATAAGCTGCCAAGCTCTAATATTTACTTGCATAGTTTTCTGTGCGTACGTTTGTAGCCTTAATTAATTACCTCTTTTACTGCTGCTACTTGCCGTCCGTTCAGGTTTTTAATAAATTATTGAATTAGTTTGAATATTAAACTTAAACTGAAATTAATGTTAATTAATAGAATAATATTACTAATGAACCACCGAAATTGAAGGAATTTTCTTTTACAAAAACCAAATTTGACTAAAGAAACTAAAGCAATTAATTATTTATTACAAGTAGTAGTTTACAGCCAGCAAGCTTTTTTGGAATATTAACGTACGTACCCTAAAACCCTAACTCTTATGAATACCTGCAAATAATTTCTCATAATATATATAAGAATATAATAGTTTTGTTTCAACCAATCGACGT
Source organism: Dendrobium nobile (assembly GCA_022539455.1). Classification (NCBI taxonomy): domain Eukaryota; kingdom Viridiplantae; phylum Streptophyta; class Magnoliopsida; order Asparagales; family Orchidaceae; genus Dendrobium; species Dendrobium nobile. Next base: position 241,744 of record CM039721.1, on the reverse strand, counting down.
AATGATCCAACACAATTTTTTTAAATATGGTAGCTGCCATAAATTTCATTTTGAAAATTAACCAAGCGAGCGGTCGATGAGCTGAGCTGCTCGGGATTTGATTCGATAATGACTCGTTTATGTTCGTTTGATAAGTTAAACGAACCAGCTCGAACACTTTTGATAAGGACTTAATGCCTTAATCAACGAACTTGAACAATTTGTCGTTCGGCTCATTTATGTTCGTGAACAAGCTCGTTAAGAAGCTCAATTATGAGTCATAGAAGCTGGAAAAAGAAGGATGCGGGTGAGATTCGTTGTGTTGATGGCGTTTAAAGGTGGTTTGTTTGGTTTAAATGAGCCATTTTACATTTTTTTTAACGAGCAGGTTAACAAAAACAAACTAACAGGATTTTTTTTTTTAATAAATAGTAAACTACTTCATTATATAACTAAACATATTACATGTAATATATTGAATTAATTCATATGGATGAAATAATGAAAGAAATTGAGCTCATTAATTACAGAAGATGCAGAACTTACTTCTAATTATTTTGCACAAATTTTCTACTCATTAATTAGTTTTTTTGGAAGCATCACTATCTATATATATATATTTATTTATTTATTTATTTATATTTATATATGAGTAACTAGTAATAAGGTTATATATACAGTACTAATCTTTAAGTAAATTCCATGTTTTCGAGCCCATCTTGATTAGGATATTCTTGATATAATTTTCTTCCATCATGGCTCCTTCGCCATCCTTTTGTTGGTAACCCAAAACCTTTTAACTCTTGTTTTCAATCGCAAATCATTCAGGTTGTAAATGGGTTGAGTTTAAGTTTTTTTTTTTACCTGTTTATTAAATGGGTTGTAATTGAATCAATTGGTTTTGGGACGGGTTAATTTTAGATCGGATCCGAATTCAATAAGTCAACCCATTTCCACACACCTAATTACAACTAGATTGTCTCGCTGCTAGCCTTTCGCCTACCATTTGATGAATATGTTTTACTTGGAATGGGCCTTTTAAGAAAATAGAAAAAGAAATTTAAATTTACTCAAAAAGTTAAATTTGTATGCAAGATAAATGACCATTCTTCTATTTAATGTTTCATCCTCTATCCTAAATAAAAAAAAATAAAAAAATTAGCAAAAGAGAAATTAATAAATAAGTTTTAACGTAGTTGGGTGGAAGGTAACACTAAGGGTGTCAATTTCGGGTCACGGGTCGGGTTCGGGTCGAACTCGAAATTGACCCAATATTATTCAGGTCAACACGAACCCAACCCTTTTTTTAAAACAAGTCGGTTTTTCGGACCCAAACCCGACCTGCTTCGGGTTTGGGTCAACCCGCATGACCCGAATCACCAGTTTTTTAACAAAAAAATTGCTAGTTTTCGGATCAAAAATAGATCAATATCCGCTTTTAGGGTTAAAAAAGGGTCAAAATATGGTCAATCTCAGGTTGTCGGGCCAAAATCGGGTTTTTGGGTTAATTTTGGGTCAAATGGTTAACCCCAAATCGACCTGATTTTTGAAACGAGTCGAAATGTTGAACCCGAATCCGACCCGTTTCGGGTTCGGGCTGATCCTAACCCGGAAGTTTTGAGTCGGATTCAAGCCTGATTTGAGTCGGATTTTCAAATCGTGTTAGGTTCGAACGGATTAATTATTACCAGTGGGACACGGCCCCCACTGGCCCAAGCAAAAATCCCATAGCCTCGGCCTTAAAATAGGCTCACAAAATTTTTACTTGTAAAGAACAAATTGCCCATGGAAAAAGCCCATATAAATTTTTAAGAGAGGGCTCCATATGATTGGACCTCCAACCTCTACTTTCGTATGCAGAAGTTTTAATCATGCGGTCAAACTATGATCGCATCTCAAAATCTACTTGTTTTATTTAAATTATAATCAAGCGCTAAGAAAATAACAAACTTCTAATCAACAACTTTATTCAGAAATATCATATTAGAAAAAACTGAAATTTAACTGATTATATATTGTTGCGTAGAGAAATATAAAGTTTAACGTCTTGACGTACGAAAATCCAGCACGCATATATATAAAAAAAGAGGGTGAAGTATTAAAAGAGACACTAAGACTTTTACGTGGGAAATCTTGAATATGAGAAAAATCACGGGACCTAACCCAATTTGATTAAATGCACTGTTATTTGCAATCGATTACAAATGAGGCCCTTCCTTGGGGAAAGACCTTTGCTTGATGTAATAAATATGCATCATATAACGTGCATTGCATGATGGGACTTGAAAGAATCACTATTGATATGTTTGTTTGATCGGCAAAATCATAGTTGGCGAGTGATGGAGGTTGGCAAGACCATTTTATGGCGACAAAGGTCGGAAGGAATGTAGTTGGCAGGTGACGGATGTTGGAAGGACCATTGTCTAGAGACGAAGGTCTAAAGGACCGTAGTCGGCGGGCGACGGAGGTTGGAAAGACTTTAGCCAGCGGGCGACGGAGGTCAGAAAGATCGTTGTCTGACGATGGAGATTAGAAGGACCGTTGACGGGTGGAAGTAAGGTGTCGGGTAGAAATCAGGCGACAGATAAAATTCCGACAACGGTTAGAACTCTGACCAAAGTCCGATTATGGGCAGAAGTCCGACGATGGTTGGAATTAAGTCTAGCGTCATGCAGAAGTCCGGCGACGAGCAGAAGTCTGGCATCGGATGGAAATCTAACGTCGATTAGAAGCCCGACGACAGGAGGAAGTCTGACATCAGGAAGAGTGCGGTGTTGGGTAGAAGTCCGACGATGCATAGAAGTCTGGCGTTAGGTAGAATATTGGCGTCAGGTAGAATATTCGACAAAAGTGTGACAATGGACATAAGTCCAGTATTGGGTAGGAGTCTGATGAAAGGTGAAAGTTCGACGTCGGGTAGGAGTTTGGTGAAAGGTGAAAGTTCGGCATTAAGTAGAAGTCCGACGTCGGGTAGAAATCCGGGAACGGACGAAAGTTTGGAGCCGGGTAGAAGTCCGACGAAAGTCTGATGACGGGAAGAAGTCTGGCGACTGGTGGAAGTCCGGTGTCGGGCAGAAGTCGTGTGACGGGTGAAAGTCCAGTGTCGAGTATAAGTCCGATGACCGGCTGAAGTCTGGCGTCAGGTAGAAATCCAGCGATGGAAGGAAGTTCAACGTCGGGTAGAAGTCTGGTGATGGGTGGAAGTGTGGTGTTGGGTAGAAGTTTGGCCTCCAATATAAGTCTGATGAAAGTTCGACGATGGACAGAAGTCCAGCATCATGTAGAAATCCAGCAACGGGTGAAAGTTTGGCGCCGGGTAAAATTCTGTTGAAAGTCCGGCGAAGAGAATAAGTTCGGAGATCAGAGGAAGTCCGATGTTGGGTAGAAATCCAGCGACGGGCAGAAGTTTGGCGTCGGTCGGTGGCAGGGAGGTGGCCGAGGAGGAGTCTGGTGGCAAGCGAACTCTTCATTCTCTTCTTATTTTGGGCCTCCTTCTTTCTCACTTACTTCGACCTCCCCCCCCCCCCCCCCCCCCCACTTAATGAAGAATGAGGGGTATATTTATAATTTTCTGAGAGTGAAATAACCTGTAAATAAGAGGAAGATCAAGGATAAATTGAGAGTGATTTGAATGAACGGCCGATGTTAAATCCCCTGATCGTGTACCATTTATTTGGTATTTGAAAATCTTAATGATATCAAAATTTAACGATATTGGGCTCGTCGAGCTGCTCGATTCAACTATAAACATGTCACGTTTGAGAACTATTTCATAATCCAAATGATGAATTGAACTTTCCAACTGCGATTCGAGTATTTGATTTGGACTCATTTGAGCTCGGATTGAATAGACTTTGGTGTCGTTGGGTTCTTATTTCTGAGACGTTCAGTTCAACTATAAATTTGCTGAAATCAAAGTTTAGATGGTCTTTGATTTAAGTATTGATGATATATTGTAGATATTATAAATTATTGAAGTTATATCGTATATATTACAAATTAAACATTATATAAGCAGAAATTTGTTTTGATGATGCTGACTTATATATTGTTGACCTCATAAGAAAGCTCTTATATTATTATTAATTACTCGTTAGTGATTTGATGATAACAAATTAATAATCTCCGAATGATATCATCTTATAATTAAAGATTTGCTAAGTATATTTAATAAGCTGCTATGATAATGGTGATCGTTCCTGCAGGGTGGCGTTGATTTGAGGATTTGTCGCTTATAGATGAGCTAAATGATAAGACATCATGACGTTTCAAGAAAGCAAAATAAAAATCCAAGAAATATTCTATCATCTTATATATTTTATGCATGTTGAATTATTGTTGTAGCTCAAAGATGATGAACAAGAAAAACTGAAAATAATTTAAGATATCTTTTTTATATTAGCTATACTTTCTGGGAAATTATTTGAATTTATTTTATATATTTTTAACTTATTGATATTTATCATTTATACAAATTATAATAATCAGTAATCATACACCATAAATTTATTTCATGGCACAAATGTTTATCAATATTATCATAAAATTTATTTCATCTTAAGTTTTATAATTTTTTTATTAAATTTATGATTTATATGCTCCTCATACTTAATTGTTTTTTTTTTAATAATTGTTAATTAGATTATATATAATAATTTTAAAGCAGTTTTTTTAGTTGAAATTATCATGCATGGTAGCTTTCTAATTACGCATCTTTAATTTTACATAAAAAAATTTATATTTGTCAAAGTATATTTACTATATTAGTGTTAAAGATTTAATACATATATTTATACAACTATAATTATCTTAAACTATAATATATGATCGAGCTAAAAAAACAAATATATGAATAGCAGCTTGACAATGATTATTATTATTTTTCATCATAAGCGGCGTTAATTGTGAAGCATCATCCATTTTTGACTTTGGAGAGCTAGTTTGCTAATCTAATAATGACATTGGGTGTTATATTTACACCAAATTATATTTATTAAATAATTGTCGATCGTTTACAAATATTCAAGCCCCGGTGTATCTGGGCTCCGAAAATTCGTGCCCCAACCTCTTTGCGGACCCCCCTCCATTTCCATTTTTTTTTTCATTTTGTTTTGGGTCGTCGGGGAGAATTTTAACAAGTAGGTTACCGGGTAAATTTTCAGAAGGCAAATTGGATTTGAAATAAGACACTACACAGAGATTTCGCCCTCATTTTGCGAAGACTTTTTGATATAAGTTCTGGTTTTTTTTATAGACGCAAACTCCTATAGTTAATTACCCCTCCCGATACTGAGAAAGAACTTTCGATTAAGGCTAGTTGTCAAACATATGCGAGTGATACGTAGTATATGGTGTATAGTAGCAGCATGTTTGGTATGTGAGAATTTAATATTTAAAATTAAAAATTTGACCATCTTGCACTTAAAAGCTGATGGTGAGGAGTGATGATGAGTCTGATCAAGATCTCATAGTTTTATCATCTACGACCATCATGATCCCTATTCTACTTAGAGGAGGTAGTCAAGTCAACCTAACCTAACATAAGGTACCTTGTCTACAACCACCAGTGTGATGTCATTTGACGATGAAACCATCGGTGTGGTGCCATTTGGCGACGAAATCACCAGATAGAGGACACCTGTCACATCCTTATTATGAAGAGACAGATTGAGAATGAATCATAGTGATTATTTTGAAATTTTGAATTTTTATGATCATTTAGGAGACATTATAAATATTTATGATCCCCTCCTATTGAGATTTTCTGTCAACATGGCCATCATAGAAAAAAAATTATAATCACTTTAAAAGATTTATATTTTGTTGAAGCTTGAAAGTATAAGAAAGTATAGGGTCCCCTCTGGTTAAGATAAACATTCAAAACGGCCATCATCAGGGTTATATTGGTGGTCAAATTTTTGTTGATTAAACATTATCGACTTTATCAATTTATTGACAGAGAATCGAGTTCAAATCTAAATTCCTTTCTTAACCCATACAACATCCTCAAGCATCATATGTGTACCTACGTTACACTCATCGGGGCCCATACAAGTATATATTATTGAATGTATTTATATGGTTGTTATATGTATGCATGATATTATTGGAATGAAGCCCTCTCCATATTGCAAATGCATACGGGAGGATACTTGAGAGTATAATTATAATGCCAAATGACATGCTTGAATGAAACCCTCTACCTCCTACCAATGCATGCAAGAGGTCATTTTAAATTATAATTGAACTATCAAATGACCGACTTGAATAAAACCCTCTACATCCTAACACTACATGTAGGAGGTCATTTTAACATGCAATTGTAATGTCAGATGACATACTTGAATTAAAACCTCTGCATCCTACAAACATATGTAGGGATTCATTTTGAACAGTGATTGCAATGTCAACTGACATGCTAGAATGAAACTCTCTACACATTGTCAATGCATGCATATTATAAAATGCACATCAATGTGTATTTTAATGCATGTGAGGGTGTATTATTATTATCTTAAACTATAATATATGATCGAGCTAAAAAAACAAATATATGAATAGCAGCTTGACAATGATTATTATTATTTTTCATCATAAGCGGCGTTAATTGTGATGCATCATCCATTTTGACTTTGGAGAGCTAGTTTGCTAATCTAATAATGACATTGGGTGTTATATTTACACCAAATTATATTTATTAAATAATTGTCGTTTACAAATATTCAAGCCCCGGCGTATCTGGGCTCCGAAAATTCGTGCCCCAACCTCTTTGCGGACCCCCCTCCATTTCCTTTTTTTTTTTTCATTTTGTTTTCGGGTCGTCGAGGAGAATTTTAACAAGTAGGTTACGGGGTAAATTTTCAGAAGGCAAATTGGATTTGAAATAAGACACTACTCAGAGATTTCGCCCTCATTTTGCAAAGACTTTTTGATATAAGTTCTGTTTTTTTTATAGACGCAAACTCCTATAGTTAATTACCCCTCCCGATACTGAGAAAGAACTTTCGATTAAGGCTAGTTGTCAAACATATGCGAGTGATACGTAGTATATGGTGTATAGTAGCAGCATGTTTGGTATGTGAGAATTTAATATTTAAAATTAAAAATTTGACCATCTTGCACTTAAAAGCTGATGGTGAGGAGTGATGATGAGTCTGATCAAGATCTCATGGTTTTATCATCTACGACCATCATGATCCCTATTCTACTTAGTTAGAGGAGGTAGTCAAGTCAACCTAACCTAACATAAGGTACCTTGTCTACAACCACCAGTGTGATGTCATTTGACGATGAAACCATCGGTGTGGTGCCATTTGGCGACGAAATCACCAGATAGAGGACACCTGTCACATCCTTATTATGAAGAGACAGATTGAGAATGAATCATAGTGATTATTTTGAAATTTTGAATTTTTATGATCATTTAGGAGACATTATAAATATTTATGATCTCCTCCTATTGAGATTTTCTGTCAACATGGCCATCATAGAAAAAATATTATAATCACTTTAAAAGATTTATATTTTGTTGAAGCTTGAAAGTATAAGAAAGTATAGGGTCCCCTCTGGTTAAGATAAACATTCAAAACGCCCATCATCAGGGTTATATTGGTGGTCAAATTTTTGTTGATTAAACATTATCGACTTTATCAATTTATTGACAGAGAATCGAGTTCAAATCTAAATTCCTTTCTTAACCCATACAACATCCTCAAGCATCATATGTGTACCTACGTTACACTCATCGGGGCCCATACAAGTATATATTATTGAATGTATTTATATGGTTGTTATATGTATGCATGATATTAGGGGTGTCAATTTCGGGTCACGGGTCGGGTTCGGGTCGAACCCGGAAATGACCCGGCACTAATCGGGTCAACCCGAACCCGACCCGTTTTTACAAACGGGTCGATTTACCGGACCCGAACCCGACCCGCTTCGGGTTCGGGTCAACCCGACCCGACCCGCGGACACGGCAAGGCCGGGAGCAGCAGTCACGCGAACCGGGCAGCGGTCACGCGATGCGGTCACGCGGGATTCACGATCGGATTCGGCAGCGCCGGGGCGGGATTCGCGATCGGATTCGGCAGCGCCGCTGCGCCGGGGCGGGATTCGCTAATCGGGATTCGCGGTGCGGTCAGTCGGTCACGCGGGTCGCGGGATTCATGAAGCGGCAGCGCCGCGGGCAGCCAGACCACTGGCAGCGGTCACGCGGCCACGCGGGGGGAAGCCGGACCGCGGGCAGTGGGGCAGCCGGACCAGACCTCACGCAGGAATGCGGGATTCGCCGATTCGGGCAGGGGGCGGGATTTGAAAAATGAAAAATTTTAAATTAAACGGGTTCGCGGGTTGACCCGACAACCCGTCGGGTCAACCCGAACCCGACCCGTTTTTCAAACGGGTCAATTTTTGGAACCCGAACCCGACCCGTTTTGAAATCAGGTCGGGTCCAACCCGAATTTTCCGGGTCGGGTCCGGGTCGGGTTTTCGTGTCGTGTCAAATATTGACACCCCTACATGATATTATTGGAATGAAGCCCTCTCTATATTGCAAATGCATACGGGAGGATACTTGAGGGTATAATTATAATGCCAAATGACATGCTTGAATGAAACCCTCTACCTCCTACCAATGCATGCAAGAGGTCATTTTAAATTATAATTGAACTATCAAATGACCGACTTGAATAAAACCCTCTACATTCTAACACTACATGTAGGAGGTCATTTTAACATGCAATTGTAATGTCAGATGACATACTTGAATTAAAACCTCTGCATCCTACAAACATATGTAGGGATTCATTTTGAACAGTGATTGCAATGTCAACTGACATGCTAGAATGAAACTCTCTACACATTGTCAATGCGTGCATATTATAAAATGCACATCAATGTGTATTTTAATGCATGTGAGGGGGTATTTTTCATTTTTAAATATAGCTTACTGTATAAGTGACTATTGTTGTCAAATGCACAAAATTTTATTTTGGCTTCATTGAAGTCTTCTATCCACTTGTATGAATGTTACGGATCTGGTGGTGCGAGGGTATTTTTCACTGATGATTTGATGTTGGATGCCAACGAAAGTACATTCATCACCAACTTTCTTATGCATTTTGGTTATCAAGTTATTGCATCTATTTGCATATTAGTATTACATTCATAGAAGGTTTTTGTATTACTAATTGATGATTTTTAGTTTAATTGTGTGAATGCCCAAATACTTATTATGCGTTGCATGCATATGTCTACATGGAACATGATTATTTATACATATTAGTTATCAAGTTATTACATCCATCGTCATTGCTCATAAGCGGGTCGATGCACTTATTCTTCAGCTAACTACTGTTAATTACAAGCAAGTTGATACGATTTGATGTTGATCAAAAGGATACTGTAGTGCTCATTGTGTGTTACATTATACATCAATCATTTTGCCCTTTGCTCATGAAGAGTTAATACATATGCTTGATATCGAGTGATCATTGATTGAAGGAATGATCTAATATACATCGCATATTATTTATCGCCACTTATAGGTGGACTATTGTAGCATGATGGGTCTCCTACATTTATTTACAAGTGGTGCCCACAAGAGATTCACCATATTTGTGATAGATCTCTATTGTTATCCATAAATAATTCATATCAATCATCTTTGCTTGCATTCAAATCAATGCATTCATCTGATGTTGTATTGTTGTTGGTTGTATGAATCCCATAGTATTCGCATGTTGTTGTAGGCTACTGGATGACTTGCATTCATCATTGGCTTCTCATAGATGTATTAATTAATGAATTACCATATCCAATATCATCATTTATCAGCAAATTGGTGCATTCGCTTATCAGGTTATTTTCACTATAATCGTTCTTTCCTTCATTTCTCATCATGTTGTCTCTTTCATATGTAATTGTGGATGAATCACCGTACTGCTATCCTTTGTATATGCCTATGAACTAACTTCCATATATTCCTTGTGATCAAGAGAAAATGACTACATTGCATTTGCTTCAAAGTCTTTGATCATCACTTAATTGGCAATTTAGTTCATGCTCAATCATTGCTGCTTGCTTAGTTGCATGTGCTTGTAGGATATTGTTATTATTAACTATAGGTTCGTGGAAAAAGATGCTGCAACATTCATTCATGCCCTTATAATATGTTTGTATGGAACTTATTACACTCAAGGCTTGGCATTGTCACTGCTTATAAGTGGATCAGCATATCCATGAATCGGCTGATGTTGAGCGTAAGTAAGATGTCACATTCATGACATATTGCTCATTGCTACTTGCAAGTGAGTTTGACATGTTCGCTCATCATTTGTCTCATACTTGCTTGAGTGACTTGAACTATTAATTTGAATCATTGTTTAATACTTGTAATTTTTTTTTATCATACATTTTAGAATTTAGGGTTCAGTTCAGTTCACTGCGCTTCTTAGAAGTCCCCCATATATATATTTTTTAAATTCAATTCCTCTATCATTTAAAATTTTGACAGCATCCTGGGATCTCCCTGGTTTAGGGAAAATTTGGGGAGATAGCCCTTCCCACCACACTACAAGAGCATGTATGATAAATGTCGTGTGATACTACGATCATTGTTTTCAATCCCACGCTGTAAGAGCTTGTATGAGTCTTCAAGGTACCTGTTTTAAAAATACATATTTTTTCCCCTGTAGTCACTGTAGCTCAGACACGGGTATTTAAAGTTATCTCTGATACACTACAAGAGCATGTACAGGGCATACTCTCCCCACTGCAACCGTCGCTCCTTGCTCCCTCTTACTATGCTACAAGAGAACGTATAGGGGGTCCCCGACATGTCATGAGCGCCGAGAATAAGATTTGGAATATTATACCTTACACGAGGGTGATGAAGGCAGCTATGCTGATGTTGACAGCTATTTTGACGTTGAAGGATGTATCGAGGCCGAGGGAACGAACATCGAAGCAAAAGAATTTCTTTTCGCTCTCTCTCCTCATTTTTATTTTTTATATTTCCCTTTTTCTATTTTTCTCTCTATTCCTTTTTTAAACATTAATTATAATTAACCATAGTTAATAGCAAGATTTTAATTATTGAACTAGATCGACCGATCTGATAGATTCAACGTTGAATTGTTCTTATGGCCAATCCGGTTCATCCTAAAAATTGTTTATGCATCAAATCAGCCAGAACCGTCGAAACTTATAAATCGATCGTGGTTCTTGAACCGGTCAGTTCAATTTTTGAATTATTTGAATAATTAAATAAATTATTTTAAAATATTATGTAATATTTATAATTTAATTTTAAATTTGAAATACTTAATTTCAAATTAAAAAATTCCAACTAAGCATTTCACAATACTTTATCATATGTGATGTATTACTTCATTATAACTCAAAAGGCAATATAAATTAAAAGCATTATCAAGAGAAAGTTCTTCAAATTAGGTGGGACTAAAAAATTAACATTTTTACTTCTTAACTCTTAAATTTACATCACACATCATATATTTTAAAATAGAATTTTAAATAATTTTTTTATGATGTAAATAATATTTTTTTTTATTAATAATGTTAAATAAATTATATTCTTCATTTATTATTTTATGTACGATAAAAAATAATTATTTATTTATAATAAATGATCTAATATAACCTGAATAATTTATAAATATAAAATAATAATATGAATTTCATATATAATTTATGAGTGTTAATTATATATAAATATATAACATAAATTAATAATAATTTATATTAAACTTATATATTGATATGTAAGTTAAATTTTGTTAAATTTGAATTAAATTTAAAGATTGAATATATTTAAATTTAAAATCACATAAAATATTACTAATGTGTTAATTCAAAAAAAAAAAATAACAAAAATTTATGTATTATATGATTTTTACGTGATCTAAATTTTATTTTTTACGCCATCCGATTTGACCCCGGTTCTACTAGTTAGACCGGTCCAATTGTGAACCTAACCTTCTACCGATTCATTGCCCAGCTGTTTCACAACCTTTGGTACGGTTAATACTAATTAAATATAGTTAATAATAATTAATCACAAGTAATACTAATTAACTAACAATGCCCAGCTCAGGCGACTCACTTAATTTGATATGTTGGTTTGAACTAAAGTGTGAACCAAAAGGTCTTGATCATTAAATAAAAAATAAAAATCCACAGCTAGATCTCCAACCGTCTTTCCATATACAGCATGGGATGTCGACCGTTTGTCTCTTTGTCCCTGCTAATTCAACGGAAGAACAAATTAATGCCTCTAACCGGCCAATTGGCCTCTCCATATTATTTGCCTTTCAGCGAGAACTCCACATGCATGCATGCGTACAGCGTAATATTTGACTTTTAAATTACTTCTAATCCACCTCAAATTTTGAGTGGACTCAATTAAGCTATATTCTTTAATTTTGTTTCCAACCGCCACGTCAAAACTCAAAATGCTAGCTATTTATGGCGAACTGATTGCTTCAGAAGACTGCAGAATCTCCTGCTACATTCATCAGGTAATAATATATATTCAATTGTTTACTGTTTGATTTTTTTTTTTTCCGATATTCCTGCTAATTAAACTTAATTATGGCCATGCATGCATGATCATTATATATGTATAAATATTCTTATAGAGGAATTCGTTGAGGGGACGAAGATGAGGGAGAAGAGCTTGAAGAGTCTTGGTGTGAGGGAGAAGAAGATGTTAGTGGAGAGGCTTCTTCCAAGAGATGTAGATGAGGACAATAAGACTTTTCTTCTCAAAATCAAAGACCGTTTTGAACGGTAATGTAAAGTTACTATCAATAATACTTTTCTTCTCAATATATACTATCAATATATATATATATATATATATATATATATATATATATATATATATATATATATATATATATATATCATTATGCATGAGAGGCATGGATGTGAGGAAGCAAACTTCTTACTCTCCTACAAATATTTTGGATTTGTTGGAAAAAAGAAAGGTTTGTTTCCTAAAGCCTTAGAGAGATTCCTAAACCATTTGTTGTGATTAGGAGGTTTTGGGAGTTCACACATGCATTGATTTGACTACAAACTAAGGGCTCTTCCATTTCTACTTTCCTTGTCATTTTATGTGGCCACTTCGATTGAAAAATTACATAAATGAACTTAATTTCGAAGAAAAAGAAAAGAATTAGATATGACACATGAACCTTTAATTGAAGATCCATCGTATACCTCTTAGTTTTTTCAATGGAAGTGGCCACATTTATGCAAGTTCATTTTTCTTTGAATTGTACTATATATATATATATATATATATATATATATATATATATATATATATCATTTTACTGACGTTTATATAAGAAAATATGCTAATGAGAACTCACAAAATATTATGAAAGAAGACATGAATTGTATTGTGTTATTGGGAAGATAAATATATATATAACCACTAATATTTTATTATTTTCTTATGATCGAGCCATATATAATGATAGAGGGTAATTTTTTTCCTTCAAAATTGAATGATTTTTATGAGCCGGACATTTCAGTAAATATATCTTTGGACTATTTGATAAAATTAACATATCATTTCATGGTAATTTTGGGCCATGCATGAACCTCCAAGCAGCGTCCTAATTATCCTTCTTCTAACATTAATATTATTCACTTTATAATCTACAGAGTTGGAATGGAGTGGCCAACTATTGAGGTGCGGTTTCAGGACATTGTAGTTGAAGCACAAGTTTATGTGGGCAACAGAAGCATTCCTTCTTTCTTCAATTCCTTTCTGAACTCTGCAGAGGTTTATATTGAAGTTCAAGAAAAACATTTTTTAAGTTCCTTTAAAAGTTATTATTATTGTTTCCTGTTAGAAAATTTTATATTAGTTCAGCAGTTATTTTATATCTTAATTTTGGGCAAAACTTTAACATGTACAAATAAAATGTTGTAGGAGGCCAAAGAAAAATTTTTACATAAAAATTTTTGAAAAGGGAAAAAAACTAAATGTATACCCTCTATATAACAAAATATACAAGATCTTTCCTTCCTAATATAGGATTATTTTGAGAACTAATGTCTTATCTCTCCCTTTTAGGATTATAGAAATCTATTATTCATAGGCCGACATTTGATACACAATAGCAAGGTTAAACTCCACCAAAAGCACAGGAAGCCGGGGTGCAAATTTTCGGAGCCCACAATTCTCAAAATAGTCCTATCTTTTTCAATTGTGAAAGAGCATCTCCTACTATATAAAAAAATAAATTTTAACTTTGTTAGGCCCTATGATAATTTCTTTTTCAAAGTTTTTCACATAATTTTTTTTTTTAATCTATTGCAACGTTTTTTCTCTGAATGTTGAATTTTTGTCCAAAATTAAAATATAAAATATCAATTCTACGGACTTAAATTTTTTAGCATCTAATAATTATAAGCTGAGAAAACTTTATCTGCATCTGATGATTTTGACCAGAGGTTTGCCAATTTTTTGCACTTAATTCCAAGCAAAAAAAAACCGTTCACCATCCTTCAAGATGCTAGTGGAGTTATCAAGCCTCACAGGTTCTTTTTTTCCTGCTATCAAGTCATTGTTTGATTAGCCTAACAAATCAAACTCTACTATTGATTGGCTAATTAGATAATAAATCTCAATGATCATTAGGATGACGCTGCTACTAGGTCCACCAGGTTCTGGGAAGACCACTCTATTAAAAACTCTTTCTGGAAAGCTACAATCTGATCTAAAGGTCTTGAGATTTATGCCCTCTCTCTCTCTCTCTCTCTCTCTCTCTCTCTCTCTTAGGATCGAAAGACTTTATATTTCTAGTAAAATGGAGGTCTTGAGAAACACTGCAGGTTTCTGGGGAAGTCACTTATAACGGCTATCAAATGAATGAGTTTGTTCCTCAAAGAACTGCGGCTTATATAAATCAATATGATGTTCACATTGGAGAAATGACAGTGAGGGAAACTTTAGAGTTTTCTGCAAGATGTCAAGGAGTTGGGTCCCGTTTTAGTAAGCATTCTTTGTCATCTGAACACTTTAAGCATGAGAAGAAATATTGCTATAAATATTGTTTGTTCATCTTTAGAGCTAAATAAAAATATACTACAGATATGCTATCTGAACTGTTGAAAAGAGAAAGTGAAGCAAATATCCAACCAGACCAGGATTTAGATGCTTTCATGAAGGTCATTTAGATTAATCTTACTTTTATTAACGAGATATTTATACTTTTTAATATTTGAGTTCTTAATGAAGGTCTTTAATCACTCTAGGCAGTATCAGGTGAAGGGAGGGAAACTGGAGTGATCACAGAGTACATAATGAAGGTACCTGCAACTTGTTCATGTCATGTCATTCTCATCATCATTATCTTTATACCATTTATTTTTAGTCTTTTATCTAGCATGTTGATATATATATATATATATATATATATATAAAGATTCTCTAATTATATTACAAGCTTGAAATTGCATGTCATTTTTTTCGCATTTGAAAAACAGATTCTAGGACTAGATGGATGTGCTGATACCTTGATTGGAAATGATATGCATAGAGGTATCTCAGGGGGAGAAAAGAAACGTGTCACTACAGGTAGGGAAAATGAAAATTCTGCATCAAATGGCATAAACGTGAGATGAAACTTAATTGTAATTAATGATGATATAGGTGAGATGATTGTTGGCCCAATGAGAGCCTTATTCATGGATGAGATATCAACCGGGCTGGACACCTCCACAACTTTCCAGATAGTGAACTCATTGAGGCAATCTGTTCAGATTCTTGGTTTAACTACAGTTGTGTCCTTACTCCAACCAGCACCAGAGACATATGAGCTCTTTGATGATATCATACTCTTATCAGATGGTTATATAGTATACCAAGGTCCCCTCGAGCATGTCCTTCACTTCTTCGAATCCATGGGATTCAAATGCCCTGAAAGGAAAAGTGTGCCCGACTTCTTGCAGGAGGTGAATCAAGACTAAGGGTTCGTTTGGGACGGCTTTCTTATTGATTCTTAAAGCAGCTTTTTAATTTAAATATTAAAATTTTTGTGCTGGAAAACTGCTTTAAGAAGCAGTAAGAAAGTCGTCCCAATCGAAGCCTAAGTTTTTCTTTGTACCCAAAGCTGCTAAAGTTTGGTTAATGTGGTTATTGCCTTATTGATTTTGTAGGTGACATCAAGAAAAGATCAACGGCAATATTGGGGAAGAAATGATGAGTCATACGAATACGTTCCTGTTAGGAAATTTGTAGAAGCGTTTCAATCATTCTATGTTGGCAAAAGAGTAGAAAGAGATCTATCCGTCCCATATGATAGAAGTAAGTGCCACCCTGATGCTTTGACTACCTCAAGATATGGTGTTGGCATAATAGACCTACTGAAAGCCTGTTCTGCAAGAGAATTGCTATTGATCAAGAGGAACTCGATTGTCTATGCATTCAGGGCATTTCAGGTCAGCTGTTAATCTAAACTAAATAAACAAATATATACCACAATCACTTTCTAATTTTATTTATTTATTTGTTTGACTCGCAGGTGATGTTCGTGGCATTAGTTATGATAACACTATATGGAAGGAAAAACATGCACCATAACACAGTGAATGATGGAATTATTTTTATGGGATCCCTTTACTTGTCAATTGCTGTTATTATTACAAATGGACTTTCTGAGCTAGCTATGACTGTCATTAAGCTTCCTGTCTTCTTCAGGCAAAATGATCATCACTTTTATTCTTCTTGGGCTTATGCAATACCAGCATGGATCTTGAAAATACCATTTTCATTTCTTGAAGTAGCCATTTGGGTGATCATTACTTACCATGCTGTGGGATTTGATCCAAGTGCAACAAGGTTACATAAATAATATATTAAAGTTTCATCATTCACTACCTATGCTTATTCATTCGCATTTAAGCTCATGAACTGATCATTTTTGTAGGTTCATAAAGCAATACCTTCTGCTTTTTCTAGTTCATCAAATGGCTGCAGGAATGTTTCGCTTAGTTGCTGTAATAGGTCGAATCATGGTTATTGCTTATGTGATTGGATCCTTTGTATTTATTGCTAACAGCGTTTTGAGCGGATTCATTATTTCACATGGTTGGTTAGTTGTTGAAAAATGCTAAAACCTCTTTTAAATGTTGTAAGTATGAATTATGTCTTCATATTTTTCTTCAGAAGCTGTAAAGAAATGGTGGATATGGGGCTATTGGGTTTCACCTTTTATGTATTCACAAAATGCTATTTCAATAAATGAATTCCATGGGAGGAAATGGAGTCAGGTAAGATAGTCCTCTTTTTGCTTCATCACACAAGAACAAAAAGCAACAAATGAAGATTGACCATTTTGGTTCAATGTTTATTGTAGATCATATCTGGGTCAAATCAAACACTTGGGTTCAGTATCTTAAAGTCTCGAGGAGTATTTCAGGATGAAAATTGGTACTGGATTGGTGCATCAGCTTTATTTGGATATGTGCTTTTATTCAATTTTCTTTACACCATATCACTTTCCTATTTCAAACGTAAGAAACTTATGCTCTTACTCAGTCTTATGACTAAATTTACATTATACATCAAATTATTATTAAGTATAAACATAAAATTAGATAATGCTTGCAGCACTTGGAAATGTTCAGTCCACTATATCTGAGAAAACACTAGAGGAAAGGGAAATAAATAGGATGGGAAAACTTATAGGTCTTTCAAGTGGAATGGGAGGATCTAATCGCCAATTTTCATTCAGTAAGTATATTACATCATGTAACTTCACAAATGCTTCTCTTTAGATTGAAAATTTATTAATCTCACACATGCAGATAAAGTTAGAGATCCATCTGTAAGGATTGGAATGGTGCTTCCATTTATACCACTTTATATAACCTTTGACAAAATAAGATACTCAGTAGACATGCCAAAGGTATTTCATGTTTTTCATTGGTATTGCTTATCATATCCTTCATTATATTCCAAGTGATTTTTGCATCTTTTTATATGTAATGATAAATCATCTCTTTGAATTGTTCTTTTCTAGGAAAAGAAGACACGAGACAAATTGGTTATTCTAAATGGTGTGAGTGGATATTTTAGACCAGGAGTGCTTACAGCATTAATGGGTGTTAGTGGTGCAGGAAAAACTACTCTGATGGATGTACTTGCAGGGAGAAAAACTGGAGGATATATTGAGGGAAACATTACCATATCTGGCTATCCAAAGAAGAAAGAAACATTTGCTCGAATGTTAGGATATTGTGAACAAAATGATATCCACTCTCCAAATGTGACAGTCTATGAATCTCTTATTTTTTCAGCATGGCTAAGATTACCAGTTGAAGTTGATTCTTTAACAAAAAAGTTTAGTTTTATTCAATTAAATATTATTGAGCATTGATTATCTCTTTTTTTCTCTTATCAGACTAAAGCTACAAATAAAACTATTTTAATGATAACTACAGATGTTCATCGAAGAGATAATGGAGCTTGTAGAGTTAACATCTATAAGAAACAGTGGTTGGCCTTCCAGGTGTGAATGGGTTATCAACTGAGCAGCGTAAACGGCTAACTATTGCCGTCGAGTTGGTTTCTAACCCTTCCATAATATTTATGGATGAGCCTACCTCTGGACTTGATGCCAGATCAGCATCTATTGTTATGAGAACTGTAAGAAATATAGTGGAAACCAAGAGGACAATAGTGTGCACAATCCATCAACCTAGCATTGACATTTTTGAATCATTTGACGAGGTAAGCATTAATATAGAATGAAAACACATTAATTATTTCCATTAAGATTAGAACTACCTAAAAAACGGCATAACCCAAAGCATCAAATTACCATGTTAAATGTGATTTTAAAGAGAGGATATTATCCTAACCATGTCATAATTAAAGTTTTATTTTAAGGAGTTTATTTTCATGACTCAAGTTCATGACATTCATAACTACATCATGATGTGTTTTTTTCTATTCATAACTACAGCTCCTTTTGTTGAAATTGGGAGGAAAACAAATATATTTTGGGCCTTTGGGTCACCATTCCTTTAACCTCATTAGTTATTTTGAGGTAATGCCACATAAGATGTTCTTAAATCTTATGTTAATTTCACAATTTTGATCTAACATGTTATATATTATATATATAATATATATATATATATATATATATATATATATATATATATATATATATATATATATATAACTTTTGCAGGGGATTGAAGGAATCCGAAAAATAAGAGATGGCTATAATCCTGCAACATGGATGTTAGAAGTAACCACAACAGCTCAGGAACATATATTAGAAGCTGATTTTAGTGAGATATACAAGAACTCAGAATTGCATGAGTAAGTGAGAATGAGCTTGAAACCATGTAATCTTTCATATATATAAGTCCTAACATAAAAATCATTATAGGAAGAATAAAGCAATTATTGCAGAATTGAGCATACCACCTCCTGGATCTGATGATCTTCATTTTTCAACACAATACCCACAAATGTTTCATACCCAATGCATTGCTTGTCTCTGGAAGCAACACTTGTCATATTGGAGGAATCCTCCCTATACCGCTCTGAGGTTTCTCTTCACAATTTTGATAGCCTTGTTATTCGGGACAATATTCTGGGATCTTGGCAGTAAAAGGTATATTCTGCTTAATTCATTAATTCTTACTCAATATAACTCATATCAGCTGTATAAATCTTTTACATGGCCGTAGGTCAAAGCAACAAGATTTGATCAATGCAATGGGCTCCATGTACTGTGCTGCTTTATTTTTAGGAGTTTTCCATTCTAATGGGGTTCAACCAACTGTGGCTATTGAGCGTAAGGTCTTCTATAGAGAGAGAGCAAGTGGAATGTATTCAGCAATGCCATATGCATTTGGACAAGTAATAATAATTTGATTCTTTTTTATAAACTCTCTATTTTTATAATACACACCACACATATATATATATATATATATATATATATATTATATATATATATATATATATATATATATCTTGAAACTTAAAACGATATTGCTAATTTGTACGTACATTCAGGTTGTAGTTGAGCAACCTTACCTCTTGACTCAATCACTACTATATACCATCATAGTTTTTTTAATGATCGGATTTGAATGGACAGCAGCAAAAGTTTTTTGGTACATGTTCTTCACTTATTCGACTTTGTCTTACTATACATACTATGGCATGATGACCGTCGGTTTAACTCCTAACCAAAGCATAGCAGCAATAGTAGCTGCTGCAGCATTTACAGCATTTGGAATATTTTTTCTGGGTTTCTCATCCCAAGGACGGTAATTGAAATTTATTTTTTTTAATTGTGACTTGTAATTTAATTTATCAAATATGCATCTCTTTATTTATGTTAAATAATTTGTTCATCATGCAGAGAATGCCTATGTGGTGTAAATGGTACTACTGGGTATGTCCGTTAGCATGGACACTCTACGGATTGATTTCTTCTCAATATGGTGATGATAACAATTTGCTTGACACGAACGAAACTGTGGCTGAATTTGTTAAGAGCTACTTTGGATACAGGCATGATTACCTAGGGGTTGTTGCAGTTGTTGTCATATTATTTGCAAGTTTCTTTGCTATTATGTTCGGAGTTGCAATCAAATTTCTGAACTATCAAACAAAATAAGTTTCTTACACTACATGTAAAATGAATCTACATGCAATTTTAAGTATTGAATCCTTATTTATATAGGAACCACTATTAAATCTCCTCTATTATAACATGTACTTTTTCTATGTATTTTGATTAATTTAGAAGAAAAAAATGTTTCACCAAGTAATCTATTTGTTTATGCTTAAAAATGCATTAGTTACTACAATGCATCAAATTGAGTTTGATTTTACCTACTTTGCAAGCTTGGAATATAATCAAGCCCATACATTATTCCTCTCTCATCAGGGCTTAGTGTGCAGAAGACATTTGCATTTTAAGTCTTATATGAGTTGTATTAGCAATCATGAGTTGCCTTTTCAAGGAGAACTTAGAGACCATAGGTAGAAGATAGTGCCAACAAAGCTCATTTTATCTATACCTCAACTAATAAAGATATTTCTGATCTATTAGATATACCAAATGACTCGGACTCATTAGCATGACCATGAAGAAGCAGATTGGGCTTTGAAAACTTAATTGATCAACATGATTTAGTAGCACATATCAAGCATGACCATGAAGAGGCAGATTGGGCTTTGAAAACTTAATTGATCAACATGATTTAGTAGCACATATCAAGCATGAGCATTCAGGTCCAAGGTATTTGCTACCCGAAAATTCAATAATCATATTTGGTATCTAACGACAAGCTGTAAATTTCAAAATTATTGGAGACAAATTGTATAAAAGGGCATTTATGAGATAATATCTCAAGTGTCGTCCTCTATTACTGATCAATTATATGCTTTAAGAAGTCTATTTTAGAATATATGGAGAACACGCGGGAGGCAAAGCACTGGCTCAAAAAAAAAAAGGTAAGGATTATACTAACCTATACTAAAATATGATACATTAGACTTTATTCAAAAATATAATAATTTTCAAATGGATTATAATGTCTCATATTTCACCAATAGATTTTTCTCTCTAAAGCCCCTAACTTTTCGCTTAGTGGGGGAAAGATAACTGATGTAACTTAAGACTCTAGGAAAGATAACTGATGCAACTTAAG
Source organism: Dendrobium nobile (assembly GCA_022539455.1). Lineage (NCBI taxonomy): Eukaryota > Viridiplantae > Streptophyta > Magnoliopsida > Asparagales > Orchidaceae > Dendrobium > Dendrobium nobile. The sequence continues at coordinate 220,036 of CM039721.1, read as the reverse complement.
ATTTTAATATCAAATTGATGCAAACTGGTTGACCTCTATTACGAAGTCAAAGAAAAAATAAAAAAAGGGGCTTGTATCATTACCTTTCCACAGCCCATACCGAGATCCTGATCAAATCCTGCCCAGCTCTGCAGCGGCGCCGAATAGTCCCTTCATGCTCAAGTGCGAAGATATGTGGGATCGAGTCGTTAAATACGACGACCGGATGAAGCTTCGGGCTCTCTCTCGCGCTCAAGAATTCCGCTTTTCCTCCTTCCCCATTAAGTAAAACTCCCACTATCTGCTCCGATCGGGAGCCTCACCCTTACCCGAGCTCTTCTTCCGATTTCCCCTGGGCCCGACACCATCATCTCCACCGAAGCCGCAAGCCTCCAGGTCTCCTCCTCCCGCAAATCCCCATACCGTCTCCCTTTGAAGCCGCAACCACTACCCGACCTCTCGGTCGTACCGATCCCGAGAGAGAGAGGAGGAAGAGAGAGAGAAAGACCCTACCTCGATGTTCATGTCGGGCCGACAAACCATTCATACACGTTTTTATCTAGCGTGGTGGGGAAGGGAACCCGGTGCGACACCTACGACGAGGTAGGTGAGCGACCCCTCAGTCCAAAATCTCTTTTTTAGCGTTCGTGGCGCACTGGAAAATCGCCTATACAAGCTTTTCTCTAGTGTGGAAACAACTGCCTCTCTTTTGCAATAGGTATCGAAGACCCATACACGCCTTTTCTCTGGTGTGGTGGGGACAAAGATTTCACGGCCGCGGTGTCCACGTACGAGGGTACCTACCGTACACGCTTTTTCTTTAGCATGGCGGGAGGCCTAGTTTTTCGTAGTTTTTCCCTTAACTGGAGAGACGCTGGGAGGCTGTCGAAATTTTCGGGGGGTAAACATGCGATCATACTCGAACTTGATTTGGACTCAATTGAACAGTGTATTTGTGGCCTCGGACTTGAACGAAATGGACTTAAATAAACTCAAAACAATTTAAATAATTTGAAATTTGATTTGGACTTGAATGTGATATGAGCTACATTGACTCTAAATTTCAAATTTGGATTAGAGTTTGAACTTTACAAAGAACTCAAACTTGAACCATATGCAAGAGAACTTGAATGAACACGAACTTGAAAGACTTGTGTAAGATTTGAGTTAGACTCAAATTGTACTGAACTCGAACTGAAGTGAACTCAAATAGCTTATACTTGAGCTTGCATATTTGAACCCAAGCAAGTGACAATGGATCACAGGGGACTATGATTGAACTTGGATTCGAGTCTGGATATGGAGTTCAATGAGCACGAACACAACTTAATTAAACTTGAGCTTTAATGTGACTAATGTGAACAATTCATAAGAGGCCTAATTTGAATAGAAATGCAAATTTCTAATGGACAACTAAGAAATTATTACTTCATTTCTAATGCAAATCTTAATGACTCAATGAAAATTGAATTTGAGTCATAACATTAAGTTTTTAAAGTTAAAGAATCATAATGCAAATGATAACAAAGAGGAGGATCCATATGAGTCTCATCCAATGATATCACTACAATCTATTAGATGACAGGATGCTTCTATAACTTAATTAAACTTGAGCTTTAATGTGACTAATGTGAACAATTCATAAGAGGCCTAATTTGAATAGAAATGCAAATTTCTAATGGACAACTAAGAAATTATTACTTTATTTCTAATGCAAATCTTAACGACTCAATGAAATTTGAATTTGAGTCATAACATTAAGCTTTTAAAGGTTAAAGAATCATCATGCAGATGATAATCAAAGAGGAGGATCATATTAGTCTCATCCAATTATATCACTATAATTTACTAGATGCCAGGATGCTTCTATAACCAGCAAATCAAACTGCCAGCAAATATCTTAATCTCCTACAAGCATTGAAGATTATTGCATAGCTGAAATCAATGAATAAGAAAGAGGCAAGTGTAAGTGATGACCCTGCCAGTCAACTTGTATGCAGAGAGGGATGAATATGATACCTACAACAACACTTATAACACCAGGTCACATTAAGAATACAATAGTTCACTGGTTGATATACAAAGAGATATTTGATGAATCCCATGATAATATTTGGAATGAGCCCTCTCCAATTGCAAATGCATACGGAGGATACTTGAGAGTATAATTATAATGCCAAAATGACATGCTTGAATTGAAACCCTCTACCTCCTAACCAATGCATGCAAGAGGTCATTTAAATTATAATTGAACTATCAAATGACCGACAAGAATAAAACCCTCTACATCCTAACACTAACATGTAGAGGTCATTTAAACATGCAATTGTAAGTCAGATGACATACTTGAATAAAACCTCTGCATCTACAAACATATGTAGGGATCATTTTGAACAGTGATTGCAATGTCAACTGACATGCTAGAATGAAACACTCTACACATTGTCAATGCATGCATATTTAAAATGCACATCAATGTTTTTAATGCATGTGAGGGTGTATTATTATTATCTTAAACTATAATATATGATCGAGCTAAAAAACAAATATATGAATACAGCTTACAATGATATTATATTTTTCATCATAAGCGGCGTTAATTGTGATGCATCATCCATTTGGACTTTGGAGAGCTAGTTTGCTATCTAATAATGACATTGGGTGTTATATTTACACCAAATTATATTTTATTAAATAATTGTCGTTTACAAAATATTCAAGCCCCGGGCGTATCTGGGCTCCGAAAATCTGCCCCAACCTCTTTGCGGACCCCCCTCCATTTCCTTTTTTTTTTTTCATTTGTTTTCGGTCGTGCGAGGAGAATTTTAACAAGTAGGTACGGGGTAAATTTTCAGAAGGCAAATTGGATTTGAATAAGACACTACTACTAGGATTTCCGCCCCATTTTGCAAAGACTTTTTGATATAAGTTCATGTTTTTTTATAGACGCAAACTCCTATAGTTAATTACCCCTCCCGATACTGAGAAAGAACTTTCATTAAGGCTAGTTGTCAAACATATGCGAGTGATACGTAGTATATGGTGTATAGTAGCAGCATGTTTGGTATTGAGAAATTTAATATTTAAAATTAAAAATTTGACCATCTTGCACTTAAAAGCTGATGGTGAGGAGTGATGATGAGTCTGATCAAGATCTCATGTTTTACATCATCTACACCATCATGATCCCTATTCTACTTAGTTAGAGGAGGTAGTCAAGTCAACCTAACCTAACATAAGTACCTTGTCTACAACCACCAGTGTGATGTCATTTGACGATGAAACCATCGGTGTGGTGCCATTTGGCGACGAAATCACCAGATAGAGGACACCTGTCACATCCTTATTATGAAGAGACAGATTAGAAGAATCATAAGTATTATTTTGAAATTTTGAATTTTTATGATCATTATGAGGACATTATAAATTTTATGATCTCCTCCATATTGAGTTTTTCTGTCAACATGGCAATCATAGAAAAAATATTATAATCACTTTAAAAGATTTATATTTTGTTTGAAGCTTGAAAGTATAAGAAAGTATAGGGTCCCCTCTGGTTAAGATAAACATTCAAAACGCCCATCATCAGGGGTTATATTGGTGGTCAAATTTTGTTGATTAAACATTACGACTTTATCAATTTATTGACAGAGAATCGAGTTCAAATCTAAATTCCTTTCTAACCCAATCAACATCCACAAGCATCATATGTGTACCTACGTTACACTCATCGGGCCCATACAAAGTATATATTATTGAATGTATTTATATGGTTGTTATATGTATGCAATATATTAGGGGTGTCAATTTCGGGTCACGGGTCGGGTTCGGTCGAACCCGAAATGACCCGGCACTAACGGTCAACCCGAACCCGACCCTTTTTACAAACGGGTCGATTTACCCGACCCGAACCCGACCCTCTTCGGGTTCGGTCAACCCGACCCGACCCGCGGACACGCAAGGCCGGGAGCAGCAGTCACGCGAACCGGGCAGCGGTCACGCGATGCGGTCACGCGGGATTCACGATCGGATTCGGCAGCGCCGGGGCGGGATTCGCGATCGGATTCGGCAGCGCCGCTGCGCCGGGCGGGATTCTCTAATTCGGGATTCGCGGTGCGGCAGCGGTCACGCGGGCGCGGGATTCATGAAGCGGCAAGCGCCGCGGGCAGCCAGCACCACTGGCAGCGGTCACGCGGCCCGCGGGAACCGAACCGCGGCAGTGGGGCAGCCGGACCAGACCTCACGCAGGAATGCGGGATTCGCCGATTCGGGCAGGGGGCGGATTTTGAAAATGAAAAATTTTAAATTAAAACGGGTTCGCGGGTTGACCCGACAACCCGTCGGTCAACCCAACCCGACCGTTTTTCAAACGTGTCAATTTTTGGAACCCGAACCCGACCCGTTTTGAAATCAGTTCGGGTCCCAACCCGAATTTTCCGGTCGGGTCCGTCGGTTTTCGTGTCGTGTCAAATATTGACACCCCTACATGATATTATGGAATGAAGCCCTCTCTATATTGCAAATGCATACGGGAGGATACTTGAGGGTATAAATATAATGCCAAATGACATGCTTGAATGAAACCCTCTACCTCCTACCAATGCATGCAAGAGTCATTTTAAATTATAATATGAACTATCAAATGACCGACTTGAATAAAACCCTGCTACATCTACACTACATGTAGAGGTCATTTTAACATGCAATTGTAAGTCAGATGACAACTTGAATTAAAACCTCGCATCCTACAAACATATGTAGGAATCATTTTGAACAGTATTGGCAATGTCAACTGACATGCTAGAATGAAACTCTCTACACATTGTCAATGCGTGCATATTATAAATGCACATCAATGTGTATTTTAATGCATGTGAGGGGGATTTTTCATTTTTAAATATAGCTTACTGTTAAGTGACTATTGTTGTCAAATGCACAAAATTTTATTTGGCTTCATTGAAGTCTCTATCCACTTGTATGAATGTTACGGATCTGGTGGTGTGCGAGGGTATTTTTCACTGATGATTTGATGTTGGATGCCAACTAAAGTACATTCATCACCACTTTCTTATGCATTTTGGTTATCAATATTGCATCTATTTGCATATTAGTATTACATTCATAGAAGGTTTTTGTATTACTAATTGAGATTTAGTTTAATTGTGTGAATGCCAATACTAATTATGCGTTGCATGCATATGTCTACATGGAACATGATTATTTTATACATAATTAGTTATCAAGTTACATCCATCGCATTCTCATAAGCGGTCGATGCACTTATTCTTCAGCTAACTACTGTTATTACAAGCAAGTTGATACGATTTGATGTTGATCAAAAGGATACTGTAGTGCTCATTGTGTGTTACATTATACATCAATCATTTTGCCCTTTGCTCATGAAGATTAATACATATGCTTGATATCGAGTGATCATTGATTGAAGGAATGATCTAATATACATCGCTATTATTTATCGCCACTTATAGGTGGACATTGTAGCATGATGGGTCTCCTACATTTATTTACAAGTGGTGCCCACAAGAGATTCACCATATTGTGATAGATCTCAATTGTATCCATAAATAATTCATATCACATCACTTTGCTTGCATTCAAATCAATGCATTCATCTGATGTTTAGTATTGTTGTTTTTGTATGAATCCCATAGTATCGCATGTTGTTTGTAGGCTCACTGATGACCTTGCATTCATCATTGGCTCTCATAGATGTATTAATAATGAATTACCATATCCAATATCATCTTATTCAGCAATTGGTGCATTCGCTTATCAGGTTATTTTCACTATAATCACTTTCCTTCATTTCTCATCATGTTGTCTCTTTCATAGTAATTGTGGATGAATCACCGTACTGCTATCCTTTGTATATGCCTATGAACTAACTCCATATATTCCTTGTGATCAAGAGAAAATGACTACATTGCATTTGCTTCAAAGTCTTTGATCATCACTAATTGCAATTTAGTTCATGCTAATCATTGCTGCTTGCTTAGTTGCATGTGCTTGTGGATATGTTATTATTAACTATAGGTTCGTGGAAAAAGATTCTGCAACATTCATTCATGCCTTATAATTGTTTGTATGGAACTATTACACTCAAGGCTTGGCATGTCACTGCTTATAAGTGGATCACATATCATGAATCGGGCTGATGTTGACGAAGTAAGATGTCACATTCATGACATATTGCTCATTGCTACTTGCAAGTGAGTTGACATGTTCCTCATCATTTGTCTCATACTTGCTTGAGTGACTTGAACTATTAATTTGATCATGTTTAATACTTGTAATTTTTTTATCATACATTTATAAATTTAGGTTCAGTTCAGTTCACTGCGCTCTTAGAAGTCCCCCATATATATATTTTTTAAATTCAATCCTCTATCATTAAAATTTTGACAGCATCCTGGGATCTCCCTGGTTTAGGGAAAATTTGGTGGAGATAGCCTTCCCACCACACTACAAAGCATGTATGATAAATGTCGTGTGATACTACGATCATTGTTTTCAATCCCACGCTGTAAGATGGTATGAGTCTTCAAGGTACCTGTTTTAAAAATACATATTTTTTCCCCTGTAGTCACTGTAGCTCAGACACGGGTATTTAAAGTTATCCTGATACACAACAAGAGCATGTACAGGGCATACCTCCCCCACTGCAACCGTCGCTCCTTGCTCCCTCTCTATTGCTACAAGAGAACGTATAGGGGGTCCCCGACATGTCATGAGCGCCGAGAATAAGATTTGGAATATTATACCTTACACGAGGGTGAATGCAGGTGCTAGCTGCTGATGTTGACAGCTATTTTGACGTTGAAGGATGTATCGAGGCCGAGGGAACAACATCGAAGCAAAGAATTTCTTTCGCTCTCTCTCCTCATTTTTATTTTTAAATTTCCCTTTTTCTATTTTTCTCTCTATTCCTTTTTTAAACATTAATTATAATTAACCATAGTTAATAGCAAGATTTTAATTATTGAACTAGATCGACCGACTTGATAGATTCAACGTTGAATTGTTCTTATGGCCAATCCGGTCATCCTAAATTGTTTATGCATCAAATCAGCCAGAAACCGTCGAAACTTATAAATCGATCGTGTGTTCTTGACCCGTCAGTTCAATTTTTGAAATTATTGAATAATTAAAATAAATTATTTTAAAATATTATGTATATTTATAATTTAATTTTAAATTTGAAAATACTTAATTTCAAATTAAAAAATTCCAACTAAGCATTCACATACTTTATCATATGTGATGTATTACTTCATTATAACCAAAGGCAATATAAATTAAAAGCATTATCAAGAGAAAGTTCTTCAAATTAGGTGGACTAAAAAATTACATTTTTACTTCTTAACTCTTAAATTTATACATCACACATCATATATTTTAAAATAGAATTTTAAATAATTTTTTTATGATGTAAATAATATTTTTTTTTTATTAATAATGTTAAATAAATTATATTCTTCATTTATATTTTATGTACATAAAAAATAATTATTTATTTATAATAATGATCTAATATAACCTGAATAATTTATAAATAAAATAATAATAATATGAATTTCATATATAATTTATGAGTGTTATTATATATAAATATATAACTAAATTAATAATAATTTATATTAAACTTATATATTGATATGTAATAATTTTGTTAAATTTGAATTAAATTTAAAGATGAATATATTAAATTATAAAATCACATAAATATTACTAATGTGTTAAATCAAAAAAAAAAATAACAAAAATTATGTATTATATGATTTTCACGTGATCTAAATTTTATTTTTTACGCCACTCTCGATTATGACCCCGTGTCTACATATTGAAGACCGGTCCAATTGTGAACCAACCTTCAACCGATTCTTGCCCAGCTGTTTCACAACCTTTGGTACGGTTAATACTAATTAAATATAGTTTATAAATAATTAATCACAAGTAATACTAATAACTAACAATGCCCAGCTCAGGCGACTCACTTAAATTTGATATGTTGGTTTAGAACTAAAGTGGACCAAAAGGTCTTGATCATTAAATAAAAATAAAAATCCACAGCTAGATCTCCAACCGTCTTTCCATATACAGCATGGGATGTCGACCGTTTTGTCTTTTGTCCCTGCTAATTCAACGGAAGAACAATTAATGCCTCTAACCGGCCAATTGGCCTCTCCATATTATTTGCCTTTCAGCGAGAACTCCACATGCATGCAGTCGACAGCGTATATTTGACTTTTAAATTACTTCTAAATCCCAAATTTTGAGTGGACTCAATTAAGCTATATTCTTTAATTTGTTTCCAACCGCCACGTCAAAACTCAAAATGCTAGCTATTTATGCGAACTGATTGCTTCAGAAGACTGCAGAATCTCCTGCTACATTCATCAGGTAATAATAATAATCTCAATTGTTTACTGTTTGATTTTTTTTTTTTTTTCCGATATTCCTGCTAATTAACTTAATTATGGCCATGCATGCATGATCATTATATATGTATAATATTCTTATAGAGGAATTCGTTGAGGGGACGAAGATGGGGAGAAGAGCTTGAAGAGTCTTGGTGTGAGGGAGAAGAAGATTTTAGTGGAGAGGCTTCTTCCAAGAGATGTAGATGAGGACAATAAGACTTTTCTTCTCAAAATCAAAGAACCGTTTTGAACGGTAATGTAAAGTTACTATCAATAATACTTTTCTTCTCTATATACTACAATATTATCAAAATAATATATATATATATATAATATATATATATATATATATAACATATATATATATATTCATTATGCATGAGAGGCAGGATGTGAGGAAGCAAACTTCTTACTCCTCCAACAAATATTTGGATTTGTTGGAAAAAAGAAAGGTTTGTTTCCTAAAGCTTAGAGAGATTCCTAAACCATTTGTTGTGATTAGGAGGTTTTTGGGAGTTCACACATGCATTGATTTGACTACAAACTAAGGGCTTCTTCCATTTCTACTTCCTTGTCATTTTATGTGGCCACTTCGATTGAAAAATTACATAAATAAACTTAATTTCGAAGAAAAAGAAAAGAATTAGATATGACACATGAACCTTTAATTGAAGATCCATCGATACCCTTAGTTTTTTCAATGGAAGGGCCACATTTATGCAAGTTCATTTTCCTTTGAATTGTACATATATATATATATATATATATATATATTAATATATATATATATACATTTTACTGACGTTATATAAGAAAATATGCTATGAGAACTCACAAAATATTATGAAAGAAGACAGAATGTATTGTTTATTGGGAAGATAAATATATATATAACCACTATTTATTTTATTATTTTCTTATGATCGAGCCATATATAATGATAGAGGGTAATTTTTTTCCTTCAAAATTGAATGATTTTTATGAGCCGGACATTTCAGTAAATATATCTTTGGACTATTTGATAAAATTAACATATCATTTCATGGTAATTTTTGGCCATGCATGAACCTCCAAGCAGCGTCCTAATTATCCTTCTTCTAACATAATATATTCACTTATATAATCTACAGAGTTGGAATGGAGTGCCAACTATTGAGGTGCGGTTTCAGGACATTGTAGTTGAAGCACAAGTTTATGTGGGCAACAGAAGCATTCCTTCTTTCTTCAATTCCTTTCTGACTCTGCAGAGGTTTATATTGAAGTCAAGAAAAACATTTTTTAAGTTCCTTTAAAAAGTTATTATTTATTGTTTCCTGTTAGAAAATTTTATATTAGTTCAGCAGTTATTTTTATAACTTAATTTTGGGCAAAACTTTAACATGTACAAATAAAATTTGTAGGAGGCCAAGAAAAATTTTTACATAAAAATTTTTGAAAAGGGAAAAAAAAACTAAATGTATACCCTCTATAACAAAATATACAAGATCTTTCCTTCCAATATTAGGATTATTTGAGAACTAATGTCTTATTTCCTCCCTTTTAGTATTAAGAAATCTATTATTCATAGGCCGACATTTGATACACAATAGCAAGGTAAACTCCACCAAAAGCACAGGAACCGGGGTGCAATTTTCGGGCCCACAATTCTCAAAATAGTCCTATCTTTTTCATTGTGAAGAGCATCTCCTACTATATAAAAAAAATAAATTTTTAACTTTGTTATGGCCCTATGATATTTCTTTTTCAAATTTTTTCACAAATTTTTTTTTTTAATCTATTGCAACGTTTTTTCTCTGAATGTTGAATTTTTGTCCAAAATTAAAAATATAAAATCTCAATTCTACGGACTTAAATTTTTTAGCTATCTAATAATTATAAGCTGAGAAAACTTTATCTGCATCTGATGATTTTGACCAGAGGTTTGCCAATTTTTTGCACTTAATTCCAAGCAAAAAAAAAACCGTTCACCATCCTTCAAGATGCTAGTGGAGATATCAAGCCTCACACGGTCTTTTTTTCTGCTATCAAGTCATGTTTTGATTAGCCTAACAAATCAAACTCTACTATATTGATTGGCTAATTAGATAATAAATCTCAATGATCATTAGATGACGCTGCTACTAGGTCCACCAGGTTCTGGGAAGACCACTCTATTAAAAACTCTCGAAGAGCACAATCGATCTAAAGCTTGAGATTTATGCCCTCTCTCTCTCTCTCCTACCTCCTCTCTCTCCTCTTAGGATCGAAGACTTTAATATTCTAGTAAAATGGAGGTCTTGAGAACACGCAGGTTCTGGGGGAAGCACTTATAACGGCTAATCAAATGAATGAGTTTTGTTCCTCAAAAACTGCGCCTTATATAAATCAATATGATGTTCACATGTGAGAAATGACAGTGAGGGAAACTTTAGAGTTTCTGCAAGATGTCAAGGAGTTGGGTCCCGTTTAGTAAGCATCTTTGTCATCGAACACTTAAAGCATGAGAAGAAATATTGCTATAAATATTGTTGTTCATCTTTAGAGCTAAATAAAAATATACTACAGATATGCAATCTAACTGTTGAAAAGAGAAAGGAACAAATATCCAACCAGACCAGATTTAGATGCTTTCATGAGGTCATTTAGATTAATCAACTTTTATTAACGAGAATATTTATACTTTTTAATATTTGAGTTCTTAATGAAGGTCTTTAATCACTCTAGGCAGTATCAGGTGAAGGGAGGGAAACTGGAGTGATCACAGAGTACATAATGAGTACCTGCAAACTTGTTCATGTCATGGTCATTCTCATCATCATTACTTTTATACCATTTATTTTAGTCTTTTATCTAGCATGTTGATATATATATATATATAATATATATATATAAAGATTCTCAATTATATTACAAGCTTGAAATTGCATGTCATTTTTTTCGCATTTAAAAACAGATTCTAGGACTAGATGGATGTGCTGATACCTTGATTGGAAATGATATGCATAGAGGTATCACAGGGGGAGAAAAGAAACGTGTCACTACAGGTAGGGAAAATGAAAATTCGCATCAAATGGCATAAACGAGATGATGAAACTTAATTGTAATTAAATGATAAGGTGAGATGATTGTTGGATGGCCCAATGAGAGCCTTATTCAGGATGAGATATCAACCGGGCTGGACCACCTCCACAACTTTCCAGATAGTGAACTCATTGAGGCAATCGTTCAGTATCTGGTTTAACTACAGTTGTGTCCTTACTCCAACCAGCACCAGAGACATATGAGCTCTTGATGATATCATACTCTTATCAGATGTTTATAGTTTATACCAAGGTCCCCTCGAGCATGTCCTTCACTTCTTCGAATCCATGGGATTCAAATGCCCGAAAGGAAAAGTGTGCCCGACTTCTTGCAGGAGGTGAATCAAGACTAAGGGTCGTTGGGACGCTTTCTTATTGATCTTAAAGCACTTTTAATTTAAATATTAAAATTTTGTGCTGGAAAGCTGCTTAAGAAGCAGTAAGAAGTCGTCCCAATCGAAGCCATAAGTTTTTCTTTGTACCCAAAGCTGCTAAATTGGTTAATGTGGTTATTGCCTATTGATTATTTGTAGGTGACATCAAGAAAAGAACAACGGCAATATTGGGGAAGAAATGATGAGTCATACGAATACGTTCCTGTTAGAGAATTTGTAGAGCGTTTCAATCATCTATGTTGGCAAAAGAGTAGAAAAGATATATCCGTCCCATATGATAGAAGTAAGTGCCACCCTGATGCTTTGACTACCTCAAGATATGGTGTTGGCATAATAACCTACTGAAAGCCTGTTCTGCAAGAGAATTGCTATTGATCAAGAGGAACTCGATTGCTATGCATTCAGGGCATTTCAGTCAGCTGTTAATCTAAACTAAAATAAACAAATATAAACCCACAATCACTTTCTAATTTTATATTATTTATTGTTTGACTCGCAGGTGATGTTCGTGGCATTAGTTATGATAACACTATATGGAAGGAAAAACATGCACCATAACACAGTGAATGTGGAATTATTTTATGGGATCCCTTACTGTTCAATGCTGTTATTATTACAAATGGACTTTCAGAGCTAGCTTATGAATGTCTTAAGCTTCCTGTCTTCTTCAGGCAAAATGATCATCACTTTTATTCTTCTTGGGTTATGCAATACCAGCATGGATCTTGAAAATACCATTTTCATTTCTTGAAGTAGCCATTTGGGTGATCATTACTTACCATGCTGTGGGATTTGATCCAAGTGCAACAAGGTTACATAAATAATATATTAAAGTTTCATCATTCACTACCTGCATTCATCCGCATTTAAGCTCATGAACTGATCATTTTTGTAGGTTCATAAGCAAATACCTTCTGCTTTTCTAGTTCATCAAATGGCTGCAGGAATGTTTCGCTTAGTTGCTGTAATAGGTCGAATCATGGTTATTGCTAATGTGTATTGGATCCTTTGTATTTATTGCTAACAGCTTTTTGAGCGGATTCATTATTTCACATGGTTGGTTAGTTTATGAAAAATGCTAAAACCTCTTTTAAAATGTTGTAAGAATGAATTATGTCTTCATATTTTTCTTCAGACGCTGTAAAGAAATGGTGGATATAGGGGCTATTGGGTTTCACCTTTTATGTATTCACAAAATGCTATTTTCAATAAATGAATTCCATGGGAGGAAATGGAGTCAGGTAAGATAGTCCTTTTTGCTTCATCACACAGAAACAAAAAGCAACAAATGAAGATTGACCATTTTGGTTCAATGTTTATTGTAGATCATATCTGGGTCAAATCAAACACTTGGGTTCAGTATCTTAAAGTCTCGAGGAGTATTCAGGATGAAATATTGGTACTGGATGGTGCATCAGCTTTATTTGGATATGTGCTTTATTCAATTTTCTTACACCATATCACTTCCCTATTTCAACGTAAGAAACTTATGCTCTTACCAGTCTTATGACTAAATTTACATATATCAAATTAATTATAAGTAATAAACATAAAATTAGATAATGCTTGCAGCACTTGGAAATGTTCAGTCCACTATATCTGAGAAACACTAGAGGAAAGAGGAATAAATAGGATGGGGAAAACTTATAGGTGCTTTCAAGTGGAATGGGAGATCTAATGCGCCAATTTTCATTCGTAAGATATATTACATCATGTAACTTCACAAATGCTCTCTTTAGATTGAAAATTTATTAATCTCACACAGCAGATAAAGTTAGAGACCATCTGTAAGGATTGGAATGGTGCTTCCATAATACCACTTATATATACCTTTGACAAAATAAGTATACTCAGTAGACATCCAAGGTATATTCAGTTTTTTCATTGGTATTGCTTATCATACCTTCATTATATTCCAAGTGATTTTTGCTATCTTTTTATATGTAATGATAAATATCTCTTTTGAATTTGTTCTTTTCTAGGAAAAAGAAGACACGAGACAAATTGTTTATTCATAAAGTGTGTGAGTGGATATTTTAGACCAGGAGTGCTTACAGCATTAATGTGTGTTAGTGGTGCAGGAAAAACTACTTCGATGGATGTACTGCAGGGAAGAAAAACTGGAGGATATATTGAGGGAAACATTACCATATCTGGCTATCCAAAGAAGAAAGAAACATTTGCTCGAAGTTAGGATATTGGAACAAAATGAATATCCACTCTCCAAATGTACAGTCTATGAATCTCTTATTTTCAGCATGGCTAAGATTACCAGTTGAAGTTGATTCTTTAACAAAAAAGGTTTAGTTTTATTCAATTAAATATTATTGAGCATTGATTATCTCTTTTTTTCTCTTATCAGACTAAGCTACAAATAAAACTATTTTAATATGATAACTACAAGATGTTCATCGAAGGATAATGGATGCTTGTAGAGTTAACATCTATAAGAGAAACATGGTTGGCCTTCCAGGGTGAAGTGGTTTATACACTGAGCAGCGAAACGGCTAACTATTGCCGTCGAGTTGGTTTCTAACCCTTCCATAATATTATGGATGAGCCTACCTCTGGACTTGAGCCAGATCACCTCTAATTGTTATAACTGTAAGAAATATAGTGGAAACCAAGAGGACAATAGTGTCGCAAATCCATCAACCTAGCATTGACATATTGACATCATTTGACGAGGTAAGCATTAATAAGAATAGAAAACACATAATTATTTCCATTAAGATTAGAACTACCTAAAAAACGGCATTACCCAAAGCATCAAATTACCATGTTATAGTGATTTTAAAGAGAGGATATTATCCTAACCATGTCATAATAATAAAGTTTATTTTAAGGAGTTTATTTCCATGACTCAAGTTCATGACATTCATAACTACATCATGATGTGTTTTTTTCTATTCATAACAACAGCTCCTTTTGTTGAAATTGGAGAAACAAATATATTTTGGGCCTTTTGGGCACCATTTCCTTTAACCTCATTAGTTATTTTGAGGTAATGCCACATAAGATGTTCTTAAAATCTTAGTTAATTTCACAATTTTGATCTAACATGTTATATATATAATATATATATATAATATATATATATATAAATATAATATATATATATTATATAAATATATATATAAATATAACTGCAGGGGATTGAAGGAATCCGAAAAATAAGAGATGGCTATAATCCTGCAACATGATGTTAGAAGTAACCACAACAGCTCGGAACATATATTAGAAGCTGATTTTAGTGAGAATACAAGAACTCAGAATTGCATGAGTAAGTGAAATGACTTGAAACCATTAATCTTTCATATATAAATAAGTCCTAACATAAAAAATCATTATAGGAAGAATAAAGCAATTATTGCTGAATTGAGCATACCACCTCCTGGATCGATGATCTTCATTTTCAACACAATACCCACAAATGTTTCATACCCAATGCATGTTTGTCTCTGGAAGCAAACACTTGTCATATTGGAGGAATCCTCCCTATACCGCTCTGAGGTTTCTCTTCACAATTTTTGATAGCCGTGTATCTCGGGACAATATTCTGGGATCTTGGCAGTAAAAGAATATTCTGCTTAATTCATTAATTCATCTTCAAATACTATATCATGTGCGTATAATCTTTTACATGGCCGTATCCAAAGCATACAAGATTTGATCAATGCAATGGGCTCCATGTACTGTCTGTGTTATTTTTAGGAGTATTTCCATTCTAATAGGGGTTCAACCAACTGTGGCTATTGAGCGTTAAGGTCTTCTATAGAGAGAGAGCAAGTGGAATGTATTCAGCAAATGCCATATGCATTTGACAATGTAATATAATTGATTCTTTTTATAAACTCTCTATTTTTATTAATACACACCTACACACACACACACATCATATATAATAATATATTATATATATATATAAACTATAACTTAACAAACGATATAGCTCATTTGTACTACTTCAAGTTGTAGTTTGACAACCTTACCTCTTGACTCAATCACTACTATATACCATCATAGTTTTTTTAATGATCGGATTGAATGGACAGCAGCAAAAGTTTTTTTGGTACAATGTTCTTCACTTATTCGACTTTGTCTTACTATACATACTATTGGCATGATGACCGCGGTTTAACTCCTAACCAAAGCATAGCATGCAATAGTAGTAGCTGCAGCATTTACAGCATTTGGAAATATTTTCTGGGTTTCTCATCCCAAGACGGTAATTGAAATTTATTTTTTTTAATTGTGACTTGTAATTTAATTTATCAAATATGCATCTCTTTTTTATGTTAAATAATTTGTTCATCATGCAGAGAATGCCTATGTGGTGTAAATGGTACTACTGGTATGTCCGTTAGCATGGACACGTCTACGGATTGATTTCTTCACAAATATGGTGATGATAACAATTTGCTTGACACGAACGATCTGTGGTTGCTGAATTTGTTAAGAGCTACTCTTGGATACAGGCATGATACCTAGGGGTTGTTGCAGTTGTTGTCATATTATTTGCAAGTTCTTGCTATTATGTTCGGAGTTGCAATCAAATTTCTGAACTAACAAACAAAATAAGTTTCTTATACACAACATGTAAAATGTAATCTACATGCATTTAATATTGAATCCTATTTTATATAGGAACCACTATTAAATCTCCTCTATTATAACATGTACTTTTCTATGTATTTTGATTAATTTAGAAGAAAAAAATGTTTCACCAAGTAATCTATTTGTTTATGCTTAAAAATGCATTAGTTTACTACAATCATCAAATGAGTTTGATTTTACCTACTTTGGCAAGCTTGGAATTATAATCAAGCCCATACATTATTCCTCTCTCATCAGGGCTTAGTGAGCAGAAGACATTGCATTTTAAGTCTTAAATGAGTTGTATTAGCAATCATGAGTTGCCTTTTTCAAGGAGAACTTAGAGACCATAGGTAGAAGATAGTGCCAACAAAGCTCATTTTAACTATCCCTCAACTAATAAAGATATTTCTGATCTATTAGATATACCATAATGACATCGGACTCATTAAGCATGACCATGAAGAAAGCAGTTGGGCTTTGAAAACTTAATTGAATCAACATGATTTAGTGCACATATCAAGCGATGACCATGAAGAGGAATTTGGGCTTTGAAAACTATAATTGATCAACATGATTTAGTAGCACAATCAAGCATGACATTCAGGTCCAAGGATATTGCTACCCGAAATCCTTAAAAGCTGATGGTGAGGAGTGATGATGAGTCTGATCAAGATCTCATATGTTTTATCATCTACGACCATCATGATCCCTATTCTACTTAGTTAGAGGAGGTAGTCAAGTCAACCTAAACTAACATAAGGTACCTTGTCTACAACCACCAGTGTGATGTCATTTGACGATGAAACCATCGGTGTGGTGCCATTTGGCGACGAAATCACCAGATAGAGGACACCTGTCACATCCTTATTATGAAGAGACAGATTGAGAATGAATCATAGTGATTATTTTGAAATTTTGAATTTTTATGATCATTTAGGAGACATTATAAATTTTATGATCTCCTCCTATTGAGATTTTCTGTCAACATGGCCATCATAGAAAAAAAATTATAATCACTTTAAAAGATTTTTATATTTTTTTGAAGCTTGAAAGTATAAGAAAGTATAGGGTCCCCTCTGGTTAAGATAAACATTCAAAACGCCCATCATCAGGGTTATATTGGTGGTCAAATTTTGTTGATTAAACATTATCGACTTTATCAATTTATTGACAGAGAATCGAGTTCAAATCTAAATTCCTTTCATAACCCATACAACATCCTCAAGCATCATATGTGTACCTACGTTACACTCATCGGGGCCCATACAAGTATATATTATTGAATGTATTTATATGGTTGTTATATGTATGCATGATATTAGGGGTGTCAATTTCGGGTCACGGGTCGGGTTCGGGTCGAACCCGGAAATGACCCGGCACTAATCGGGTCAACCCGAACCCGACCCGTTTTTACAAACGGGTCGATTTAACCGACCCGAACCCGACCCGCTTCGGGTTCGGGTCAACCCGACCCGACCCGCGGACACGCAAGGCCGGGAGCAGCAGTCACGCGAACCGGGCAGCGGTCACGGCGATCGGTCACGCGGGATTCACGATCGGATTCGGCAGCGCCGGGGCGGGATTCGCGATCGGATTCGGCAGCGCCGCTGCGCCGGGGCGGGATTCGCTAATCGGGATTCGCGGTGCGGTCAGCGGTCACGCGGGTCGCGGGATTCATGAAGCGGCAGCGCCGCGGGCAGCCAGACCACTGGCAGCGGTCACGCGGCCACGCGGGGGGAAGCCGGACCGCGGGCAGTGGGGCAGCCGGACCAGACCTCACGCGAGGAATGCGGGATTCGCCGATTCGGGCAGGGGGCGGGATTTGAAAAATGAAAAATTTTAAATTAAACGGGTTCGCGGGTTGACCCGACAACCCGTCGGGTCAACCCGAACCCGACCCGTTTTTCAAACGGGTCAATTTTTGGAACCCGAACCCGACCCGTTTTGAAATCAGGGTCGGGTCCAACCCGAATTTTCCGGGTCGGGTCCGGGTGGGTTTCGTGTCGTGTCAAATATTGACACCCCTACATGATATTATTGGAATGAAGCCCTCTCTATATTGCAAATGCATACGGGAGGATACTTGGAGTATAATATATAATGCCAAATGACATGCTTGAATGAAACCCTCTACCTCCTACCAATGCATGCAAGAGGTCATTTTAAATTATAATTGAACTATCAAATGACCGACTTGAATAAAACCCTCTACATTCTAACACTACATGTAGGAGGTCATTTTAACATGCAATTGTAATGTCAGATGACATACTTGAATTAAACCTCTGCATCCTACAAACATATGTAGGGATTCATTTTGAACAGTGATTGCAATGTCAACTGACATGCTAGAATGAAACTCTCTACACATTGTCAATGCGTGCATATTTAAAATGCACATCAATGTGTATTTTAATGCATGTGAGGGGGTATTTTTCATTTTTAAATATAGCTTACTGTATAAGTGACTATTGTTGTCAAATGCACAAAATTTTATTTTGGCTTCATTGAAGTCTTCTATCCACTTGTATGAATGTTACGGATCTGGTGGTGCGAGGGTATTTTTCACTGATGATTTGATGTTGGATGCCAACGAAAGTACATTCATCACCAACTTTCTTATGCATTTTGGTTATCAAGTTATTGCATCTATTTGCATATTAGTATTACATTCATAGAAGGTTTTTGTATTACTAATTGATGATTTTTAGTTTAATTGTGTGAATGCCCAAATACTTATTATGCGTTGCATGCATATGTCTACATGGAACATGATTATTTATACATATTAGTTATCAAGTTATTACATCCATCGTCATTGCTCATAAGCGGTCGATGCACTTATTCTTCAGCTAACTACTGTTAATTACAAGCAAGTTGATACGATTTGATGTTGATCAAAAGGATACTGTAGTGCTCATTGTGTGTTACATTATACATCAATCATTTTGCCCTTTGCTCATGAAGAGTTAATACATATGCTTGATATCGAGTGATCATTGATTGAAGGAATGATCTAATATACATCGCATATTATTTATCGCCACTTATAGGTGGACTATTGTAGCATGATGGGTCTCCTACATTTATTTACAAGTGGTGCCCACAAGAGATTCACCATATTTGTGATAGATCTCTATTGTTATCCATAAATAATTCATATCAATCATCTTTGCTTGCATTCAAATCAATGCATTCATCTGATGTTGTATTGTTGTTGGTTGTATGAATCCCATAGTATTCGCATGTTGTTGTAGGCTACTGGATGACTTGCATTCATCATTGGCTTCTCATAGATGTATTAATTAATGAATTACCATATCCAATATCATCATTTATCAGCAAATTGGTGCATTCGCTTATCAGGTTATTTTCACTATAATCGTTCTTTCCTTCATTTCTCATCATGTTGTCTCTTTCATATGTAATTGTGGATGAATCACCGTACTGCTATCCTTTGTATATGCCTATGAACTAACTTCCATATATTCCTTGTGATCAAGAGAAAATGACTACATTGCATTTGCTTCAAAGTCTTTGATCATCACTTAATTGGCAATTTAGTTCATGCTCAATCATTGCTGCTTGCTTAGTTGCATGTGCTTGTAGGATATTGTTATTATTAACTATAGGTTCGTGGAAAAAGATGCTGCAACATTCATTCATGCCCTTATAATATGTTTGTATGGAACTTATTACACTCAAGGCTTGGCATTGTCACTGCTTATAAGTGGATCAGCATATCCATGAATCGGCTGATGTTGAGCGTAAGTAAGATGTCACATTCATGACATATTGCTCATTGCTACTTGCAAGTGAGTTTGACATGTTCGCTCATCATTTGTCTCATACTTGCTTGAGTGACTTGAACTATTAATTTGAATCATTGTTTAATACTTGTAATTTTTTTTATCATACATTTTAGAATTTAGGGTTCAGTTCAGTTCACTGCGCTTCTTAGAAGTCCCCCATATATATATTTTTTAAATTCAATTCCTCTATCATTTAAAATTTTGACAGCATCCTGGGATCTCCCTGTTTTAGGGAAAATTTGGGAGATAGCCCTTCCCACCACACTACAAGAGCATGTATGATAAATGTCGTGTGATACTACGATCATTGTTTTCAATCCCACGCTGTAAGAGCTTGTATGAGTCTTCAAGGTACCTGTTTTAAAAATACATATTTTTTCCCCTGTAGTCACTGTAGCTCAGACACGGTATTTAAAGTTATCTCTGATACACTACAAGAGCATGTACAGGGCATACTCTCCCCACTGCAACCGTCGCTCCTTGCTCCCTCTTACTATGCTACAAGAGAACGTATAGGGGGTCCCCGACATGTCATGAGCGCCGAGAATAAGATTTGGAATATTATACCTTACACGAGGTGATGAAGGCAGCTATGCTGATGTTGACAGCTATTTTGACGTTGAAGGATGTATCGAGGCCGAGGGAACGAACATCGAAGCAAAAGAATTTCTTTTCGCTCTCTCTCCTCATTTTTATTTTTTATATTTCCCTTTTTTCTATTTTCTCTCTATTCCTTTTTAAACATTAATTATAATTAACCATAGTTAATAGCAAGATTTTAATTATTGAACTAGATCGACCGATCTGATAGATTCAACGTTGAATTGTTCTTATGGCCAATCCGGTTCATCCTAAAAATTGTTTATGCATCAAATCAGCCAGAACCGTCGAAACTTATAAATCGATCGTGGTTCTTGAACCGGTCAGTTCAATTTTTGAATTATTTGAATAATTAAATAAATTATTTTAAAATATTATGTAATATTTATAATTTAATTTTAAATTTGAAATACTTAATTTCAAATTAAAAATTCCAACTAAGCATTTCACAATACTTTATCATATGTGATGTATTACTTCATTATAACTCAAAAGGCAATATAAATTAAAAGCATTATCAAGAGAAAAGTTCTTCAAATTAGGTGGACTAAAAAATTAACATTTTTACTTCTTAACTCTTAAATTTACATCACACATCATATATTTTAAAATAGAATTTTAAATAATTTTTTTTATGATGTAAATAATATTTTTTTTTTATTAATAATGTTAAATAAATTATATTCTTCATTTATATATTTTATGTACGATAAAAAATAATTATTTATTTATAATAAATGATCTAATATAACCTGAATAATTTATAAATATAAAATAATAATATGAATTTCATATATAATTTATGAGTGTTAATTATATATAAATATATAACATAAATTAATAATAATTTATATTAAACTTATATATTGATATGTAAGTTAAATTTTGTTAAATTTGAATTAAATTTAAAGATTGAATATATTTAAATTTAAAATCACATAAAATATTACTAATGTGTTAATTCAAAAAAAAAAATAACAAAAATTTATGTATTATATGATTTTTACGTGATCTAAATTTTATTTTTTACGCCATCCGATTTGACCCCGGTTCTACTAGTTAGACCGGTCCAATTGTGAACCTAACCTTCTACCGATTCATTGCCCAGCTGTTTCACAACCTTGGTACGGTTAATACTAATTAAATATAGTTTAATAATAATTATCACAAGTAATACTAATTAACTAACAATGCCCAGCTCAGGCGACTCACTTAATTTGATATGTTGGTTAGAACTAAAGTGTGAACCAAAAGGTCTTGATCATTAAATAAAAAATAAAAATCCACAGCTAGATCTCCAACCGTCTTTCCATATACAGCATGGGATGTCGACCGTTTGTCTCTTTGTCCTGCTAATTCAACGGAAGAACAAATTAATGCCTCTAACCGGCCAATTGGCCTCTCCATATTATTTGCCTTTCAGCGAGAACTCCACATGCATGCATGCGTACAGCGTAATATTTGACTTTTAAATTACTTCTAATCCACCTCAAATTTTGAGTGGACTCAATTAAGCTATATTCTTTAATTTTGTTTCCAACCGCCACGTCAAAACTCAAAATGCTAGCTATTTATGGCGAACTGATTGCTTCAGAAGACTGCAGAATCTCCTGCTACATTCATCAGGTAATAATATATATTCAATTGTTTACTGTTTGATTTTTTTTTTCCGATATTCCTGCTAATTAAACTTAATTATGGCCATGCATGCATGATCATTATATATGTTATAAATATTCTTATAGAGGAATTCGTTGAGGGGACGAAGATGAGGGAGAAGAGCTTGAAGAGTCTTGGTGTGAGGGAGAAGAAGATGTTAGTGGAGAGGCTTCTTCCAAGAGATGTAGATGAGGACAATAAGACTTTTCTTCTCAAAATCAAAGACCGTTTTGAACGGTAATGTAAAGTTACTATCAATAATACTTTTCTTCTCAATATATACTATCAATATATATATATATCATTATGCATGAGAGGCATGGATGTGAGGAAGCAAACTTCTTACTCTCCTACAAATATTTTGGATTTGTTGGAAAAAAGAAAGGTTTGTTTCCTAAAGCCTTAGAGAGATTCCTAAACCATTTGTTGTGATTAGGAGGTTTTGGGAGTTCACACATGCATTGATTTGACTACAAATTAACTAAGGGCTCTTCCATTTCTACTTTCCTTGTCATTTTATGTGGCCACTTCGATTGAAAAATTACATAAATGAACTTAATTTCGAAGAAAAAGAAAAGAATTAGATATGACACATGAACCTTTAATTGAAGATCCATCGTATACCCCTTAGTTTTTTCAATGGAAGTGGCCACATTTATGCAAGTTCATTTTTCTTTGAATTGTACTATATATATATATATATATATATATATATATATATCATTTTACTGACGTTTATATAAGAAAATATGCTAATGAGAACTCACAAAATATTATGAAAGAAGACATGAATTGTATTGTGTTATTGGGAAGATAAATATATATATATAACCACTAATATTTTATTATTTTCTTATGATCGAGCCATATATAATGATAGAGGGTAATTTTTTTCCTTCAAAATTGAATGATTTTTATGAGCCGGACATTTCAGTAAATATATCTTTGGACTATTTGATAAAATTAACATATCATTTCATGGTAATTTTGGGCCATGCATGAACCTCCAAGCAGCGTCCTAATTATCCTTCTTCTAACATTAATATTATTCACTTTATAATCGACAGAGTTGGAATGGAGTGGCCAACTATTGAGGTGCGGTTTCAGGACATTGTAGTTGAAGCACAAGTTTATGTGGGCAACAGAAGCATTCCTTCTTTCTTCAATTCCTTTCTGAACTCTGCAGAGGTTTATATTGAAGTTCAAGAAAAACATTTTTTAAGTTCCTTTAAAAGTTATTATTATTGTTTCCTGTTAGAAAATTTTATATTAGTTCAGCAGTTATTTTATTCTTAATTAATTGGGCAAAACTTTAACATGTACAAATAAAATTTGTAGGAGGCCAAAGAAAAATTTTTACATAAAAATTTTTGAAAAGGGAAAAAAACTAAATGTATACCCTCTCTATAACAAAATATACAAGATCTTTCCTTCCTAATATAGGATTATTTTGAGAACTAATGTCTTATCTCTCCCTTTTAGGATTATAGAAATCTATTATTCATAGGCCGACATTTGATACACAATAGCAAGTTAAACTCCACCAAAAGCACAGGAAGCCGGGGTGCAAATTTTCGGAGCCCACAATTCTCAAAATAGTCCTATCTTTTTCAATTGTGAAAGAGCATCTCCTACTATATAAAAAAATAAATTTTAACTTTGTTAGGCCCTATGATAATTTATTTTTCAAAGTTTTTCACATAATTTTTTTTTTTAATCTATTGCAACGTTTTTTTCTCTGAATGTTGAATTTTTGTCCAAAACTAAAATATAAAATATCAATTCTACGGACTTAAATTTTTAGCATCTAATAATTATAAGCTGAGAAAACTTTATCTGCATCTGATGATTTTGACCAGAGGTTTGCCAATTTTTTGCACTTAATTCCAAGCAAAAAAAAAACCGTTCACCATCCTTCAAGATGCTAGTGGAGTTATCAAGCCTCACAGGTTCTTTTTTTCCTGCTATCAAGTCATTGTTTGATTAGCCTAACAAATCAAACTCTACTATTGATTGGCTAATTAGATAATAAATCTCAATGATCATTAGGATGACGCTGCTACTAGGTCCACCAGGTTCTGGGAAGACCACTCTATTAAAAACTCTTTCTGGAAAGCTACAATCTGATCTAAAGGTCTTGAGATTTATGCCCTCTCTCTCTCTCTCTCTCTCTCTCTCTCTCTCTCTCTCTCTCTTAGGATCGAAAGACTTTATATTTCTAGTAAAATGGAGGTCTTGAGAAACACTGCAGGTTTCTGGGGAAGTCACTTATAACGGCTATCAAATGAATGAGTTTGTTCCTCAAAGAACTGCGGCTTATATAAATCAATATGATGTTCACATTGGAGAAATGACAGTGAGGGAAACTTTAGAGTTTTCTGCAAGATGTCAAGGAGTTGGGTCCCGTTTTAGTAAGCATTCTTTGTCATCTGAACACTTTAAGCATGAGAAGAAATATTGCTATAAATATTGTTTGTTCATCTTTAGAGCTAAATAAAAATATACTACAGATATGCTATCTGAACTGTTGAAAAGAGAAAGTGAAGCAAATATCCAACCAGACCAGGATTTAGATGCTTTCATGAAGGTCATTTAGATTAATCTTACTTTTATTAACGAGATATTTATACTTTTTAATATTTGAGTTCTTAATGAAGGTCTTTAATCACTCTAGGCAGTATCAGGTGAAGGGAGGGAAACTGGAGTGATCACAGAGTACATAATGAAGGTACCTGCAACTTGTTCATGTCATGTCATTCTCATCATCATTATCTTTATACCATTTATTTTTAGTCTTTTATCTAGCATGTTGATATATATATATATATATATATATATATATATATATAAAGATTCTCTAATTATATTACAAGCTTGAAATTGCATGTCATTTTTTTCGCATTTGAAAAACAGATTCTAGGACTAGATGGATGTGCTGATACCTTGATTGGAAATGATATGCATAGAGGTATCTCAGGGGGAGAAAAGAAACGTGTCACTACAGGTAGGGAAAATGAAAATTCTGCATCAAATGGCATAAACGTGAGATGAAACTTAATTGTAATTAATGATGATATAGGTGAGATGATTGTTGGCCCAATGAGAGCCTTATTCATGGATGAGATATCAACCGGGCTGGACACCTCCACAACTTTCCAGATAGTGAACTCATTGAGGCAATCTGTTCAGATTCTTGGTTTAACTACAGTTGTGTCCTTACTCCAACCAGCACCAGAGACATATGAGCTCTTTGATGATATCATACTCTTATCAGATGGTTATATAGTATACCAAGGTCCCCTCGAGCATGTCCTTCACTTCTTCGAATCCATGGGATTCAAATGCCCTGAAAGGAAAAGTGTGCCCGACTTCTTGCAGGAGGTGAATCAAGACTAAGGGTTCGTTTGGGACGGCTTTCTTATTGATTCTTAAAGCAGCTTTTTAATTTAAATATTAAAATTTTTGTGCTGGAAAACTGCTTTAAGAAGCAGTAAGAAAGTCGTCCCAATCGAAGCCTAAGTTTTTCTTTGTACCCAAAGCTGCTAAAGTTTGGTTAATGTGGTTATTGCCTTATTGATTTTGTAGGTGACATCAAGAAAAGATCAACGGCAATATTGGGGAAGAAATGATGAGTCATACGAATACGTTCCTGTTAGGAAATTTGTAGAAGCGTTTCAATCATTCTATGTTGGCAAAAGAGTAGAAAGAGATCTATCCGTCCCATATGATAGAAGTAAGTGCCACCCTGATGCTTTGACTACCTCAAGATATGGTGTTGGCATAATAGACCTACTGAAAGCCTGTTCTGCAAGAGAATTGCTATTGATCAAGAGGAACTCGATTGTCTATGCATTCAGGGCATTTCAGGTCAGCTGTTAATCTAAACTAAATAAACAAATATATACCACAATCACTTTCTAATTTTATTTATTTATTTGTTTGACTCGCAGGTGATGTTCGTGGCATTAGTTATGATAACACTATATGGAAGGAAAAACATGCACCATAACACAGTGAATGATGGAATTATTTTTATGGGATCCCTTTACTTGTCAATTGCTGTTATTATTACAAATGGACTTTCTGAGCTAGCTATGACTGTCATTAAGCTTCCTGTCTTCTTCAGGCAAAATGATCATCACTTTTATTCTTCTTGGGCTTATGCAATACCAGCATGGATCTTGAAAATACCATTTTCATTTCTTGAAGTAGCCATTTGGGTGATCATTACTTACCATGCTGTGGGATTTGATCCAAGTGCAACAAGGTTACATAAATAATATATTAAAGTTTCATCATTCACTACCTATGCTTATTCATTCGCATTTAAGCTCATGAACTGATCATTTTTGTAGGTTCATAAAGCAATACCTTCTGCTTTTTCTAGTTCATCAAATGGCTGCAGGAATGTTTCGCTTAGTTGCTGTAATAGGTCGAATCATGGTTATTGCTTATGTGATTGGATCCTTTGTATTTATTGCTAACAGCGTTTTGAGCGGATTCATTATTTCACATGGTTGGTTAGTTGTTGAAAAATGCTAAAACCTCTTTTAAATGTTGTAAGTATGAATTATGTCTTCATATTTTTCTTCAGAAGCTGTAAAGAAATGGTGGATATGGGGCTATTGGGTTTCACCTTTTATGTATTCACAAAATGCTATTTCAATAAATGAATTCCATGGGAGGAAATGGAGTCAGGTAAGATAGTCCTCTTTTTGCTTCATCACACAAGAACAAAAAGCAACAAATGAAGATTGACCATTTTGGTTCAATGTTTATTGTAGATCATATCTGGGTCAAATCAAACACTTGGGTTCAGTATCTTAAAGTCTCGAGGAGTATTTCAGGATGAAAATTGGTACTGGATTGGTGCATCAGCTTTATTTGGATATGTGCTTTTATTCAATTTTCTTTACACCATATCACTTTCCTATTTCAAACGTAAGAAACTTATGCTCTTACTCAGTCTTATGACTAAATTTACATTATACATCAAATTATTATTAAGTATAAACATAAAATTAGATAATGCTTGCAGCACTTGGAAATGTTCAGTCCACTATATCTGAGAAAACACTAGAGGAAAGGGAAATAAATAGGATGGGAAAACTTATAGGTCTTTCAAGTGGAATGGGAGGATCTAATCGCCAATTTTCATTCAGTAAGTATATTACATCATGTAACTTCACAAATGCTTCTCTTTAGATTGAAAATTTATTAATCTCACACATGCAGATAAAGTTAGAGATCCATCTGTAAGGATTGGAATGGTGCTTCCATTTATACCACTTTATATAACCTTTGACAAAATAAGATACTCAGTAGACATGCCAAAGGTATTTCATGTTTTTCATTGGTATTGCTTATCATATCCTTCATTATATTCCAAGTGATTTTTGCATCTTTTTATATGTAATGATAAATCATCTCTTTGAATTGTTCTTTTCTAGGAAAAGAAGACACGAGACAAATTGGTTATTCTAAATGGTGTGAGTGGATATTTTAGACCAGGAGTGCTTACAGCATTAATGGGTGTTAGTGGTGCAGGAAAAACTACTCTGATGGATGTACTTGCAGGGAGAAAAACTGGAGGATATATTGAGGGAAACATTACCATATCTGGCTATCCAAAGAAGAAAGAAACATTTGCTCGAATGTTAGGATATTGTGAACAAAATGATATCCACTCTCCAAATGTGACAGTCTATGAATCTCTTATTTTTTCAGCATGGCTAAGATTACCAGTTGAAGTTGATTCTTTAACAAAAAAGGTTTAGTTTTATTCAATTAAATATTATTGAGCATTGATTATCTCTTTTTTTCTCTTATCAGACTAAAGCTACAAATAAAACTATTTTAATGATAACTACAGATGTTCATCGAAGAGATAATGGAGCTTGTAGAGTTAACATCTATAAGAGAAACAGTGGTTGGCCTTCCAGGTGTGAATGGGTTATCAACTGAGCAGCGTAAACGGCTAACTATTGCCGTCGAGTTGGTTTCTAACCCTTCCATAATATTTATGGATGAGCCTACCTCTGGACTTGATGCCAGATCAGCATCTATTGTTATGAGAACTGTAAGAAATATAGTGGAAACCAAGAGGACAATAGTGTGCACAATCCATCAACCTAGCATTGACATTTTTGAATCATTTGACGAGGTAAGCATTAATATAGAATGAAAACACATTAATTATTTCCATTAAGATTAGAACTACCTAAAAAACGGCATAACCCAAAGCATCAAATTACCATGTTAAATGTGATTTTAAAGAGAGGATATTATCCTAACCATGTCATAATTAAAGTTTTATTTTAAGGAGTTTATTTTCATGACTCAAGTTCATGACATTCATAACTACATCATGATGTGTTTTTTTCTATTCATAACTACAGCTCCTTTTGTTGAAATTGGGAGGAAAACAAATATATTTTGGGCCTTTGGGTCACCATTCCTTTAACCTCATTAGTTATTTTGAGGTAATGCCACATAAGATGTTCTTAAATCTTATGTTAATTTCACAATTTTGATCTAACATGTTTATATATATTATATATATATATAATATATATATATATATATATATATATATATATATATATATATATATATATAACTTTTGCAGGGGATTGAAGGAATCCGAAAAATAAGAGATGGCTATAATCCTGCAACATGGATGTTAGAAGTAACCACAACAGCTCAGGAACATATATTAGAAGCTGATTTTAGTGAGATATACAAGAACTCAGAATTGCATGAGTAAGTGAGAATGAGCTTGAAACCATGTAATCTTTCATATATATAAGTCCTAACATAAAAATCATTATAGGAAGAATAAAGCAATTATTGCAGAATTGAGCATACCACCTCCTGGATCTGATGATCTTCATTTTTCAACACAATACCCACAAATGTTTCATACCCAATGCATTGCTTGTCTCTGGAAGCAACACTTGTCATATTGGAGGAATCCTCCCTATACCGCTCTGAGGTTTCTCTTCACAATTTTGATAGCCTTGTTATTCGGGACAATATTCTGGGATCTTGGCAGTAAAAGGTATATTCTGCTTAATTCATTTAATTCTTACTCAAATAACTATATCATGCTGTATAAATCTTTTACATGGCCGTAGGTCAAAGCAACAAGATTTGATCAATGCAATGGGCTCCATGTACTGTGCTGCTTTATTTTTAGGAGTTTTCCATTCTAATGGGGTTCAACCAACTGTGGCTATTGAGCGTAAGGTCTTCTATAGAGAGAGAGCAAGTGGAATGTATTCAGCAATGCCATATGCATTTGGACAAGTAATAATAATTTGATTCTTTTTTATAAACTCTCTATTTTTTTAATACACACACACATATATATATATATATATATATATATATATATATATATATATATATATATATATATATATATAAAACTTAACAACGATATTGCTAATTTGTACGTACATTCAGGTTGTAGTTGAGCAACCTTACCTCTTGACTCAATCACTACTATATACCATCATAGTTTTTTTAATGATCGGATTTGAATGGACAGCAGCAAAAGTTTTTTGGTACATGTTCTTCACTTATTCGACTTTGTCTTACTATACATACTATGGCATGATGACCGTCGGTTTAACTCCTAACCAAAGCATAGCAGCAATAGTAGCTGCAGCATTTTACAGCATTTGGAATATTTTTTCTGGGTTTCTCATCCCAAGGACGGTAATTGAAATTTATTTTTTTTAATTGTGACTTGTAATTTAATTTATCAAATATGCATCTCTTTATTTATGTTAAATAATTTGTTCATCATGCAGAGAATGCCTATGTGGTGTAAATGGTACTACTGGGTATGTCCGTTAGCATGGACACTCTACGGATTGATTTCTTCTCAATATGGTGATGATAACAATTTGCTTGACACGAACGAAACTGTGGCTGAATTTGTTAAGAGCTACTTTGGATACAGGCATGATTACCTAGGGGTTGTTGCAGTTGTTGTCATATTATTTGCAAGTTTCTTTGCTATTATGTTCGGAGTTGCAATCAAATTTCTGAACTATCAAACAAAATAAGTTTCTTACACTACATGTAAAATGAATCTACATGCAATTTAAGTATTGAATCCTTATTTATATAGGAACCACTATTAAATCTCCTCTATTATAACATGTACTTTTTCTATGTATTTTGATTAATTTAGAAGAAAAAAATGTTTCACCAAGTAATCTATTTGTTTATGCTTAAAAATGCATTAGTTACTACAATGCATCAAATTGAGTTTGATTTTACCTACTTTGCAAGCTTGGAATATAATCAAGCCCATACATTATTCCTCTCTCATCAGGGCTTAGTGTGCAGAAGACATTTGCATTTTAAGTCTTATATGAGTTGTATTAGCAATCATGAGTTGCCTTTTCAAGGAGAACTTAGAGACCATAGGTAGAAGATAGTGCCAACAAAGCTCATTTTATCTATACCTCAACTAATAAAGATATTTCTGATCTATTAGATATACCAAATGACTCGGACTCATTAGCATGACCATGAAGAAGCAGATTGGGCTTTGAAAACTTAATTGATCAACATGATTTAGTAGCACATATCAAGCATGACCATGAAGAGGCAGATTGGGCTTTGAAAACTTAATTGATCAACATGATTTAGTAGCACATATCAAGCATGAGCATTCAGGTCCAAGGTATTTGCTACCCGAAAATTCAATAATCATATTTGGTATCTAACGACAAGCTGTAAATTTCAAAATTATTGGAGACAAATTGTATAAAAGGGCATTTATGAGATAATATCTCAAGTGTCGTCCTCTATTACTGATCAATTATATGCTTTAAGAAGTCTATTTTAGAATATATGGAGAACACGCGGGAGGCAAAGCACTGGCTCAAAAAAAAAAAAAGGTAAGGATTATACTAACCTATACTAAAATATGATACATTAGACTTTATTCAAAAATATAATAATTTTCAAATGGATTATAATGTCTCATATTTCACCAATAGATTTTTCTCTCTAAAGCCCCTAACTTTTCGCTTAGTGGGGGAAAGATAACTGATGTAACTTAAGACTCTAGGGAAAGATAACTGATGCAACTTAAGATTTTAATATCAAATTGATGCAAACTGGTTGACCTCTATTACGAAGTCAAAGAAAAAATAAAAAAAGGGGCTTGTATCATTACCTTTCCACAGCCCATACCGAGATCCTGATCAAATCCTGCCCAGCTCTGCAGCGGCGCCGAATAGTCCCTTCATGCTCAAGTGCGAAGATATGTGGGATCGAGTCGTTAAATACGACGACCGGATGAAGCTTCGGGCTCTCTCTCGCGCTCAAGAATTCCGCTTTTCCTCCTTCCCCATTAAGTAAAACTCCCACTATCTGCTCCGATCGGGAGCCTCACCCTTACCCGAGCTCTTCTTCCGATTTCCCCTGGGCCCGACACCTTCATCTCCACCGAAGCCGCAAGCCTCCAGGTCTCCTCCTCCCGCAAATCCCCATACCGTCTCCCTTTGAAGCCGCAACCACTACCCGACCTCTCGGTCGTACCGATCCCGAGAGAGAGAGAGGAAGAGAGAGAGAGAAAGACCCTACCTCGATGTTCATGTCGGGCCGACAAACCATTCATACACGTTTTTATCTAGCGTGGTGGGAAGGGAACCCGGTGCGACACCTACGACGAGGTAGGTGAGCGACCCCTCAGTCCAAAATCTCTTTTTTAGCGTTCGTGGCGCACTGGAAAATCGCCTATACAAGCTTTTCTCTAGTGTGGAAACAACTGCCTCTCTTTTGCAATAGGTATCGAAGACCCATACACGCCTTTCTCTGGTGTGGTGGGGACAAAGATTTCACGGCCGCGGTGTCCACGTACGAGGGTACCTACCGTACACGCTTTTTCTTTAGCATGGCGGGAGGCCTAGTTTTTCGTAGTTTTTCCCTTAACTGGAGAGACGCTGGGAGGCTGTCGAAATTTCGGGGTAAACATGCGATCATACTCGAACTTGATTTGGACTCAATTGAACAGTGTATTTGTGGCCTCGGACTTGAACGAAATGGACTTAAATAAACTCAAATTCAATTTAAATAATTTGAAATTTGATTTGGACTTGAATGTGATATGAGCTACATTGACTCTAAATTCAAATTTGAATTAGAGTTTGAACTTTACAAAGAACTCAAACTTGAACCATATGCAAGAGAACTTGAATGAACACGAACTTGAAAGACTTGTGTAAGATTTGAGTTAGACTCAAATTGTACTGAACTCGAACTGAAGTGAACTCAAATAGCTTATACTTGAGCTTGCATATTTGAACCCAAGCAAGTGACAATGGATCACAGGGGACTATGATTGAACTTGGATTCGAGTCTGGATATGGAGTTCAATGAGCACGAACACAACTTAATTAAACTTGAGCTTTAATGTGACTAATGTGAACAATTCATAAGAGGCCTAATTTGAATAGAAATGCAAATTTCTAATGGACAACTAAGAAATTATTACTTCATTTCTAATGCAAATCTTAATGACTCAATGAAATTTGAATTTGAGTCATAACATTAAGTTTTTAAAGGTTAAAGAATCATAATGCAAATGATAACAAAGAGGAGGATCCATATGAGTCTCATCCAATGATATCACTACAATCTATTAGATGACAGGATGCTTCTATAACTTAATTAAACTTGAGCTTTAATGTGACTAATGTGAACAATTCATAAGAGGCCTAATTTGAATAGAAATGCAAATTTCTAATGGACAACTAAGAAATTATTACTTTATTTCTAATGCAAATCTTAACGACTCAATGAAATTTGAATTTGAGTCATAACATTAAGCTTTTAAAGGTTAAAGAATCATCATGCAGATGATAATCAAAGAGGAGGATCATATTAGTCTCATCCAATTATATCACTATAATTTACTAGATGCCAGGATGCTTCTATAACCAGCAAATCAAACTGCCAGCAAATATCTTAATCTCCTACAAGCATTGAAGATTATTGCATAGCTGAAATCAATGAATAAGAAAGAGGCAAGTGTAAGTGATGACCCTGCCAGTCAACTTGTATGCAGAGAGGGATGAATATGATACCTACAACAACACTTATAACACCAAGGTCACATTAAGAATACAATAGTTCACTGGTTGATATACAAAGAGATAATTGATGAATCCTAATCATCTCTAAGTCATCCAGAGGAGTATTATCAACAAAATGAGAGACTTGTGTCGAAGTTTTAGATAAATATTTACAAACATTATGAAATCTCTAATAGAGATTTCAGATATTCAAAAATACAAATGCCAACATACAATGTGGTGTGTACCAACAAGCTTGATAGATCTATGGTACAAATAAGTATCCACAAGCAATCAGAACTTGTAGGGAGTGGCATAACCTACCTACAAACTATAATGCAAGACCCTTAATGGGTGTTGAAACTGATTCATGAAATCTATACTGGTTAGAGTGTAAATCTCCTATTGACAATAGTAATAATGTTGTCATTCATAGCATGTATCAACTGACGATGTGATAGATTGTTCGGGACCGCAATAGGAAGTCTAGGACCAATATGTGCATGTAAAGTGTATCCTACCTATGAGCAAAGGGAAGAGATCATCATGAAAGATATTCTTACTATTATCAATGATAATCGACTCATGGATAAATATTGTAGCTGCTTACGTATGTTGAAACTCAACACATAGTGAGTGTGATAGATGGCTTAATGCGTCTTTTATCACTATAGTTATCGGTTCAAGGCAGTGGTCCATGATTTTGAAGCATGGGGCACCATGAAGAATGCAATCATCCAAGGTTGAAATGATTGATCCTTTATTTAAGCTAACAGCAGAAAATGATGAGGATGGCGTAATCAAGGAGTTGCCCATTAATCCCCATATGAGTTCTAGGAAGAAAAAGCCAAATCAAATCATATAGATGGTCGTGCATCCAACATACCTTCTACATGCAAGTATTGAAGTATTACAACAAACATAAGCTTCTACAATCCATTGTAGAAGACCCTCCATGCATTAAACATGTCACTTACGAATGGATACATAAGCAATATAATGAATATAGACTTCTGCGAGCTATCATAGAAGACTCGTTGAATGTTCAAAATACCCCTATATGTGCATCATAATTTGTATACACATAGGTACACTAAATGGGAAAATATAATTAATACTCGCATGGGCCATAGCGAGCGTGTTATTGGTACACATATGACGTCTAGGGAAGCTAAGTGGGTTATTAAATTTGAACCCGACCCTCCTAAGCAAGTAAAAAGGAGTACACAGGGTATAATTATAAAATGCCCCCAAACCCGCATGGGCCCCGGCGAGCGTGTTATTGGTACACACATGATGCCTAAGGATGCTGCGCGGGTCGATAAGTGAATTCAAGTTTGAACCCGATCCTTCTATGCGGATCAATAGAAGTCGACAGGGTTCGAACCCTCAAACAAATGTACGGTTGTAACGACCGGTGTATTTATTTTAATGCATTCATATCAGGCATTCAAGGCTTATAATCAAGAGAATTCACTAAATAAAGGCATGAAGCCTATGAAACTCGATCCTCCTAAGCAGATAAATAGGAGTAGACACGGTTCGAATCATCGGATAAATATGCGGTCACGAAGTTGACCGGAATATTTATTTAATACATTCATATTAGGTCTTCAAGGCCTATAATCAAGATAATTCACCAACAAAGGCACAAAGCCTATGAAACTCGATCCCCTATCGGCAAATATATAGGGTCGACAAGATTTAATCTAATGGAAATAACCACAAACACTCCGATGATGGCAGTATTGAATTTCTACCTCAACCGGAGGGGTTCACAAACACTTTCAAATGTCATTCAAATACCCAAAATCTGAAATCCTAATGTCATTCAAATCCAAGGATATTTAAAATGAAATACAATCATCAACTACTCAAAGTAAAATCCATCCACCCTCTACAATATTTTGCCTAGGTAGACAAATTAAAATTTACTTCAACTCATATGGAGCTAATGCCTAGTCGAAAATATCACTAGGATCCATTCTCAAATAATCTCCTCCCAGTAAAGATGTGGTTCATGTTCTCAAACCGGTGATTTTGCTGCCAAATGGCACTGTAGGATAAACGGTTATGACCCGGGGCTCTTTGAACCGAGTGGTTTTGCCGCCAAAAGGCACCACAGATAACGGTTATGGCCAGAGTCAATACGCTCCTTAGTGACATCAAAGCTCTCTGTTAGCTAAGGTGGATTCAAATTTTTCCCCTTAGGCAAATATCTATCCCATGTCTACAAGGTACCCTTAAATGAAGCAACTCATGGCTGCCGACAACGATCCTTCTGTCAGGTTGGGTCGACTACCCCCTCTAACTAAGTAGACTAGGGACCACGATGGTCCGGGACGACGAAATCATGAGATCTTGATCGGGTTTATCATCCATTCCCCCACCATCCACTTTAAGTACAAGATGGTGAAAATTTCTATTTTAAATATTAAAATCTCAAATTCAAACACAATTACCAAATTCGAACCTATGTTGCTACTATATGCCAAATAACGCGTATTTCTACGTATCTGATTGACGACTAGCCTTAATTGAAAGTTCTCTCCCGTTATCGGGAGGGGTAATTAACTATAGGGGCTTGCACCTATAGGAAACCAGAACTCATATCATAAAGTCCTCACAAAATGAGGACGAAATCTTTAGGTAGTGTCTTATCTATAAACCCATCTGCCTTCCAAAATTTATCCCAGAACTTAATCCGTTAAAACATCCTCGCCAAAGAAAAAAATAGTAGCGGGCGAAGGTCGGGGCCGAATTTTTGGAGCCCACAAACCTAAGACTCTAAAATTAAGTAGGAGAATACTAGGAATGTAAATGATAACACTCCCTTTCAATATAACATAACAAACACAAATATTGGAAACTAAGTAGAAAACTAAACTTAAAAAAATTTTAGGAAGACACATAAAATAACCAAACAGCTATATTAAAATACCCTCAGAATAACCTTGTAAGATCACCTCACATGTAAATCACAAAAATAGGGAATGCTGCTCAAACAAAAAAATCAAATCAATGGTTCGCCACAAAAATTTAGATCCAGCTGAATCAACGCTCCTCCGGCAAATACCAACAAAACAGGGCTCAACAACATCATTCAACTCATAATTTGTTTGAGAAGAAAGATAAGGAGGAAGGGTAACCGTGGAAAGAAGAAGTAGAAAGAAGACCGAAATGAAATAATAGGGGATAGGGAGAAGATCAGCTCGCAAGCTTAGAAACCCTTAGGTTTTTTTAATTGAATAGAACAAAGATACAAGTGAAAGGGAAACTGTGGAGAGAAAAAGTCAAAAGAAGATCGAGATGAAGTATAAGAAGATAAGAAGTAGACTACCTCACAAGCCAAAAAAAACCCTTAGATTTACATTTGTTTTCACCAAAAATCACACTTTGTTTAGCAGCAAATCAACCAAATTATATAGGAGAAAAGGGAAATGGTCATAAATTGCTCATATAAATGTGCCACCAAAACAGTCAATAGAAGCCCTTCAAGACAGCCCATGTAATGAGAAGTTAAAACATATAGCATAGGAATCAACAAGGAGGGAACCTAAACAACCAGCAGCAGGTAAACCGAACCATCAAGTAACTACCAGTAGGGAAATCGAGAGCCAGCAGGCAAGGAAAAAAAGAGCCAGCGGGGAAAACTGTGAGCCAACAGGCAGGAAAACTGAAATTAAGCATGGAAAACCATGAGCCAGCAGGGAACGTGAGGAGACACAGGCAATAGAAAACCAATGCAGTGAAACTACCTAAGAGCACCAAACCCAAGTATGATCATGGGTTGTTTCCCATCATATATAGGGCAATACAAATAAAAAAGAAAGAAAATATAGAGTTTCAATTACATAAAGTCTAAAACATGGAAAAATAAAAATATAGAATAATAATTCTTGATTGCATCAATTCTCTCTTGGTAGAAGAATCTCATCTCCTGATAAGAATGCCTCAGTAATATGCTTTTTGATATCAGGATGACAAAGTTGCAATTCCTCATATTCAACAGTCAGTCAGGGGGACGTCCACTCCATCTAATAATGAATCGTCGATGTACTCCATGCCTTATTTGGGTAGTACAGATATTCACAACATTATCAGGAATAATAAGAGATGAAGTCCCACACAACTGTATATTTTTAGCAGCACCTGTAAATATCTTCTCAACAATGAAAGGATTTTTTTCAAAAATAAGGCTTTATACAATATGTGATCGAACCAACTCTTTCAAAAAGCTCAACATCTTTTAATAGAATACTGCTAACTAAAGTAACATTGTCAAGGAAAATAATGGATGATAAACATTTACTTAACGCAGCTAGATTCATCAATTCAAGTTGTTCATCCTCTACAAGCTGGATGTTCCCTTTGATATTTTGATCAGCTATAACTGTTTTATCAATAGCTTCCTCCATGGTTGTTGTCCCCAATTGTAGTTCTTCTAGCTGCCTCAACTTCTCTTCTTCCATGTTTATTTTATTCAGCGGCTTTTTGCAGTAGACAGGTTGATCAACAAATTGCAATGTCGCCTCATCAGATAGCCTTTTAAGAATAACAGCTTCTCCATTGTGCCTTTCATGGTCATGCGCGCATCTCTTTGTTAGTTTGTGTTTGCACATCACTCTTTCTTTTAATACATTATTTCTCACATGCTGCCAACCTATTCAGGACTTCAACTTTGTCTGGCGTTTGAGTCTCCTCACTCTTATGTAGCCTCTGCATTTGAGAAGTAACATCATTGGCCAACATATTAGTCAATACAAATTTATCCACAATGTCATTGACTGGATAAATGGTAAGCTAAGCAGAACTACATGTGCAATCACTTTCGTCAATCCATCTTTTTTTTGCTAAACCCCATGTTCAATCACTTTCATCACCTCCACCCGTCTTGATGGCTCATGTCTTCTTGGAGTCATCTCCTCTTAATTTTAAATTATCAAGCAATATGTCTCCTATTGCTCTCACTCTTTTTTTTTTTTTGGATGTTGAAGGGTTCAAGAATTCAACCATCTTCATTTAATCATTTTTCTTTATCTTTTAGCAAGATTCAATCCATGCTCAACATAAACAAACATAAGTAACCTTCTACTTTCAAGACAAAATTGCACTTATTTCATAAAAGGTGAGATCTAAAATCTTGCAAGTCAACTAATTTTTTCTACTGTGGATAATTTTTTTTTTGGGCCATCAATTTAAAAATTATTCACAAACTTATGTCAGGCTTGCAATTTGTTTGAGACTTTTCTATTTGGCTCATTGACCCTTGTTATATCATTATAAAATTATTTTTAGTCAATTAATTATATTATATTAGTAGCTATCCAATGTGTATGCTGAAATCATCTCCTCAATTTGATTCTTACAAAGAATCACCAATCACTCTTGTGCCAATTATTTCTCTTCATATTTGTTTACATTATATCAACTAATCTATTTTATATTGAATATATTCTCAAAACTTTATTTTCTTAAACCATTGCAAGTAGATGCTACTATGGCCCATTTCTATGGGTTGTCTATTTACAGAGTTCTGGTTGAATTTGATATGATTATTTCTTTCGAAAAGGAGGTGTTGATGGTTTCTCCTCTGATAGATATTGGTAAAAGGTTAATTTATAGACATTCCTTCTAATATGTTCTTGCATAAATTTTGAGCACTACTCTGAATATTTTAAGGCTCATTTGTATTTAAGGAAATCAAAGGTCCATAATCAAATGGTGCATTAAAATTATCACATCCTACATTCAAACATAATGGTTGTAGCTCCAATTTTAAATTTAAGTTTGCACTGAAAATTTGTAGTCAAGTTTAGACCTATCTTTGGAACAAGAGCTTTTATGCATGCACATGCTCTAGACATATGGTCATCACATCAACTACCAGCATTAATATCGATCATGATTCTCTATTTAAGTAGGCACTTATCCTCTTTTTATTGAAATATTGATTATTATGATTTACATCAATCTCATAATTTTGATGGTAGTCTTCATAATATTGACATCAAATGGATAGAAGGTTTCAAATCGTGCTTGTACGACGAGATAATATATAATAAGAAAAAATTATCGGAACTCCCAAAGATTCACTAATTAGCTTGAAGCAATGTGTTGCAAATGAGAGTTTATGTAATGTTTCTTATCTAATAGAGGATTCTTCACCCCATACCATCATGTAATCTTTAATTTTATTTTTACGATTTTTCTCCTCTACCAATTATTTATAATTACCTCATGCCTCATATGATTTATCGGTATAAAATTACTCTTCTAGAAGAATATAGTGTTGTTCTAACCTTTTAAGCATCTCTACTTATTGTTGTCACCATCATAGCTTAACAAATTTCTTGCTTTAATCGCAATGAATAAATAACTGAACTTCATGAATCAATTTTTTCATTTGCTAAAATTTCTAAAGAATAGATTTGGTGTGGGAATGGGAAAGTTTTCAGAACTACATAACACTGAAGAGATAAGATAAAATACATTTTGATATATAAAAGAGTCTATTTATTTTTTATTTCTTACTTTGGTTGATACAAATTCAAAAACATTATATTAGTGGCATCTTCATTAGAATTATGCCAACACATTTTTAGTCCAATAACTACAAATAACACTCTAAAAAACTATTATATCTTCCATCATAAAATTCAATAAATCTAATTCTAAAATTTTCTAAAAATTACTCTAGAATAAATTAGGAATACAATCTCATATTTTGAGAAAAGTTATGTATATATTGTTAAGTTTTTTCTGCACCCTCTTTAAAAAATTGTAAAAAAATAAAATATATATTCTTTTCATTTTTAAATTTAATTCATGCTGCAGATAATTCACCCTTCAACTAAATATAAATAGCTCAATGCAAAAGATTCAGATAATTAAGGTTGAAAATGTATTCGTCAAAAGTGAGATTCAAGTACAATCAATATTCTACCAGCTGATGTTTTACTTAGTGTTGATATCTGCTGTATATCTTCTTCTTCACCATATTAAACTTGCCATGCATTAATCATCCTTCGCTCGCAAAAGGATCTCATTCGATCGCATGCATCATTCAATAAGCCCGCAGGCAATCCGAAGAACAATCTAACCCAATTCTTCAACCCCAGGATGGAGCCTATGAATATATCAAATCAAACCTTTAAATGTCAGCGTACGTGATTCTATTCTTGCATGAAATAGTCCAAAGTATTCAAGTTATTGAGATAATAATGATTACAAATATGTAATTACATGCAGTGAGCCGATTTGAGATCACTTATTTATTTTATTTATAATTTAATATGGAATAAAAAATATTTTATATTCAAAATAAATGTTATTTTTTTATTAAATATTGCATTAAATATTAATGGTGGCATTTAATAAAAAAGGAAAACACTAAAAAAAAATAATTATTTTGAGTATTTCCAAAAAAAAGTTGATTTACGAATTAAAAGTATTATTAAAAAAATAATGCTAAATATCCATTAACTATTTAAATGTTAAATTTAAAAAAAAAAAGATATATTAAATAAGTATGCAGATAAGAATTAAGAAGCTGCGTCATTATCCTAACCTGGCACAACCAAGACAGACTCTTCTTTCATCAATTCTTTAGCAAAATCCATATCACTCTCAATGCCAAGAAGGCGCGTGGTGTCCACCTCGACCTGTATAAAATTCAAAAGCAAGTCATGCAATATTTCAGCCATTAGCAACTCCTCAACAGATTACCAAAGAATTTATATATGCACATATACCATCATGAACATGGATCCCTGAGGCCTGCAGTAGCATCTGAGCACTTCAATTTTCTCCAAACCTCTAAATAAGGTATCTGCAGATAACTCCAATAACATGACAACATTCTCATGAAATTCCTCATTTGCATCCGAGAGGACTGTCGGAACTGCAGCCTGCTCCAACGTAAATTAGCACCAAATTAGTAGTAAGCAATAGAGCAGAACAGATTAAACAAGAAAGGTGGTATCTTGAAACCTGAACCACTGAAGCTGGGCCGGAATACACATTCATTAGTATTTCAGTTGCCTCCCTTACCTATCACAGGCAAGATCAAATCATACATAGATATACCAGAATGATTAAATCTTATAATATATCTATTAATTAGTCATAAATTATTTATATATTAAAAAAAATCATACTCTTTGAAGGGTGCCTTGCGGATCGCAAATGACTAACCAGCCAAGACGCCAGCCAGGAACCATCCAACGCTTGGCCAATGATCCGATTGTGATTACCGGTGCTAGATGGGCAAAGGAGGCCATGGGAACGAAACTGACGCCTCCAAAGACCATTCCACCATAAACCTCATCGGCAATTATGGGAATGTTCAAATCCCTAGCAATCTCGGCAATCTGCAACGGGAGAAATCCTTAGCTTGAAATATATAGGTCCATTCCATCCAATCCAGAATCGATTAAGACTGGCTGTAAGTTGGCTCCAAATTACCTTGAAAGTCAAATTTATAGCCCTAATTTGCACAATGTGCAACAGGATTTTGGGGGGAAAGAGAGAGAGAGAAGGGGGAGAGTCGTCCAACCTGGAAAAGATGATGAGCCGAGAAAGTAGCGCCAGAGGGATTATTCGGGTTGATAACTACGATGGCTAGGGTTCGATCATCCGCAAGAGAGCGGATCTGAGTGGGATCAGCTTCCCAGCGGCGCGACGGTAGCAAGTCATAGTAACGACAACGGACACCGGCAAGGTCGCAGGCGGAGTCGTATAGAGGGAATCCTGGCCGGGGAAGAAGAATGTTGCCGCCGGCGGAGGATAGAATGTTGAGAACCAAATGAATGGCTTGGGTGGCACCTGAGGTGAGGAAGACGTCGGCGTCGGAGACGTGGAAGGGAACAACTTCAGAGCGGGCGCAAAGTTTCAACACTTTGGTTAAGTGCTCTGCCACCGCGCTGCCAAATCATAAATTTTTACGGCGTTAAATCAAATTCACATATATGTTAAATCACATGCTTAAACTTTAAAATGGAAATCTCCTTTATGACGAGGAACTATCCGCTATCACTTTATGTTGTTCGGGTGCGCTTGGCGATCTATAAATTTCGATCCATCTAGATGAGCAACCCACACCTATTACTACTCATGACCAACATTTTTTGGGTCCCTCGAAAGGGGCGCTGCCGCCTGAGGGAATCGAACCCGAGATGAGGGCACCCACCCATGCTCGCCCACCAACAGACTAATTTATAATCAAGATATTTAACTAATAGATTAAAATGAGCTGCAGAAAAAATAATATTCTTAAGATAAGA
The DNA here is from genome assembly GCA_022539455.1 of Dendrobium nobile. NCBI lineage: Eukaryota > Viridiplantae > Streptophyta > Magnoliopsida > Asparagales > Orchidaceae > Dendrobium > Dendrobium nobile. The sequence goes on along the minus strand of CM039721.1, from coordinate 177,109 downwards.
TTTAAAAATTAAGAAACTGACTGCTTTATCTATATATAAAAACAAGGAGATACATGCACTTAGAATAAAATATGTTATCTCTTTATATTTTCTATTTTTCTTATAATAAGTTACAAATGAAATGAATTTAGCAAGTAGCATTAAAGGGCTTTTTGGTTTATTTAAAAAGAATAAATAAATAATATATTTGAAAATTTTATAATTATTTGAATAAATATAAAATACACGTATGCAGTTTTTTTTATTTAACTTGAATTAAAATAATATGTAAAATCTAATGATGACAACAATTGGCTGCTGGCTATAATGGCCATTAGGCCCATTACAAATTAATAATTTAATTTATTTGTAATTATGATTATGATGAGGGTAAAGTAGATATTTCAATTTTTAATTGAGATGACGAACATTTAACCTAAAATACATTCAAAGGCATATAATATTTTATGAAAATATAGATAAGTGTTATTATATTATTTTTCATGACCAATATCATTTAAATTTAAGAAATTCATAACATCTTATAATAATTAATAAGATCTATTAACAGAATCGATCCTGTCCACACGTTGCTTGAACAGGATCGTCCTGCAATATCCTATCCACACATTAAAGAAACCACAAAAAACTTTACAAGGAGTTCTTCCTAAAAAATATCTAATTTAATTTTTAATAATAAAATAAAATAAACTAGTAATATATAATCAAATTCACTGTCGAACAATAAATTTTTAAAAACATTAAAAATCACGCTTCGACAGATCAATGGAGTTTAAAAAGAATTTTATTATTATGATTACGTACGTCCAAAATAAAAAATAGAAAAGGAAGCTGACCGGCGAGCAGGTGGGAGGCCGAAGGAAGGAGCATAGGAGTCGGTGAGAGAGGAAGTGAAGGCGGAAGAAAGAGAATCTATGAAGGGCGGCCGGCCGCCGAGAAATTGAGGATAAGCTGCGGGATCGCCGGGGCCGAGAGAGATAACTGTCTTCTCAGTGTTAGACAAAGCCTGAAGCTCAGCCATCACTCCTCTAATGGAAGATTTCACTTCCCAAAGCACTGTGTTGCAGCCTATCATTTTTGTCTTTGTAGCCGTTGTTCCTCCATTAATAATGTTCTTCTCTTCATTTGAAACCTATACACATATTTATATAATTATAAAGAAAATATGGTGAGAGAGAGAAAGAGAGAAAGAGATTGGAAATTGTGAAAATTAATTATACCTGAGAAATAGGGGCCATTGATGTAAAACAGGAAGAGAAAAATTAATGCTTTCAGCTTGTTCTTGTGATATGCAGACAAACGGGTGGAGTACTGACGGAGAACTCTTTAACTAGACACTTGACAGAGAAAATAAAATGAAGTAAAATAAAAAAATAACGTGTTGATTTGGCAACCATGTAATACTTGTCCTTTTTGCCGAGGCCCAACTGGCTAAGCCAATCAAGCAACTGTGACCGCCACATGCATTCATTGCAACATCAAGCAAATGCATGGATCATGGATGAATCTTGGACACTCGATCGAACTAAACCCTAAAGTCATCAGTAAGTGGTAGAAACTTCTAATATTATATCCTAATTACAAAAAAATTTCATCTTAAATGAAGCTTAATTTAATATTAAAGTGACAGTTAATTATCATATCTAGATGTGCAGCCGGGTGAAAGTCCGACAATGGTCGGCGGCTGGGGCGATGGTCCGACGATGGTCGGGCAGAAATCTGGTAGCGGTCGTGATGTTGAAAGTATTGGAAGAATTTTCTTGGCCACAATTAACATTGATGTTGTAGCCAAGGTTACCCCCAGTTCAAGTTGGCTTTCTCGAATGTAAAGCATTTACGACTAATAACTGAAGAGATATTAAGCAATACATATTTGTTATTGTAGATAGATTGCACTCAATATTGAATGGCTTCATTTGAACCTGATAGAAGATCATGGTAAAGGAATGACCTCGCTTTAACCATGTTAAGGTCGTTGATGTGAATTGCCTTTTAGATTGCAGTAAAGGTTACCCCCAGTCAAGAATCACTTCCCACAAAATTGATGTATTGATGACTAATAATTGACAGGAGATAATGAATGTTTTCTTCCCTTGGCTCTTAATATTGAAGAACTTCTTTTGAATTTGGTAATATATCATGATAAATGGCCTCGATTCAATTATGCCAATGACATTGATGTGAATGACCTTTTGAGGTTGCGACAAAGGTTTCCCCCAGCCAGGGATTAATCATCACAGACGATGCCAAATTGTTATGTCGAAATATCCGTGACGGTAGAGATATATGAAGTTTAACATATTAGCCTTATATGAATATACATCACACATATAGATAAAAAGAGTATGGTGCAATATTTGTTATTGCAGATAGATTGCACTCAATATTGAATGGCTTTATTTGAACCTGATAGAAGATCATGGTAAAGGAATGACCTTGCTTTAACCATGCTAAGGTCGTTGATGTGAATTGCCTTTTAGATTGCAGTAAAGGTTACCCCCAGTCAAGAATCACTTCCCACAAAATTGATGTATTGATGACTAATAATTGACAGGAGATAATGAATGTTTTCTTCCCTTGGCTCTTAATATTGAAGAACTTCTTTTGAATTTGGTAATATATCATGATAAATGGCCTTGATTCAATTATGCCAATAACATTGATGTGAATGACCTTTTGATGTTGCGACAAAGGTTTCCACCAGCCAGGGATTAATCATCACAGACGATGCCAAATTGTTATGTCTTGAAATATCCGTGACGGTAGAGATATATGAAGTTTAACATATTAGCCTTATATGAATATACATCACACATATAGATAAAAAGAGTATAGTGCAATATTCATAAAAAACAACAAAAAAATTTATATGGGAAACCCTAAAAAGGTGAAAATTTATGGGGCCTGATCCAATTTAAACGAATCCACTAATATTTACGGTTGATTGCAAATAATAACCCTCCTTGGAGGAGGGTGATGACTCAATATAGCAAATACATATTTTATAGTGCTCTTTACTTGATAGTTATTCTTAAAATAGTATTTTATATGTTTGCTTGGTAAGTACGACTGTAATCGACAGGCACGATGGTCGGAGGAACCATAGCCAGCAGTCGATGGTGGTCTTAGTGTGTCGTAGTCCATGAGCGATAGTGATTAGAGTGTATCGAAGTCAGAGTGTGATGGTGGTCTGATGGATAGTAGTCGGTGGGAGATAGTGGTTAGACGGATCGTAGTTGGGCGACGATGGTTGGAAGGACCTTAGTTGACTGGCAAAGGTTATCAGATGGGCTGTAATCAACTGGTGACAATGGTCAAAAGGATCATAGTTGATAAGAGACTGTGGCTAGAACTCATAATCAGGTGATATTGCTCGGAGGAAGGCTTGTTAGTGACTTCCATATAGAGGTTCGACAGTCACTGTCGGCCAAAGCTTCACCAATGACGGCTTGGTGATGCAGATTCATCGGCGGTGATGCTAAGGTGGAGCTCCAGGAGTCTTCAAGCTTCATAGCTCTTCACTTCTTCCTCTCCCCTCCCGATTTCCCTCATATGAAGAATGAGCGGTCTATTTATAATTTTTTGAGAGTGCATGACTAATAAATATGAAAATGATCAAGGGAAAGTTGGGAGTGCATGATCAAACGGACGGCTCATATTGATCCCCATGATGGTGGAACATTTATCAAGTCTCTAAATGCCCAAATAATGTTAGAATTAGGAGATATTGGGCTCATTGATTAGTCTTGTCAAGCCTCTGATTCAAATATAAACATGTTATATTTAGATATTATCTGGCCATCTAATTTGTGCTTTGAGCCTTATAATTATATTTTAGGCCCTCGATTTGGACTCATTTGGTCTTGGATTGGATTGATTTTGGTGCGTTAGGTTCATCTATTTAAGATGTTTAATTTGATTATAAGTTCATTGAAATCGGAGTTTAGATGATCCCTAGTATAACATCAAAAATTTATTTTGATCGGGCATAAATCTTAAGGCAAAAACAAGTTATGATCTTCTAAAATTTAATTCAAAATCATATGAACTCCAATTTTAGCAAACTTTATAGTCGAAATGAATGTCTCAGAAAAATGGACGCTACGACACCAAATTTGACCAATTCGAGCCCAGATGGGCCCAAATCGAAGACTCGAAGCAAATTTGGAATACTATGATATATATATATATATATATATATACACACACGATATTTGAAATACTATGACACGTATTTTCTAACTTTTGGAGTTTCAACGTCTGAAAATAAGGCGGCAATTGATATATCATTAAAAATTATTTTGATTGAGCACAAATCTCAAGGCAAAATTAATCAAGTTGGAATCTTTTGAAATTAAATTCAGAATCAAGAATATTCTAAGAATTTTAAAAAAATAATATTTTTTTTAAAAGAGAAAAGATAAATAAAATGTTTCTCCAAAAAAAGAATGAGAAAAAAAAGCACAGGGCTAAAAAAAAAAAAAATCTATTTAAATAAAAGGTGGCTAGGCCCACACACACAAAAAAAATCTCTTACAACAAAACCGCGCACAAAAGGCGTGTCTTTTTATCGGAGCATGATTAATATATGTTTTAATTCATATATCAATGTCATAGATTTTTCAATTCTATATATGATTTCAATTAACTTTATATTAACTAATATATAAATGTTAATATTTATTAATATAAATATATCTCTTATTGATATATGTTTATTTTAAATAAAAATAAATAAATAAATGAATAAATAAAATTATATATATATATATACACACACGGTATTTGAAATACTATGACATGCATTTTCTAACTTTTGGAGTTCTGACGTTTGAAACTAGAGGGGCAATTGATATATCATAAAAAATTTTTTTTGATTGAGCACGAATCCCAAGGAAAAAAAATAATCAAGTTGGAATATTTTGAAATTAAATTCAGAATCATATGAACCCCAATTTTAGCAAACTTATAGTCAAACTAAACGTCTCAAAAAAAGAAAACGGACCCAACGACACCAAATTCGACTCAGTCTGAGCCCAAATGAGTCTAAATCCAAGACTCAAAACATATTTGGAAGGGTCAAACCATAATTTAAATTAACAAACGATTTCCAAACGTGACATGCTTATAGTCGAATCAAGCGTGTCGACGAGACAAATCCAACGAGCTAAGATCACCAAATTTTGATATTACTTAGACACTCAAATACTTGACAAAGAATCTATGATCAAAGGTGATCAATATTGATCGTCCATTCAAATCACTCCCAACTTGCCCTTGATCTCTCTCATATTTACTGACCATGTCAAACAAAGTTAAAATAAAATACAACAAAATTTTGATAAAAATACAACAATAATATAGATTTAAGATTAGTTTACTTATTTTAAATAATATTCTATTTAATTAATATTAATAATTTTTTGAATTATCGAAATTTATAAGAAAGCAATAAAGAAATAGTTGTAAGACCTCAAATCCCCAAAATAGACTATTTAAATCATATATAATCTAATCAACAAATGGATTATCTATTAATTAATAAATTATGAAGTTAATTAACTCATCATTTCTATTTAGATACATTAAATAAAAGTAGTATAAGGTATGACTAATTAAATTTTTTATCGAATTGAAATAAAATTATAATTAACATAAATATCTTTATAAATTATTAATGAGTTATTTAATTAAATATAATAATTTTCATTAAAATAAGTTATAAATAATATTAATTTATATGAATTAATGTCTACTTAATTAATGAATATTAATTATTAAAATTAGTTTACTCATTTTAAATAATTCATCTCATTTTGCTAGGCCCTACTGTTTGCTTTCCCTGTATTTCTTCGTTCTGTTCTTCTTCGGCTCCTTCGTCGCTTGTTCGACTTCGCTCCTCGAAGACGTTACCTTTCTGTTTGATCGGAAGTTATGAAATTTTGATCGGAAGCAACGACGGGAGCTCGCTCGCTGTGAAGGTAACTTTCTCCCTTTCGCGCGCTTCTTCGGAAATTCGGGATTTACCACGAAAAAGGGGTAATTTTCCGTCTACGGCCGCTTTCATTTACCGTGAGATTTGATTTTGCATTTTAAGCTGTTTGGCTGGATTTCGCTCAAATCCACTTCAAATCCGGCATAAATCCTGCTACCAAACAGTCCCTAAGGGTTTAGGAAATCGGGAGGGGAAGGAATCCTACTATGGTTTTAGCGTGAAGTTTGGAGTTGTGATGGTTGCATGAAGGCTTGATCTTGAAATTGAAGAAAAGATTCTTATTCTAGTTATTCAACTGGAAATACATATTGCTCAACTTTGGGCGGCAATTCATCTCGGTTGCTGATTCACTAGAGAAAGGCTTCATTTCCAGAATTTCCTCTTCCGCTTCTGTCAAAGGTATACTTTTTAGTCTTTCCGGGTGTTCAAATTATTGTTTTTGTTGTATTTTTTGGGTCAATTCCTCTTTTAGTAAGTTTACACGACTATTCTTTGAAATGTTTGTGCCAAAGACTTCAAAGAATTTTGGAGTTGACCTGGGAAATTGCTATTGGATATCTTTTTGTTTTTTCTTTCGTTTCTGGATATTGATAAGTGCAGGGCAGATTTAGAGCAACAGTTACTTTCCTCTATTGTGATCTGGAGGTCACAATTTCGAATCATGAAAATAGCCTCTCACGACCCTACCCTACTGAATTTTGAAAATCAGTGTCCTTTTAATACCAGCTCCCTTATGCTTTACTAAGCTATTGATGACCGCATGACTTGCTTTATAATGAAGTTTTGCTGCATGATGGTAGGCAATGGCTAGATCAGTTGATCCACCAAATGGCACTGGAAATCCTGGAAAGCATTACTATGTGATGTTGCAAAGCCTCTTTGAGATTGACACAAAGTATGTGCCGATCAAGCCAATTGGTAGGGGAGCATATGGGATTGTTTGTTCCTCTGTGAACAAGGAGACAAATGAGAAGGTTGCAATCAAGAAAATTAATAATGTATTTGAAAATCGTGTCGATGCGCTTCGAACATTGAGGGAAGTGAAACTTCTCCGTTACCTACAGCATGAGAATGTCATTGCTTTGAAGGATATAATGATGCCGCCTCATAAAACTTTTAGGGATGTTTATTTGGTCTATGAACTCATGGATACTGACTTGCATCAGATTATCAAATCTCCTCAGGCACTCTCCAATGAACATTACCAATATTTTCTCTTTCAGGTATATTTATTTTCTAATGCTTTGTTGATAATTTCTTGCATATTGGGACATTTAATTTTACTATGATTTGATGCTTCTATTGTTTAAATTGTTTGTGAAGTGCTCTTGTAGCTTTGTTTAACCTAAAGAGTGTCTTCATGGAAGCTTTGTTTAATTCAATGACACTCGGGCTTGTATTTTTTGGCTTCAACAAGGGATGCCTCTTTCTCCGACAAATGCTGCTCAGCCTTCTTTGACTCAAGGGAAACAATCTTGGCCTCCGTCTTGTCCAGGCAAGCTCCATTTTCGTCCCTTTTCTTATTCAGATCGAATCGCCTCTTGGCAGCCTTCTTCGTGGCTTTCTATGCAAGGTGAAAAATGCTCAATGGTGCATTTGCGACCAAGGTTTAAAATTGCGTAACTGCGCCTCGAGGCGGTTTTCGTCCGTGAGGCGAGGCGTAAGCCTCGAGGCGGTCTGAGGCGTAAGCCTCACGAACACAGAATTGCGTAAATGAAAAATTAAGGGTTTTAGCAGGAAAATAATGGCAATAGTGGTAAATAAGAAAGTAGATGCAATAAAATCATGTCCCAAAGTACAAAAACACAAAATATTAGTTTAACAAAACTCCCAAAATACAAAAAAACATATAAAATGAAATCATATCCCATCACTAAATGGGTCTTCAAGTGAATCTTCTTCTTCAATTGTATCTATGAATGCCATGTCATCATCATCTTCAACATGACTCACTTTTCTCTTCCCTGTTCATTAAGGGGCTGTTTGGTTGCCTGAATTAGGAGGGTAAAGTAAAACAAATACATGTATTTACTAAATTAGGATGTTTGATTAATTTTGAGGGGAACATAAGAAACCCATCGGATGCATTAGGCGTGTAATAAAAAGTCTATTTTGCGGTAATTAGAAACCCGCTCGAATCGAGCGGGTTATAAATTCGCTCGAAGATTTGCTTGGCGTCATTGCTGTTCGGCTTCATTGCTTCGCAGGTGGTGCAAGATTACAGAAGAGGGTTCTTCGGCTCCTTCGTTCTTCTCAGACTTCGCGTGACGAGGACGTTCCCTTTGCCTGTCCGATCGGAAGTTGCGCCATTTTCATCGGAGGTAAGGACGGGAGCTCGAGTTCGCATCGTCGTTGCTGTTCGGCTTCATTGCTTCGCACGAGGTGTAAGATTGCACGAGAGGCTTCTAGGGCTCCTTCATTCTTGTTCGGCTTCGCTCCTTCGACCACGTTACCTTTGCCTGTCCGATCGGAAGTTGCACATTTCCATCGGAAGTAAGGACGGGAGCTCGTTGAAGGTAAATTTATCCCTTTCTTTTGATCTATCGTCTACATTTATTTGACGTTCTTTTGATCCATCGTCTACATTTAATAAATTTTCAATGAGCGGAGAACGAACGTTGATGGCGCAGGTCGGTGGCGGCGATCTGGTTGAGAGGCTGCCGCACGCTCTTTTGCTTGATATTCTTTCGATGCTCGACGTGGAATCTCTCTGTTCGGCTGCCCCTGTTTGTAGAGCCCTTCGAGGTCACATGAATGGAGGGATCATGATTGTTTGGATGCACGGTGGCAGTTTATGTTTAGGTGAAAGCTGAAGATATATGGGTGCAAAATGGTGAGGGTCCTTGGAACGACGAAGAGGTTCATGTGGAGTTGGGGTTGGGTTAGCAAGGTAGGGACTCTTGTAATGTGAGGTCTAGTTGTAGAGCATCCAGTGTGCGGGAGATGGAGGAGAAGTGCATTGATGTTATTGTGAAATGAATAAGAAGTTAGGTTCTGATACCACTTGATATAATTAGGGCACAAGAAAAAGGGACCGGGGAATCAAATCACTAAGAAAACTTGCAATTTGCTTCAATTTTTATAATACCGCAGAACCCTTACATTGCTTTCTTTATTTATAAGAGGATTTAATATGTGATAAAATTATAAAAGGATGTAATTTTTTGGTAATTATAAGTAATCTAAAGCACAATACAAATATTAAACCAAAGATCTTTCCCAAACGAAAGCCTTAGTGAGCGCCAATTTACATCTGTCTTTTTTTGTGGATTGAGATTTGACTTTGCCTGCATTTAGAAACTACAAAATATTGGTTGGCATGTAAAAATATCCATGCCGCGTGACTCACTTTGCTCGGTTTTGAGAGTTTTGGAAGGCTTCGTTTGAAACATCTTTCATATTGTTTTTTACAACAATTTTTTAGTTAATTTTTGTACTAAAAAGCTGTTTTAGAAAGCAAGAAGAAAGCTAGCCCAAACAAAGTTTAAACAATCGGTGATTACTTTTATAAATACACTAGTAATAATGACAAAAAAAATATTACAAATGCACTGTTATTATTTTACTTTGGATATATCTAACCAAACAAGGGAAACATTTCTCCTGCGTTTACTTTACAGACAACCAAACAGCCTCAAAGTATTTGGAATGCACTGCATTTACTTTACACTGCATTTATTTTACATTGCGTTTGCTTTGCAGGCAACCAAACAGCCCCTAAGAGAAAAGAACATTATCATGTATTCATGTTCATAGCTCACTTGACATAAATGTAATGTAATAGCATATAAGAAGTTGTGGAATACCTTTACTTGATTGATGTCCTGCAGAGCTAGTGGATGTGTGTGGTGTAGTACTAGTGGATGTGCCAACTTGATCTGCTTCGCCCCTCAAGACATCCACACTTAGATCTTCTAACTGTAAGTCTGATAATGACAAATCTGTCTCATCATTTATGAACCATTCATTATCAGACGACACATCATCACACACTAATGGGTCCTCATCAACCTTCAACCCCTTATTCCTCAACCTTCTCTCTTTCAACCTCATCTGCTTCGCCCCTCAAGACCATCCATCTGACATAATAGTCACACCAGTCTCAATTCATGTCCTTTTAATCTCCTGAATGCTCCGCTCTGTGTTCCGCAGCTCCTCTTTTAAAATCCATGTTCGCAACTCATACATGGAAGGTGCCTTCAACCATCTTTCATACAATCATACAGACCGCAACATACTGAAGTAGGCAGGCGATGTAGCAACATTAAATGGTATTGCATTCTCAAAAAAAAAATCTCCCAATGTCCATGCAAACCTGTCGCCGACCCTCTCTAGTACTAGCTGCAGGCATCATCTCTGCTTCTCCTCTATCCACTCCTGGAGTAGTCATATACTGATCCATAGGACCCCGTGCACCTCTACTATGTATAGTGGAGGAAGAGCCCTTTCCACTCTCGCTCCCAAAATATACACCATGCTCGACCCTTTCATCAAATTGCTCATGTTGTAAGTGTTTAGCAGTGGTAGTTTTTTTCATGTAAGCACTTATTTCTTCCTTCACATTGTCCGGCACTTTTGCACAGGGTGCTACATTTTTGTGCGAGTATGATAGATGTTCCTTCATGCGGGTAACACCTCCCTTCACTACTTTATCGCAAAAATTACATTTCAAATATACATAGCTCTTCTCTCCGCCGCCAATGTCAACTTGTACACTATACTTCCAAGAAGGGTCCCTCCGCAATGACGTATTCGTCTTTTCTTTACCTCTAACCATGTCTCCTAAAGCAAAAAATCAAATACACTAAAAAAAAATAAAAAAAAACTAAACCCTAGTTTCTCTTAAACTTGCAAAATATATCCCTAAACTTAATAAAAATACCTAAAATCCAATGTGGAGTACTCCTTGAGGGTGGCTGGAAGTTTCCACTTCGCCGGAGAGAGGCGGCGCCAGCGGGAGGAGCGGCGGGAAGCAAGGCCGACCGCGTGAGGGGGCTCGGAATCGCGACCTGGAGCTTGCGGGAGGGAGAAAGGTCGGGTAATGCTGAAGTTTACGGGTTAAAGGAGAGAAAAAGACTTCATTTTAAGTGAGTGGACCCTACCCAGAGAGGCGTACGCCTCACAATGAGTTGCGCAATTGCGCCTCTGAGGCGCGCCTCAGCCCCAGTGAGGCGTACGCCTCTTGAATGCCCAAAATTGCGTAGGCTATGAGACGTTTTTGTGCAGAATTGCGCAAAGGCGCGCCTGCCTCTAATTGCGCAATTTTAAACAGAGTTTGCGACTCACCTCATTTGCCTTCATTCAGCTAGCCAGCATCAAGCTAGTGTGCAGGGGTTCGAGGATCTAGTTGTGGAGTTCATAGGAGAGCTTTGTCACGGCTTTGCAGTGAAGTTTCTTCTAGACTTTCGTTGGCTGGAATATCTTGGATATGCGCATGTCAAACCGACTCTTATCAACCGCTAGCTCAAACTCATTCGGGGTCCTTGTGGTAGCATCACCATTTTCATGATGGTGTAGGATGCACACCAACTCAAGACAAATTCATGAGCAAACAAGCTAGCTGCAATTCATAATCTTGTGCAAATGTCCTTAGGAAATCTCTTGTAAGTGGCCTTAGTCACATTACTTAATTATGCCTTGGAACGTGATCTCTTCACCTCTATTCGAAAATCTTCTCGATGAATTCCTCAACCATGCTCTTCAAATCCCTCTAACCTAGCTAATCACATCAACCATAATCAGAAATGTCGGATGCAAAGGCATTTCTTTCAGCAAATTTTAAACACCACATTGAGAGTAAGGCAGCAACCATTGCTCCCATGATATTTCAATATTAACGGGCAAGTTTCAATATACCTTTATACCAACATACTCATTATTATCTCCAACTTGAATCAATGAAATCAAAGCATAATTCTTGTGGCGGCGCATACTCAGTGCTATTGGGATCCCAATCCCCATAATTATTGCCCCATCAGCCTCATTGTCCCCCATAATCTATTGTCCAACAATCATGATAGTTTGCTAAACACAAAAATGTACACTACATGATACCATGTTTTGATATCACGATCTCGTAACCACCTTTCTGCTACACTATGGTGCCACCTGGCGGGCGGGAGAGGGGGTTGGTTGGTTGGCTAGGGAACTAGTTAGCTAATTAGTTAGTGTAATGGTAAGCTCACCCACATCATTTATTAGTGTTCAACAATATTTTTCTTGGGGCCCACAACACAGCTCTATCACTCTCGTCCTGTCAAATTCTTCTACAATATTTTAGCAACTCATTTATAAGTACATTTTCCTCTCATCTTCATGAAAAAGATATGTTGTAATTCTCTCATCTACCTATTGTAGTTGTACCTAACTCTTTAAGGACTCCGCTTTATGTATTCTGCTCAGAAGCTCAATAAATCATCTCGACTAATCACATAGTTGGCGTAGCTTGCTTGATTGAACCACTCTAAAAGTTCATGGTGTTTGACACTGTTTCTCTTCTTCTATCTTTATGGTTGATTAGTCTCTCTTTTCCTCCTTACCAAGCATTCTTTGAAGACAACATGCTTCCATTTTCTCTATTCTCGAACCTTTGACACGTTTACTCGTTAATATCTAGACTTGACGAGTTTTCATCATCAACAAAAAACATTGTGTGATGAGTGATGGGGCATCACACGTGATTTGTGGAACATCATAGGTGCAATTCACGATTGGGTTCAAGTGTGAAGGCACAAAGGTGGACTTGATGAGTTCTCATATGGGCACAAAGGCGGACTTACTAATGACAATTCACACTAAGGTGCAGAGGTGATAGTTGGCTAGCTGTTACATATGTGCCCAATGTTAGAACTAAAGACGAAGGAGGACTGGTGGCTATTAGTGTGAGTGGAAGTGTTAGGAGTTAGTTTTCTATCTTGTTAAGAGGTATTTATATGGATATTTTGTCTTAGAATTTGCCTAACTAAATGTTTCTCATGGGTTAAAGGAGATGCCCAAATTCAATCGAGCTAAGTCCCGATGGCTAAGCTAAATGCTCATTTCAGATTAATCTAGCTTGGAGGAATGACTTTTAGTTCAATTAATTTAAAATTGTAATCAAGTTATCAAGTTAATTTTAAGAATTTTTAATCAATTCGAGTTGATAGGTCGGGTTTGGGTCGAACCGAGTTGACCCGGATCTAAACGGGTCAACCCGAACCCTACCCGTTTTTGCAAACGGGTAAGATGTTTTAACCAGGACCCAACCCGCACGGGTTGCCGGGTTGATACGATCCAACCCAAATTTAAGAGATTTGGCCGAAGAAGCGTGAACTGAGCTCCCGTCGCTACTTCCAGTTCCTATTCAAAGCCGGCAGCGAAGCAGCAGCAACAACGACGGCAGCGGGCGAAGTTCGCAACCGCGAGTGCGGCCAGTGGGAAGAATCCGCGAGTGCGAGCAGCGACAGCAACGATGGAAGACGGTCGGCGAGCCGCAAGTGCGGGCAGAGTTCGCGAGTGCGGGCAGAGTTCGCGAGTGCGGGCCGAAATCTAGAATGAACTCAGACTTTCGGGTCATTGTCGGGTTGATTTCGAGTTTCCGGGTCAACACGAACCCGACCCTTTTTTTAAATGGATAAATAATCCGAACCCGAACCCTACATGTTTGCCAACCGGGTTAACCCGAACATAGATTTTTCTGGGTCGGGTCTAGGTCGGGTTTTGGGTCGTGTCAAAAATTGACACCCCTACTTCAGCAGGACCATGACTATAATTATAAGGGGTGTGCTTTGGGTTCTAGCAAAATAACCTTTAGGACCACGTCTTACAGGACTATGATCACAAATTACAACTAACAAGCTTTGGTGCTGAAGTGATTTGATCTTTAGGACTAGGCCTTACACATATATCATAATAATATGGTCCATATCTAATTAGGAGAAACTATGCTAAAACAAAGATCTATTGAATTGAATTGCATCTTCAGGACGGTTCCTTTAAGACTTACGATGTTGTTGTGACCAATAGAAGAGAGGGATGGTTCCTTTGCGAGTTCATCGAAGTGAGGCAAAGTGAAGGAGTCTGCCATATTACTAGCTCCCAAAATGGTTAGAGATCTACAAAAGCTCATGGTAACACCATTTTAACCCAAGAAGAAGTATAAACTCATTTGGGATATCGTGATACTGCAATAATCATGTCAAGGGAAGACAAATAACTCTTTAGAATAGAGTTTTCATGACATTTGTATCAAATTCACCAGAGAGCTTATTGTATATCACCATGAAGAGTTCAATGACTCGTTACAATATAAAATGATACCACAACAGTTGAATTGAGGGGGATTTGGGTCGCCATGGCTCAGACCTAGTTGGGTTGATCGAGTTTATCTCCCTAGGCCTGTGAGATGTGGGATCTCATGTCTTTTTAGGGGTGTTCACCAAGGTGATTCAATCATCTGGTACAGGGCACATGACCCTATCCATAGGTTACCTTAATTTGGAAGCCTTTTGAGGTGAAACGATGTGAGATTTGTAGAAATAGAGGTTTGTTGATCCTTTATTTTTTGTTTCTTAGTTTGCTCTTGATTTGAGGTAAGTGAAACTAGAGAGGCAAAATGGGTTAAAATTAGGTCTATCTGACACTGTTGTGCTAAGAGATAATAACTTGTTTGATAGTCCATATCACATTCTATTAATAGTGGGTGAAACTAGAGGAAAGATCATTACTTCAGTGATTATTTTGTTAAGTATCACCAGTTGAGTGGGGGAATGAGATGTGCAACCTCACAATCAACTAAGAGATAAGTTTTTCATTTATATACTAATTCTATGACAAAGGGCCTTCTCATGAACTTGCCATTTCAATGGAAATGAAAAAATAACATGGTAGAGGTCAAGGAAAACGTCTACTCTAAAGGTTCTTGGTCAACCAAATGATCATGAGCCTAAGGTATGTAGGTTTGATGCAACTTAAGATTGTAACATCAACTTCTCTAAATCATGAAACTCTTCCAACTGAAGTCTGGCATTCCTCTCATTAGATAATGATGGCAGCTCTAACTCAAGAGGGAAGATTACTTCAATCACCCTGAAGGCCAAAGTCGTTGAATAGATTTAGTTAGTGTGCGGTAGGTGGTCTGTAGGCTTACAATGCCTCAGTAAACTTATGATGCCACTAAATGTCAATGAGAGAACCTGGCCATATTAATACTCAAAAAGATGTATCATTATTTGAAATGATGCTGTTGGACATGCCAAAGCGACAAACAATGACTTGAAAGAAAGTTGACACATTATTTGCCTTCACCTTTTTGCAGGGGATGCCTTTAGCCCGCTTCAAGAAGTAATCAGAAGAAGGAATCTATAACCATTGCGAGAGGGAGGGGCATAGGATCAATGATATCCATACCAGAGCTTTCAAAAGGCGAAGAGACCACAATGAGATGGAGTTGACCTAATAGAATTTTGTCATGAATTTGACATTGATGGCACTATTAGGAATGCTAAATACAATCATTGATTTGTAAGTTTAATAATGAGATCAAATTGATGAGCTCTGCAAAGCCATGTATCTCTCTTATGACTTTATGGCTTTCTTGTGATTGTTTTCTTGTAATTAAGGCAACATGATCACATCTAATCAAATGCGCATTGGTATATGGTGTCTTTGATGAGCGAAAATAACAAAACTCTTTTCTTACTCTGGTCAACAAGGTTTTTGTTATCATTAGCTTCCTTAGTCATATGTAATTTGTGAAGGTGACTTTTCAATTGGATTATTACTCAACTGCTAAGACTATGGGGGTTTGAGACTATTCGACAATGATTGTATCAAGAATTATATAAAGGATTAAGGGCTTGTTCTAAATCGAGGAAGCCATCATTAGTGGGTTGATTAGGTAGTGCCTAATGTTATTGAAGGCCGTTTGACACTATTGATCTAATCCAAAATAGATACCCTTCTTTGTATGGATGGCTCTAGTGTTCTTTAGGGTAACTAGCACTGGTGGGTTCATTGTTTGAATGAATCATCACAATAAAGCAAGCTTGTTGTGGCAGAATCATAGCTAGTTTAGACTCTTCAAAGGCCTCCATATGTAGAATAGATCATTAAGGGATCTATCTCAATGCATTGATGATGAACAACAAAACATAGGAGCTTATTGTCTAATACTCCAAAGACACTTAAAATGACACATCTTGAGGTTATATTGAAGACAATCCATAGGTCATGAAGGTGGATATTGTGGACCCTACTCTTGACAACCAATTCTTCAATTTAACATTTATCCTAGTAGTGGTTGAGGTTGTCCAAGATAAGGGTCATAACTTGGTAGGTGGCTTTGACATTCTTAAGTTTAAAAGGCATAACCTTTTTGCAATTTATACCAATGAGAGTGTGAAATGTGGCAAACCGCTCATCTTCATGGGCTATCTTGATCTGAGTATATCTAGATGAGTCATCAATGATGGAAAATATGCTATGAGACAATGCAATGCTATCAATATGCTCGAGAATGGGTAAAGGGAAGTATACCTTTTGATAAGCCACATTCAAATCATGAAAGTCAATGCATACACAAACCTATCCTTTTTTTCTTGTATACTGGAAAATATTGGTCAACAAATTGGGATACTTCTCTTTTGAAATGAAGTCAGATTCGATAAGCTTCTTTGTCTAAATGATCACTTCTTGTTCAATTTTCAATCTTATCCTACAAGGGGTTGCTTAATAGGGGGACTACTTCAGCCTTGAAGGCGAGTTTGTGGACTATTACCTCTAAGGTGGAATTTAGCATCTCAGTGTAACTCCAAGCAAAACAATCTTGAAACTTACAAATGAGCTTTATTAACCTTCAAGTATCAAACTCAAAGAGTAAATCACAATTGATGTTAGGCCGGGATAAACCCTATCATCACTATCATCATTCAGGCTTTGCCCTCCTCCAACGGTGACAACCAAAGGGAAGCTATTAATAACATGAATAATGACAACATGAGTGCTCACTTCATCAATACCCCATGACTTGCCCAAGTTACATATGAATATTCGTAGAAGACTAGGCAGAGAGTAATAATGCATACCCCATATAATAATTAGTGGGAGATGAAGAGCAAAAAAAAAAAATGGAATATCTTTATTGAAATCAAAAGCAAGCTCCCTATAGGAACACATGCATTGATCCTTGTGAGGAGCCTACACTATAAAATAGATTGGCGCATTTTTCACACTGCTCAAGAGGGGGATTAGAAACATATGCAATTCCATAACAAAATTTCTTGTATTCAGGGTTAACTCACACACAACTTGTAGGTATAGAGCATACTGGCACATTACTATTACTGATTCACAAATCATATATTTTATATAGAAGTTTGTAGGTATGTGGAATTCAATTAAGTCTGACATTTGACAGTGTTATTAAGGTTTGAGTTGCCACTGAGCCAAACTCCTTATGGCGGTATATGATAGCAATGAATGCTTTCACAAACTCCCTTTTGGCCCTGTGGTTGGAGAGAGTCGTTGGGCTAGGTATTGAGGTACTTGAGTCACACCCTCATGCACAATAAATGAACCGAGATAAATTGTCATGAGTTAAAGTGATGACTATGTGGGAATCCTAGTATTGTGATGTTGCTGTCTTCATACTCACTCACTCCCTTCACTCCCTTCTATGTGATGAAGAGTAGGTGGCTTTGGTTGTTGAGCCTTATATGTTGAGGGATGCTTATTTGAATGCTTAGAACTCGTCATAATTATTTGCTCTAGGTTTCACGCTAATATAGGTACTAGGGACTGCTTTGGCATTTCATGTTCTATATTGCCATATATGCTAACTTTATGTTATAAAGGTTGGGTACTTGGGTAGCCCTCAGACTAGAGTACTCAACACTTTGCAAGCATACTTGATGCACTGGTGGATGGTGAAAGGAATCATTTCATGCTCCTTGGCTTTTTTAGAAGAGCCTTGAAAAACGTATTAGCATCTATAATGTGAAATTTTGCCTGTCCTAAACTCATGAATTTGTAGAGATGAAGTAACTAAAACAAAATTTTTTCCCATTCTTATTGAAGCTCTACAATATAATCTAATCTAAATTGAGCTTCAGGGAAAAATGGTTGAAATAATCCAAGATTTTCACATTCATTAAGCAATGCAATTCAACTAAGTATCATTCACATCTTCGATGACATATAAGGTATGGGAATAGGGAAAATTGGCTCATCCCATGGAATAATGAGACTCTTTCCATTGTCTCGAACCTTGGCCATATATGGTGTAAGAACTTTTAGATTATATCATTGTCTCAAATTGTTTTGTACTCCATCCACAGGAGACATAGGTGGGCGAATCACCACCTTTTTTCATGTATTTTTTCGAGGTTGTTGAGGTATATATTTGTGTTCATTATCATTCTCAAGGAACATCCATATGGTTCTTATACATTGGCTCTTGTTTTGATATATAAGTTTGGTGGAATATGGAACTGAACTAGTTTGATGTTTGATAATGTCATCATCGTTTGAGTTGTTGCCTCCCCAAAATCATTCGAGTAGTATAAGGTAACAATAAATGCTTTTGCTTGCTCTCTTATAACTCATGCTTGGAGGGAGTCGTCTAACTAGCTACTGAGATATTGGATTTTTGGTCATCCTCAACATCTAAATCGAAACAAGCCAACATGAGTTGAAGCGATGAGGGTTGGGGAATCTTAGTCCTTAAGAGAAATTATTATAAAAGAAATAACCACCACAAAACATGAGGTATGAGTAAGCATTTCTTTCATTGATAAATGAGAAAAGAAAGTCTCTTAACTTGAGAACTGGGAGGGAAGCACCCTTCTCCTTCAAGTTTACAACTTCAATATTTTCTACATAAGTTATTAAAATAAATTCAGTTACAGAATCTAATTATAATTGACCTAGAGTTGGAACCATTGAGATTGATATGACAAGAGAAGGGAGAGTCATTTGTTTACCCATCTTTGCCTAGGTGGGACCTTTCCTCACAATTCGATGGCCGGTACGATTTTCTGGATTGCATAAGGGCATTTTGTTGTTAAGTTCAAGCTTGAGTGCACAAAGTCAAGCTTGACAACCTGCATGGATGCAAAACAATAACATGGAGGGGAAATTGTGGTAGACCGACGAAAACTCACATGAACGTGCAACGGAGAGGAGATGTTGTTGTTATTGTTGTTGGTTTAACTTAGAATGTACCTAAGTAGCATCAAAATCTAAGGGAGCTGCTTAAATCCAATTGAGTTGGCTAAACTAAGTGCTCAAATCAGGGCAAATAAGGGATGATTGTAAGCTTAGTTAATTTTTTTTCCTAATTTTAATCTCATAATCAAACTGATATTAGAAAACTTTTAGGGCAATTCAAAAGCAATCTAAATTTGCTTAAGGTGAGTTTGGGACCTATTGTATGACTAAGACTCAAACATGGTCAAATGGGGTCTATCCTAGGTCAATTTTAGTGAAATTTTACTCGATCAAAATCGATTCAAATTAATCTATGAAGGGTCCGAGGTCAAAATTTTATTAAAAGATAGTTTTAAAAGTGTGTTTATTAGGCACGAAAAATTCTTTAATTTTATTTTATCATAATATATTGTAGTATTTTTTAAATTTATAAATTGAAATGATGGAGTTTGAGCTTTGCGCTTTAAATCATATGTTCCATTCTACATTTGGGTCATTCAATTCTTAAAACATTGATCTTGATTTATGGATTAGGCTAGGCATGGTGCTTGTAGAATTTGATTGAACTCAAAATTTGTTGAATAGCTCGTTGGGTGGTAGTGCTCCCTAATTTTTTCCCATACAAGCACCCAACGCTATATGTTGGAGTGTTGCAGTGCTATAGGCTTGGGATGGAGACATATAGTGGAGCGTTGTGGCGCTCAAAACCTCGGCGCTATGATCCTATATGTTGCAATGTCACGGCACTGTAGAGTGAACTTAGAGACAGAGTGGAGCATCACGATGCTCCAGACCTAAGCACCGCAGTGTTGCGAGCCGGTCTAGGTAGTTTTCTTTCTCGTTTTTCATGTTTAACTTGAAATGTTGCGTCCTTTGGTGTATTGAAAAATATCTCTTTGTATGTTCTGAGTAGAGAATAAAGAGAGATAAGGAGAAAGTGTGACAAAAAGAGATGTATAATTTCTCCTAATTTTCATAGCGAATTCTTGGTGTGACATCGCTCTGTGGTTTTTTCCAAGTTCCATTCATGTTAAATCCTGATGTCTATTTCTTGTGATTTTTTTTTCTTCTTTGTTTTGTTCCGTGGTTTTACTTTCCAACAACAAAATATTTTCTTTCCATAACTTCTGATCAGGGTTGGGGTTGTTGGTTAAATTGTTTTGGGTTACTTCTTGCTTCTTTTTTATTCCTTTCCTAAGGCATATTATATGTCTAGCCAATTTAGGAAATTAAGCTTGTTTAAGTAAAATGATATGTTATTTCCATATTCTTAGCATACTTGTTAACTTTATTTAATTTGTAAAACCTTCTCTTTTGGAAAGTAAAGTGCTACATGAGAATGGTATTTAAGTTATTTTATTTTGATTGATTAGTGAAATTGTTAAACCCTTCTAGGCTTCACATTTGGGAGTGATTTGGAAGTTACTGGAATTATGCTATAGTGAAAATGTTTCTAATGCATATAAGGAATGTTGTGATGTGCAATTCCACTAGCAATACTCTTTCTCATTATTTGTTGTGGTTATACATGAGTCATTACCCTAATTATTAGCCTTCTCCAAACTATTTGAGGTTAATTATATGTTTGACATGTTAAATCTTTTTTGTGCATTACTTCTAGTTTATCATAATGCACATAATCATTTTAAATGATTTTATCCACCCATCTTATTAGCACATCATTTGACATCCTTTTATGCATGCTGAAACTTTGTACAAGCCAAATCTACCTAAGTGTAATATTTGTTATCTTATTAACGGACAAGCTAACTTTTCTACTTCTGCTCAAGTTGATATTACAATTCTATATTTTTGTTACGCTTAGCTATTAATGATTTATTAATCACCCAAAAATCAAATTCATGTAATTTAGTTAGTTATAATTGCAATTTAATAAAAAATTATCCCAAGTCTCAATGATATTCTCTTATCTTATAACCCATCTCTATTTTAGTCACCTAACATCTACTCTATTTGTCACATGTTATTTATATCCTATGCTATTGTATGATAGATCTATAATACTTATTAACACCTTGTGTTTACTTCATTTTTTTAATAATATTGGATCTGATAGTCTTATGAATTTCGCACCTACTAAAATTTTATATTATATGCTTAGCTTTTGTTCTACTAATCCTTAGTCAATTTTCTTCTAAATGTTTCCCCCATTCTTTGAACTTTTCTTTTATATTGCAAAATTACATTAGTTGGACTTTTGTCATCTTAAATAGCATAACTATAGTACCTCTTTTTGAATATTATTTATAAATATTTTCATAACTAATACAAAAATAAGAAGTGCTAATATTGATCCTTGTGATTGAGAAATTTTCTATCACCCAACCATAACTTCTAATGCCAGTGATTGCCTTATTATATATATTTTTGATAATTTCAACAAATATTTTGCACACATATTTTTTTTTATTGTACACTAAATCAATTGTTATGACGTTGATCGCATGCATCATTAACATCAATTAAAATCATATTGCAAATCCATTGTTTGCTTTCAATAATTTTCATCAATTTTCTTTTAACAAAACTTACCTCCATGGTTTACCTCACCCGTATAAATCCAAATGTGTTTTTTCCAATACTAATGTGATTTTTGCAAGGCTTTTTTTGTTACCTTCATTTTGAGATATAGGTTTTATTTCCAAATAGTTGTTAGGGGGTGTGAATCAAAGGGGTATTGAAGTTAGGCTAGATTTATTAATAGTCAAATCCAAATTCTATAAAAAAATAAGTCTGTAGATAAGAGCTAGCCACTTGATATTTTCATATAAGTATTGGAAATACTTGATTTGAGATGTAATCCAATTTTTATGTCCCTTAAAAATCTCCTATTCAAATAGGAGCATTCCAAATCAAATGTTATTAACCCTAAATATAGCTTTATCGTGTAGTATATACCAAGAGTCTACTCAATCGCATGAAAGCATCATGCAAGTCATCACTCTTAAGCTTTGATCAACCATGATAGAAGCCACCAAAAACTCATTGAAGCCAGGGGTGTCAATGCTTGACCCAACCCGAAGACCCGACCCAAAAAATTCCGGCTTTGGGTCAACCCATTTATCATATGGATCGTGTTTGGGTTCGAGATTCTGACCCTTTTTTTAAATTAAGTCAGTTTCGGGTTGACCCGAAAACCCGAAGGTGACCCGGATCCCGCTCTCGCAACCCAGATCCTGCATTCACTATCCGAATCTCTCTTTCTCTCGTGCTCGCAAACCCCTACAGTGCTCCTGTTGTGCTCGCGTCCGCACAAGCACCCTCGCCTAGCGCCCCATCGTGCATTCGTGCCCACTTCGCGTCTGCTCCTGCGACCTGGACCTATGCCCGCATGCACCGCTCCTGTTCCCGTGATTGCACCCAACACCCTAGCCTGCACTCGCGCTCTGCGCAGGCCACTCTTTCTCTCACGCGCACGCGTCCTTACCCCTTCGCGCTTGCATCCGCGGGGACTAGGGGTGTAAGTGAGTCAAGCCGACTCGTGAGCCGGATCATGCTCAGCTCGATGAATTAATGGGCCAAGCTTGAGCTAGTCCCGACTCGACTCATAAGCTCGTGAGCTGGCTTGTTCAAAAAATATAATATAAAATATATTTAAAAGGTATTAGAATGCAAGATTTTAAATACATAGCTCGTAAAAATATTTAAAAATTATATCACAATTTTTTATATTAATTAATTCTTTATTATTTTTCTTATAATTTCTCATTCTTTTTACTATTTTATTATAATAATTATTTAAATCATAATCATTTTCTCTATTTCATTATAAATAAGTCGGCTTGTGAGCGGCTCGAACTCGTAGAATAAAGCTCAAGCTTGAACTTGATTCATTAATCAAGCTCAGGCTCAAGCCAGGGGTGACTCGAGCTCGACTTGACTCATTTACATCCCTAGCTGGGACCACGCCTGAACTGTTTGTGGTATTGTAGGTTAGCAGGTCGGGTCAATGCGGTAACCTGGCAGGTCAGGTCTAGGTAAAATTTTTTTACCCGTTTAAGAAATCCGGTCGGGTTTGGGTCAGCTGAATCGGACCCGAGTCAACTTCGGGTTTGACCCGAACCCGACCCAAATACCATTTTGACATCCCTAGTTGGAGCCATAATTCTTATACCACTCAATCCCAACTAAATTTATCTATAATACCACTTGCTTGAGAGTGTGAATCAAATTGGAACCTAAGTTGAGCTAGATATATTAACGGTTAAACTCATTCAAACAAGAAGCTTATGCCTATGGTTGAGAAACAACCACTTGGCATTTGTATATCAATATATTTTTCAACTATTCAATGTGAGATTAAACCTAAACCTACATGCATTAACAATAGTTACAACAACCTTTAACATCACATTTGTTCCTAAATTTTGGTGTTAAAATCTATCTTCTTCAAGCTTTTGGTATTCTTTTAGTACTTTAAATTCATTGAAAGTATTTGTTAACCAAACTACCCCCAATATCTCCTTTAACTCTTTAAACCTCAAGAAATATACCACATGAATTTTAAAATTAATTTATAATATACTTCATGATTTTGTTCATTATGATTTTTTTAAAGATTTAATTTTCAATAATGTTATTTAATAATTTTTCAGGATAGGATTTTCTTTGGTTTTTTCCTTGATTTATTTATTTTAATTAAGATATTGTTATCTACCCTTTATCCGACTTGATCAAAGCATTCAAATCTCCTGCTGCTACTTTTAAGTCGCTTAAATATTTCAGTTTTTATCGGCGTATTAGTAAAACCGAAGTTAGAGAGGCTTTAAAGAAAATGATGGGTGGAAAAGCTGTTGGACATGATGATATTCCAATAGAAGTGTGGAAATGCTTAGGAGATGAAGGAATTTCTTGGCTTACTAAACTTTTTAATACTATTTTGAAGACTAAAAAGATGTCAGATGAGTGGAGAATGAGTGTGTTAATTCCTATTTTTAAGAATAAAGGTGATGCACAAGATTGTGCGAATTATAGAGGAATTAAGTTAATGTGTCATACTTTAAAACTATGGGAGCGAGTTAGGGAGCATAGGTTGCGGCGTGATACTAATGTTTCTCAAAATCAATTTGGATTCATGCCGGGTAGGTCGACTATGGAAGCCATACATTTATTAAGAGGTTTGATGGAGAAATATAGAGAAAATAAAGAGGGTCTACATATGATATTTATTGATTTAGAAAAAGCATATGATAAAGTTCCAAGAGAAGTGTTATGGAGGGTTCTTGAAAAGAAAGGAGTTAATAATGCTTATATTCAAATCATTAAAGATATGTATGCAGGAGCTATTACTTGTGTTCAAACACAAGGTGGTTTGACCAAGTATTTTCCTATTTCGGTTTGGCTACATCAAGGATCAGCCTTAAGCCCATATCTTTTTGCTTTAGTCATGGATGCTCTCACTAGACATTTGCAAGAGGATGTACCTTGGTGTATGCTTTTTGCTGATGATATTCTTCTTGTTGATAAAACTAGAGAGGGAGTTGAAAGTAAACTTGAATTATGGAGGTCAACATTAGAGACTAAAGGTTTTCGCTTGAGTAGATCTAAAACGGAATATATGGAGTGTAATTTTAGTAGTAATAGACCTAGTGTGGAGATTGTAACTTTGGGCGATCAAGTAGTTAATAAGAGTACACGTTTTAGATATCTTGGATCTATTGTTCAGAGTGATGGTGAAATAGATGGGGATATTCTCAGCAGAATTCAAGTTGGATGGTTGAAGTGGAGGAATGCATCGGGCTTGTTGTGTGATAGAAAAGTACCCCTCAAACTTAAGGGAAAATTCTATAAGATGGTAGTGAGGCCTGCAATGCTTTATGGTGCTGAATGTTGGTCATTAAAAGAGAAGCATAATACTAAGTTAAGTGTGGCAGAGATGAGGATGCTTAGGTGGATGAGTGGCTTTACCCTTAGAGATAGGATATGAAATGAGCATATACGTAAAAAGGTTGGAGTAGCTCCAGTAGAAGATAAGATTAGAGAGAGTCGCCTTAGATGGTTTGGTCACATAAAACGGCAGCCTTCCAATGACCCGGTTAGGAGAGTAGAGGTTTTAGATTTGACTTATGTTAAGAAAGGTAGAGGCAGACCTAGAAAGACTTGGTTAGAAAATATTAGGAATGGCCTTTCTTTATTAGATTTAAACGAGAATTTGACCTTTAATAGGACACAATGGAGAAAAAGGATTCATGTAGCCGACCCCACGTAGTGGGATAAAGGCTTGTTGTTGTTGTTGTTGTTGTTGTTATTGTCCTCTTTGCATGTATTCTAGCTTTGTAGCAATCATCAGCCTCAATTGTATTTGTATTTTTTTCCACTCTTTAAAAATACATTGTTTCTTACTATTTATATCTACTTCAGCATTTGGCTAGTTAATTTTTTATGAAATATTTCTGGATTCTCCTAAAAATTTTATGTTAATCTTCTATGTCAAACCTCTTCAATGAGCAAATTAATTTTTTTCTTACTGGGATCAATTGAAAGAATGAGCATAACTTGCTTCCTAAGCCTTTAAGCCTTTGCTAGTGCAATTTTTATTTTGAATTCATGTTCATTTGCTTAAAAGATGTATAATCAAAACGTTCCCATGGAGGCATGGATTACTCTCAATTAGTAAAATTTATTTGCAGCATGCCCGTCATTATTATTAGGATATGAGTAGATGTGCAGTTTGTCCTACCTTGTATGGTGGCATCGTATTTATAATGTTGCATGATTCTATCATAGGATTATAGGCTGCAGCGCTGTAATATTACCTCCCATTGCGCCTAAAAGGCTTTATTAGAACTTCGAAGTCTTGAAGTGAAGTACATGAGTCTGTGGCCGTTGATAATGTTAGTCTCTCTAATAGTGGCCAAAATTTTGCTTTGTTAACATCTTACACAACTTTATCCGAGATTCTATAGCTACCATTTTAAAAATGTTTTAAAATAATGGGATTTGTCCCCTAATGAATCAATGTGTGTATTTCAAAGCATTTAGCCCCTTGAATGTTTAGAAATTATTGTAAAATTTATAATATGATGGTAATGAAATTGAACCTATTAATTTATTGGATAAGTTCAAGATCTAATGCCATAAAAACTACCATGTTGTATATTTTTCTTTTGAAAAATCTGCTAGTAAATAGGACAGTTCATGACTGAGTATGTTGTCGGTCTTGTTTTTTGGTTGCTAAAGTGGGCGTCCTTTTTTGCATTTGACAATTATCTAGTTCTTTTGAACCTTGGCTAGTCGAACTTAAAGTGCATTGAGAATAGCATTTACTATGATTATTTTATAATTAGAACTTATTTTCACCAATGCTTTGGTTTTAGTATGATTTTAGCTGAACTATAATAAACTGAAAAAGTAATTTACCATGTCTACAGCTACCTTATATAGGAATTGCTGGTAAAAAGTAGGTATTGAGTGAACTACATATTCTAATAAAGTAGGCGAGAGAAAAATAGAGACATAATAATGGAGCCATGCGATACTTACTGAATTTGTCATCATCCACTGAGTAGATTTCGTATCACCATAGAGTTTTTTTCACTCTGCACAATTTTCTTTGGAAATGTTGAACCTATGTTGGACCATCTTGCATGAAAATATGAGGATATTTGCTCTTCAAAAGAAAATTTTCAGTTGGTTGCACCAACCTGAAGTTGTCACGGTTGAGTATTTTGAAGATTCCATATTTGAAATTGAATCCTATTATCCTATAGTTCTATGTCTATTAGTTGTTTTTTGTTGCTCAGTCCTTGTTTTTTTTTTTTCAGAAAAAAGAAAATATGTTAAGTTTTACTCTTAGCTTTCTATTTATCTAGATAAAAAACTTTTCTTTTGACTCATTCTACGTTGAGTTGACACCCAGATTGATTGAATATTTTTCATCATTGTTCTTAGTTGCTTCGTGGACTGAAATACCTTCATTCAGCAAATATACTGCATAGAGACCTGAAGCCTGGAAACCTATTGATCAATGCAAATTGTGACCTTAAGATTTGTGACTTTGGTCTGGCTCGAACAAGCAATGGGCAAGGACAGTTCATGACTGAGTATGTTGTCACTCGTTGGTATCGAGCCCCTGAGCTTCTTCTTTGCTGTGATAATTATGGAACATCAATAGATGTGTGGTCCGTGGGCTGCATCTTTGCTGAGTTACTTGGACGCAAACCTGTTTTCCCTGGATCAGAATGCCTGAACCAGCTCAAGCTCATTGTCAATGTGTTGGGCACCATGAATGATTCTGATCTTTCTTTTATTGATAATTCTAAGGCTCGGAAGTATATCAAGACACTTCCATACTCACCGGGCATATCTTTCAGTTCTCTTTATCCCCATGCAGATCCCTTAGCCATTGAACTACTTCAGAAGATGCTTGTTTTTGATCCCTCTAAGAGGATCAGTGTTATTGAGGCACTTCAGCATCCTTACATGTCACCTCTTTATGATCCAAGTACCAATCCTCCAGCTGATGTCCCCGTTGACATTGAGGTTGATGAAGACTTGGGAGAAGATATGATCAGGGAAATGATGTGGAATGAGATGCATTATTACCGTGCAGATGATTCTTCGTTAAATTTGCGAGATATTATGGAGTGAGATGTTTTATTTCTTTCATTTGGAAAAAAAGATGTTTAACTGCCATTCAGAAGTTTCTTGAGTCATTGTGTGAAACAATAAGGTGGAAGGTTTTTATGTGGTGTTTATTGTCCAGTTGCGTTACTACTTGCTAGTATCGGTTGCGCTCGACTGTTTATTTCATGTAAATATGTGGTTGTATTTTTGTCATTAAGAAAGCCACTTTTTGTGAAGATTTTATTCTGGTGTGTTGCGCGTGGATTTAAGTTGTTTTTTGCAGCCATCCTTATGAAATTTTTGTTTAGTTATATTTTTTGTATGATCTTGCAATGGCTAGAATCAAATTCTCTACCTACTGTCAACTTTCAATTTTTCAGTGTAATGAATGAGCCATTCGTAGTTTCTTCTTAGTATTTGAAATATTTCTCGAACCAACTTTATGGTTATGGAACATGAATTTTATGAATTTTGATAGAAAATAAATGCAGTTAAATACACAGGTAGAAGGATTTCTGGTTCTATTGCTACAGCATGTACCTTTCAGTTGAATTTAGTTATATCCTAAAGTTTCTGCAAGAGATATTGGTGCCGGCTTCAGGGGGTGAAAACACAAGAGGTATTCAATCAAGAGCCCTGAATATAGAACTTATATGTTGATTTTGATGAGCACAATTGCTGTGGAGTCAAAAGCGTGATAGTGAGAGAAGAAGAGCCATATCTTTGGTAGAAATATTGACAACGTATGTAATTTGTCATTAGGAACCAAGCACAACTTTCACAGCATGGGTCTCAATATATAAGTTTTCCTATGTTTGAAGACTGGCAAATATATTGTTCTTCATGGACCTTTACCTAAGAGCTCATAAACATCATAAATCAAATGAAGGAAGATCACAGCTGAAATTCTGGCTTTAGTGCCACTTGTTAGGGATTATGTATCAAGGAGTTCAATATTGATCAATAGATAGTCATGCCCAATTTTGATTCCTCTTGATCCATACATCTAATAAGTGATAAAATAACGAATGATTTGTTGGAATCGAGTATTCTTTTGATTTGTGGCTTTCATTTAGACTAAAATTGCAGGTTATCCTAATTATTGTAAGTTCTTTCATGTTAGCTTGTTCTTTGGCGCTGATCTTTATAGCCATCTCATGCTTATTCTATACGAATAAATTTGATGGTCCATTGGTCCTGCTAATAGCTTTATGATTCCATCCTTTGTTACATGTATTGCTACAATAGCTATTAAGTCATGAGATATGTGAATTGTCATGTGCCCCTTAGAAAGCTTTCAAAAGTGTTAGCAAATGATAGATATTTCTGTCTTAGTGCAAGCTATGATAACTTCTTATGATATGAACTTGAGACTATATTCTTTTTTTTATTTTTAGTGAATAGGAAGATTTCTTTTTTCCTTTTTAGTTAAAACTGCATTTTGTTGTTCACAATCAACCCATGTTAGCTATCATCATCTCTTGATCTTGCTGTTTACATTTCAAGATTTTGAAGTTTACGTGATGTTCTTATATCAACTGAATGAACCCGAGTATCATTTAGAAATACATAAATAGTGCTTTTATGCACATTCTAGCAAGATAAAATTATTCACTCATCACTCGTTTATAGAAAACATGCAATCCATCATGTTATCCTTCATATCCCAACCTATAATCTGTTTTTATAATCCTCACTTTTTTATTTATTCTAGTTGAATGTTGTAAGAGATGTTAATCCTATTGTTCTCTATGTGTATCAATATTACCTTTGGTCTAATCCCTTCTACTTGGCCAATCCAATTCTTCGAGATTATATTTATCTACTATTCTAATTGCTGCATCTTCTATGTTTTTTGCATGTGGTCAAATCACCTAATTTTAATTGTGTTGTCTTCAATTGACATATTCCTACTATTCATGTAATACAATTGTATCGCAATACAAAGATCTATATTAACTATCACCGACTTCTTTAAACTCATGGGTGAACATTCTAAGCTTCAGACTTAGGAATATGGACTAGGCCCTACACTATTCTATTCATCAAAGATTATTTTTGTTTAACTTCACAATTTTAGCTTAAGTTTTTTCTATTATAATGAGTGATTGTTCCCTTGAAACTAGCGATTAGGAACTTGCAGTTGTATTAACACATACATCTAAAAATTTCCTTTATAGTTTCACATGCTTAATTTACCTTTTTATGTCACAATTGATGTTACTGTTATTATATATGAACATGAAATATTCCGTCTTGATTTTTTTATTTTTCTTCATATGTTTATAATGGCAGGACTTGTAAATCTTGTTCTTGTAAGCCTTCAGTTGCTGAGATGAACTGTCACTTATCAGGATCCATAAAGTACATCAAATTGGTGGTTCAAACATTGCCATTATCATTCTGGCATTGATACTATTCAGATAAGTCCTTCATAACCTGTGAAATTTTGTTGTTAGCTTTTATTATTATTATTATTTGGTGCTTTTTTCCCCTTTTGAAAATAAAAGAAATATTTACTTAAAATAGCCACAATAGATTACCACACTTTCTTGCTGCACTATCTTCAGAAAGAAAGAAACTTTATTTCTTTCATTTCATGGTGGAGCAAAGGTGTGTTGTCATTAAGATGCACATGCAAGGCACTGTAGAATTTGATGGACCACATTAAGTTGAGGCTAAAGGATGATGCCGATTTCAAAACCTTATTGATTGATAATATTTGATTGATAAAACTAGAATAAATCTTTACAAAACTTTTTTTGACTCTCACATGTGAAAGAAATGAAATTTTCATAGAAGGATATATTAGGCAATTCAGATCTGGAGAGGAAAAAAATAATGTACTTCATGTCAAGAGAAGGTGATGCAATGTTGGCACTTTGTGGATCGATTACTTGTAAGCAGTAAGTGATTAGAGATCTTTATTAGCCTTATCCTAATTATTGAAGCCGAAATTATGAATCCTCATTTTTTTTATTCATATGAAGTGTTGTTTAATATTCTAAACTGAATAATTATTATGTAATTTTAGATATACTTTTTTTCTTCTTAATTCAAATAATTTCTTTTTATTATAGATTTCTCACCATCCGTTTAGAGTTTGTTAGTTTGCATTTTGAAGGAAGACATGATATGTAGCTCACTTCGATGTGTTAGTTGGTAGCTTTGACTATCAAACAAGAGTTCTTGCATTTGAAGCTTGTGTATATGATGTGTGTGTGCGCTTCTGATAGAAAATGCTTGTAGAAATAGAAGAAAATCTTGATTGAAATTTAATTTCAGCAAATTCCAAATAGTAACTGAGAAATGATATGGAAAATTTGGAAAAAACTTTTTAATTGATGATATATGAAAGAAAACGAACAAGATACAATGTATTTTTGATTGGAGTGGAAGATTTGTCTCTCCTAAATTCCTACCCATTGGCTATAGCCTAATAAACCTAGAAACAAACTAAATTCAAGAATCAAGATATAATCCCAACCCTATGAAAAACACCCTACTTAAAGCATAAAAAAACATGCCCAAATCCCCAAACACTCATTTGTATTTGATTTCTTCCGCCCCCCTTAATTAGATATTAAAGCCCGGGCCCCACCGCAAGGGGTGGGATTAACCCCCCGCCCCACCTTCTCGTGTGGTAAAGCTGGTCCAGGAAGGATCGATTGGACTGGTCCAGGAGAGACCGGTCTAACAGTTTCTTAATTGGCTCAAAAGTTTAAGTGGAAACCCATGATCCTCTATATAATTGGAGATACAAGAATCTTTCACAATTAAGGGGAGATTATTTATAGTTGAGAATAAGTATTGAATTCCCCTTGTAGAAACTAAAATAGAAATTAGGTGTCCACAAGCGAATAATTAAAGCTAAAAAACATGATTATATGTTAATATAGTCAATCAACAATAGTCGAATGATGGAAGTTTGAGGAGACGATTGTTTATGATGGTCGTAAATGGTGATCCCTGAAATTGCAATAGCGTTATTTAGCTCTCTTTGCTTTTATACTCCTCCATGTAGATAGTAAGAATCTATTTATATATATTTTGAGAGGAGCATTTTGATCAATGTTGCTATAATTCAAAATATTATGTCTTACCGTCCACATTGATCCACATTGATCTCAATGATTGTAGATCCTGAATTTTATTCAATCTTAATTTTTAAAATTAATCTCTGATCCATATTCTTATTCCTTTTTATAATAGATCCAATGATGTTATCATTATGTATCAGTCATTTAAAATAATTTAGATATGATTAATCCCAATCAGCAAAAAGATTAGTTAATCATAGTCATAATTCCTGTTTAGGGACCAATTATGTGAACACTTAAGTGGACTTGAGCCTCTTTTCAGGAACTCAAATATTTTTTGGACCGCACAAAAAAGTATAAAGTTAAAGTGAATATATTGTACCTTTTGTCTTCTTTGCAGTTAATTATATGGAAACTATGCAATCAAATTAGCAAAAACACTCTAATTTTCACTTATGACCACTTCATCTTTGCATTGTATTGAAAAGAACTTTAGGCATTAGAACAAAGTTTGCAATTGATATACTTCATTCCATTAAAAAAGAAGTGAGGAAATCTCCATTGCTTTCTTCTCTTTAGAGCAAAACAACAAAATCTTCAACTTGTTTACTTCTATCTCTTTTTTTTCCCCCCTTAATTTGATATAATTTTAATTTTCCAAAAAATAAGAAAATTTTATGAATATGTGATTAGCTTTTATTTCTTATTTTCATTCCTTGGAAGACAAATAGAATATTAAGCTTTGAATATTCAACTTTCATATTTTTTATTTTTATTCTAGCATGTAATTTTCACCTTGAAATAGATTTTTTTTAAACACCTAGAATATTTATTTTTGGTAGTACCTTCATAATTAGTTTAAATCAATAATAAACTAAACTATTTGCAGGTAGAAAATATATTTAAAAATAATAATAATACTTGTTAAATTGCTTCATTTTCTTGAATTCAAGTGTTTTAAATTTTAAAAGCTTCTAAAATGTTATATGATACTGTTACATAAATAAATAAAAATGAAACCATTATGTTGAATAATATATATAACTAATCCTTAATGAGGAGCTAAGCATTTAGTTTTGGTGGATAAGAATTAAGAATTGCTTTAAGCAAGAGAGTAATTTCAAGTTAAACATCATTAGCTAAGAGGTTTAGAGTATTGACATCTGAAATGACATACAAATGTGATAAAAATGAACACGGAGGGAATATTTAATGGGACCCATTTAGTACTCAATCTCATGTGATGTGGAGCTTTAAAGTAACACTGTGTTTTGTCTTTTAGCATAAATCAAGGTTTTTTTTTTTTTTTTTTAATTTCTTCCAACTTTGCAACTTTGTTATGTTTCACCACAAAAAGTGGTTTAAATTTTATTTTAAAAGTAAATTTCAGATTTTTTTTAAAAAAATGAAATTAGGTGAATTCTTAATTTTAGAATTCCCTCTCATAAAGATAAAAGTTAGGCTTTTTTTTTTCTTTTTAAGGTTTTGAACCACATGCAATTATATATATACATATATATAAAGAAAATAAAAGATCATTGGGAGGATGGGATCCCATTTTGAATTTTATATAAGTTATATTTAAATATCCATATTAAAATATGTTACTAGTTGTTATATGAAATATTTTAATTATCTATACAATTACATTTTAAATGTTATTAGCTTCACATATAAGATAAATAAGAATAATATTAATGCATAATTTAGGAACAATTTGATGATCAAATTTAATCAATTTTTATGAATGCTTGATATTCAATAAAAAATAGAATGCTTCTAAATTTGTGCATATATTATTTATATATTTGAATCTTATGGAGGCTCATTCTTTACGTCCATCCCTTTATTCTAGCATGCCATTGGGAGCATAGTTGGAGTGGTGGAATTTAATGGTGTAAGAAAAGTGCATATGAAAGGTTCTTTTACCTTTATTATTATTATTTATTTGTTTGCACTTTTCTATATGTAACAGTGATTAGGTGGAACCCATTGAAAGCATACAAGAGAGTTTGAGTGAGGGGTAGGGTTTGATGTTGAAGTTTCTATTGCAAGTTGATAAATATATGATGATGATTTGATTCTAATATTGAAAAAAAGAGAAGTCTCTCTCTCTCTCTCTCTCTCTCTCTCTCTCAACCAAGTGAAGAATATAACTAGTGGGGGAAGAAAATGGCATTTGGATTTATTGAGGCAAAGAGACAAGCTTACTTTGTTTTATACTAGGATGTGTTCCTCCAAAGAATAAATGCCTTATCAACTTTCAATGGCCTCAAATTTATCTCTATTTTTATTTTCTTGGTGAAAATTTATAACTCTTCTGTATTAATTCGATATTTTTTATATATTCATGAGGAGAATAATATTCTTTTGCACAATATCACAACAAAATCAGACATATTTAAATAACATTTTATTGTTTTACATTCATGAAAATTACTTTCAAAAATAAAATTCATAAACAACCTCTTTGATTATTAAAGTTTATCAAAAACAACATGAAAGTACACTCATATTTTCATTCCATGTACTTTTTATATTGGCATTTGCAAGCCAGCATAGAAGTTTAAAGTGATTCACATGAATCATAAATATGCACGAATGTCGAATATCAACGGCATTCAATATCCTTTGCCCAAATTTTATTCGCATTGGTAGGCCAGTGCATCATTTTAATTGATATGAGTGGAGATTAGTCGACTAGGAAAATGGGGTTCGAATGTTGGTGATTTATAGATAATGTTCGGATAGTTTAAAGTTGGCGTTTGTTGATGCCCAACATTGAGATCTGGCTGGAGCATCGAACATACATATATATTCATAATGAAAGACCAAAAATGCATGCAAGTGAAATAGCCACATCTAACAATCAAATATTCATATGAAAGAATCAACTCAACCTTTTTTAAAAATGATGAGTATCAAAATATAAATTTGAAAAAGGTGGATTCAAACTTAAATCTTGAAAATAGCTTACAAGATGTTTACAAATTAAATTAACAAGTTTGGTGATTGACTATAGCCCTTTACTATCAATGCACAATATCCAACACTATTAAGAAAGGGGAAGAGAAACATGAACCAATGGAACGCATAAACTATTGATTTATTTTTTTAATGTTTTTTAAAATCAAAATTCACTAATATAGTATGTTTATTCCTAATCGCTATATAGTTTACTTAATTTGAACTATAAATTTCAACCCTCTTGCAATCCCGAAACCTCTTTTCCTTTTTTTTCCATTCCATCTCCTTTTTAACCCCCCACTCAGTCCTCTCCCGTTGCTCCTCTCATCCTCTTCCTCCTCCTCTTCCTCCTCATCGTCATCATATCTCCCATCATCTTATCAATTTTCGTCCTTCAATTTCTCAAAGATACCTCTTTTCCTATTAAAAATCCAATAAACATCACAGAAATCCATAAAAAATTCCACCCTTTTCCCCCAAAAATCCCGCCGCTTCTCCCTCTCCAAATCTCACATGCAGCATCCTTACCTCCTCTTCTTCCTAATTGATGTCGCCTTTCATAAGTGAACTCCTACTCTCTGGTTTTATGTTAAGCTCCACTCTCCTCCGCCGCCGCCGAACCCATCTCGCCCAATCATTCTCCGTCGTCTTCCTCTACTGGTTCTACGTCTTCTCATGAGCTCTTTATTCCCCTAATACCAATCTCCAAACACTGAGCCCTTTTTTAATTTACTACTTGTTCCCTCATTTTCCTGTACTTCTCCTTCCTTGACTATGGTTTCTTCCTCTGTAATGGCTGAGAGGAAGGAGAAGAGAATGTTGTCGAATCGAGAATCGGCTCGCCGTTCTCGGATGAGAAAGCAGAAGCATTTGGATGATCTTATGTTGCAGGTGAGCTGTCTCCGGCAGGAAAAAAATCAGATTTTTACTGCAATTAATGTTACTTCTGAGCAGTATATTGGAGTTGAAGCCGAGAATTCTATTTTGAGGGCACAGATGATGGAGCTTAGCAACAGGTTACAGTGCCTCGGTGAGATCATTCATTGCATGAACATTACCGGCGGCGGCGACGGTGGCGGAGTAGGTGCTGCGTTTGCGACGGGTTTGCCGACTGCTGAAGATGACTGTTTGCTCCGGCCATGGAGTTCTCTGCTTATAAAGCAGGGTCTTTTGGGTTCTGATATGTATCAGTACTGTTAGATTGAGGATTATGAGATGTGCAAGCTATGTTTTTTTTTTTTTTTCTCTGTATTATTATGAAACAAATATTATTTATGTAGAATAATATATACTAAATCTATAAGAACTTGCACCTGAAAATATTTTTTGTTATTATATAATATAGGTGGACCATTTTCATTTCCTTATGGTCCAGCTGTAAATAATTGTTTGTTAGTTGAAATGCGCCAGCTCGCTCTTTTGTCTGTTCACTGAAACAATGAAAAACAATAAATAGATTAAATTAGTTGGACATGGAAAATATCTGGTGGTTCATGAAAATATAAGTTCACGTTTGATTTTATTTTATTTTATTTTATTTTAAACAACAACAACATCAAGTCTTAGGCTTCGTTTTGGATGGCTTTCTTACTGCTTCTTAAATTCACTTTCTTGTACAAAAAATTTAATTTTTGTACTAAAAAGTTGTTTTAAGAAGCAGTAAAAAAGCCGTCCCAAACGAATCCTTAATTCCACTGTGAGTTGGTTATATAAATCTTTTTTATATTGCATCCTATTAGGAGTTAAATTCTCATTTAAATCTTATAAAAAAGTTCATTTCTAATATTTTATAACCAAGTATTATATAATTTATAATTAACCTATTTATGTATTACCTAAATCTAATTTCATCCTCAATTAGTTTAAGATCATTATTTAATTATAGTTTGAATAAAATTTGAAAAAAAATAATTAGTCTAATAATCATCAATAATCAGTGCTCGGGGATATAATTTTTGTAATAAAATATGAGGCTTATGAAGAATTAGAATAATTAGCAGGACAAGGAAGCACCTTAGAAGTTCTGGTTCAAATTCATTTGAGGATATTTTATAGTTTATTATATTGGATGCCACTTTGATTTGGGTATTCTTAACAATATGTACCTTTTTCTTTATTCTCTCTTTTGATAGTTGATGGAGAATCCAATGCTTTGTTATACAAATTCATATCATCATATTGATAGAAGCTAATCCTTTCAATATATAATATTCACAAGATTCCAACTCATAGATAGAGTAAACAAACATCCTCTTGATCAGAATGAAAAGGACTAAAAAATTATCAATTCCAATTCAACAATCTAGTCTTGACATTATTATAATGCGCGTTATTTAGATAATAAAATATTATCATACTCTTTTTTGTTTATTATATGTATCATGAGCGTCGACATAACAAAAGGGGTGATGTAACTCATGATTAATTTTTATACATTAAGAAATATTAAAAAAAAAAAAAAGTTTAGGATTTATGATGAAGAATGCAATTGGGTTGAAAAATGAGGTTATAACTTGTCCAATTCTCCAACGACCTATCACACTCAATCCTCTCACCAACTTTCTTTCATTCTTTTAATGCTGCTATGACTCCTGCTTCTATATGTTTGGTGAGGAAAACCACCTATCAACCTAAGGCTTTTTTTTTTTTTTCTTTTTTTCATAACTAATTGGAAATAATTATGAGGGTTCAAAATGGAATTTGGGGATTGGCTCATTGATTGATAACTTTCGATTAGAGATTTAGAGTTGTAAGTTTTTTAATTAAAATTGAGGGATTAGTTGTGAAAAAGGTTTGTTAGCCACAAAAGTTTAATGTCCATCTTTTTAGCTGTGTAGTTTTCCTCTTATAAGAAGGGCAAATTAAAGCACAACTAAAGCGCAAGTCAAAAGCGCAGGTGACGTGACAAATTTTTATTGGATGTCTGAACCTATTCTCCGGGTCCGGTGACCATATGCAATAATTTGCCGATAAGAAGAGTGTTCAATACAATCATCATTAGACTTTTGAAACATATTTACATGCTGGATCATTTCTAGGGTTAAGTTTTGTATTTTTTTTTTCTTTTTTGAAAATTTTCAATAAAAAAATTGGTGTTTAATTTTTTTTTTTTTATGTATATGTTGAATATTCATAAAAAGTGTAAGATGTAAAAATTTAATCTTTATCATCATGAATTTTTAAACATACAACAAAGTTAAATATTTATAATTGAGCAATTTACTTTATTGATTGTAAGATATAATAGCTGACTAAATAAAGACTTTTTAATATATATAATAATTTTTCTTGAAAAAAATATATTTAACTGTTTCTGAAAGGAGAGAAAATTATTATGTGTGGATTTTGGATGTAGCTTTACATCCCGACTCTAATAAAATCGTGAGATATGAAATTGTACTCATTGTATATAAGCATGTGTAACAATTTCATTAAAATTGTGATGCATCCTAATTTCACATTAAATAATTTTTTTATGAAGTATATATAATAATAAAAAGTGAAGCTTTCCGTCAAGCTTAACGGAAACCACAGGGACAGCGGCAGAAACGGAACGGTGAATTTAGCGAAGACTTTTCAAATCCCTACTCTCAACAGTAGATCTTCTTCATTCCACAACTGGTACTCTCTCTTTCTCCACCCTTTCTCTCTCATAGATCTCGTGGAAGGGAGAGAGAGCATCGAGTTCCTGGAATTTCCCGCGGCGATTTATCCAGGGTGACGTCGGTCACAGATCGGTAAGGAAACCCTAGGTGGAGTGATTTCGTTTGCTGTCGTATCAGAAGCCATCGATTTGGTGGTTGCCTGGACAATTTCCCCGAATTTGATCTAGGTTAGCTTTCCAGGTAGCTTAAAACTCATGTGGCTGTGCGAAATTCTGTCTCACTCTTTTTTTTTTTTTAAATCTTCTTTATACAATTACTCACTTGACATGAGTTCATCTTTATTTATGAGCTATATGTGACGCTCTAGTTTTGTTCAAATTTAGAGATTGGGTTATTTTTTGTCATTCATGCGGCCACTGAGGGATAATGAAGTTGGTGATAGATGACGCCTCCTTGTAATTATTGCTGCTTCTGTTTGTGACCTTGTTAAGTGATGGTAATCCTTCAAGCTGAGATATTTATTGTGATTACCTCTGGTTACGGCGGGGGTTTTTTTTTTTCTCGTTTTTGTGGCTATTTTTTTCCCCTTATTGAGGCGGATTGATATCATGTAATAATAGAAGTGGTTATTTTAGAAGAACTCGGTTTTTTGGAATTTGTATAGGCGTAGTTGATTCAATTATTCGGCTTTTTCCTATGAATGTTACTAATTTCTCTTGGGGAGGAGAAGATTGTTTTGATGGTGATATTTTTGGGTTTTTTGCGGTGTATTGATTTCATGTAAGAAGCAAAGTGATTCCTTAAAAAGATCGTCTTTCCTTGTTTTTTTTTTTTTTAATTCATTGATTTGATTGAATTATGGATCTTTTATCCCCCAATAGCACGAATTTCTCCTGGAAAGGAGAGGTTTGGCCAATTCTATTGTAGATAACTAGCATAAAGAACATCTCCGATGTAGGATTTATACTAAATCATATAAATCAAGATTTAATAAATCTTGAAAGTATTAGAACATTAGGGACTGTTTGGTAGCGGATTTTTCTCGGATTTAGGCCTAAATCCTCCCAAATGGTGTTGAAGTTGAAGTTAAATCCTGCAGTCACTTAAATCACGTTTCTCCCCCCTTTCCGCAGTAAATACCGTATTTACTAAATCCTGTGATTCAATGGATTTAACGAAATTTAGGCATAGAGTGAAAGGCTAGTTGGATTTCACTTGAGATCGTTGGAGATTTATCGCTTGTGCTGTCAACCCTGCTATTTGTTCCATGTCGTACGTCCTCTAGAGTCATCCCATCTTCCTCATATGGCCTTGCGCTTCATCCCGCTAATCTCTAATTTCTTCTCATTCAAACCCCTTGATCCTGCCACTCAAGCCTCTATTGCCAATTTATACTGATCAGAAAGAGATTCATTCTATTCATCTTCAACATTGAAATCAATTAAGAATTTCCAGTTCACAGAGAAACATAGTTTGAAGTATCACCATCACTAGCCTTTCACTCTATGCCTAAATTTCAACTTCAAGAGGACATACGACATGGAACAAATAGCTAGTACTTCTTTGAAAATGTATGATTCTTTTATTTCATATAACTCAAAAAAGCATGACGTCAGCATATTTGTACTAAATGAAATCTTGATTCCTTCATTCTTATCTATACTTTTGCATATTAATAAAGGTTTAGGTGAACTGAAGCAATGCTTTGCCATTGTAGCATTTTCCTTCCTAAATACAGACGTCTGGCATTTTTTCAATGGCCCTATTTGAGTTCCACTATTTCATTTCAAGTCATTTACTTCACAATAAAATAGTAAGTATGTTGTAAAAGGGTAGGGGCTAAGACTGTTATATGGTCCTCGTATTTTTTGTTTTTAAAGAAGAATAAATGTTTACCATGCCAATTCAGCCATCCCATTAAAGCTTTACTTGACACTTTTCGCTTGTGCTTATCCAATTATAATATTCTTTCACCTCTGAATGAAAATGTCTGAATGGGAGCTTCCATCTTTATATCACCAAACTTCTGTCAGGTTTCACAAAATATTTCTCCAACATAAATTTATGTGTCTCATTATAACTGTTACAAGAATAATAATCCATCTTTTACTTGTTCAAACTTGGAACATTTAAGTTGTTGAATTATATTAGAGTTGCAAGCAATATATTAGTTTTCTTGGTTCCTAGAGTTGTAAGCAATATGCTGATGAAATATATATTCACTATTAACTAATTTAAGAATTCGCTTACATTTTGTGATCCTGATTCGCCAATCATCAACTTTTAATATTCTTTTATTGATGTTGTTTTTTGTTGCTGGTTCTTCTTTTTTATGTTATAATGTATTTCATAAATGAAGTTCTAGATTGCCTTTGGAATTTGAAATTGTAGATATATCTGGTCATCAAAATTAAACTATTAAATGTAATT
This sequence comes from Dendrobium nobile, assembly GCA_022539455.1. NCBI lineage: Eukaryota > Viridiplantae > Streptophyta > Magnoliopsida > Asparagales > Orchidaceae > Dendrobium > Dendrobium nobile. Next base: position 136,301 of record CM039721.1, on the reverse strand, counting down.
TTTATGTTAAAAAAGTTAAATATGCCATATCTGTTAGCCTTAAATGAGGAAAAGCTCAAAATGAGTAATCCAGATTCTGCTTCAAGCTCTGAAAATTTAGTTGCACCAACGAAATTCATTTTGTTTCCATTGAAAAAATTATTCACACCCTGAAGGATAAACTCAAACAGAGTCATACATCCGATTGTTGGACATGAAAGAATGCTATTAACTGTCACTCCAACTCTCCTGATTGATCAGGAGTCAACAAATGTTTACTATTTGTGACGTGGATTTAGGGGACATATCTTTCAAGGATCTAGGGACATGATATTAAGATTTTTAGTAAGAGAAGCGATAACTGATAACTAACACCAAATGGAAAGAAACAAGATTTATTATTATGTAGGATTTAAAGTAGTCATTTGTACTATTTCATGGCAATTGTCTTAAATTCTACTTAAATCTTGCATAATTTGGTCAATAATGCCCATAACCGGCTTTTAAATTTTGCTAAATTCTGATTAACTGTTTGGCTATTTATTTCAAGATTTTAGATTTGTTAGAGGAAGAAATTCTTATGCTCTTTAAATTCTATGAATGGTGGGATTTAACCAATTTTATATTTAATCAATAATGAGGCTAACACTGGATTTATCAAAACAATAGAATTTATGTCCTCAAAATTATGTTATATCTCGCTTAAATTCTACCTAAAATAGGATATCAAACTGGCCTGTTATGATAATCCTTCAAGCTAAGTTCTTTATTGTTCATACGATTGTCTCTTCGCACCTTGAGTATAATTTTCCTTGCCTGTTTTCTGACTCTAGAGGTTTGTATTTTGTTGATATTTATACTTTTGAAGGTTCATATTGAAGACTTAAGAATTTGATGCATAAGCCTTGAAAATTCTATAGATGTCCGAACTGCTTTGTTTTTGTAGGCTTGGAAGGAGTTCTTTCGGAAAATGTTTTGAAGAAGTTAATGTACTTTTCTACTCATGTCAATAAATTAGCTTAGTATTCTATCACTGATATATTCATTTGTACTTATGTTACAGAATGTTACTGAAAATTGTGCATATATGCTGGAATTTTGAAGCATGATCGCTCCCCAATTAAACTATTGTTCAGTTGAACATTAGAGAAACCGCAGCTTCTTGGTGTAAATAGCATTCGAACTGGTATTTCTTTAATACATTGGGTAGGGTTTTTTTATTTTGTGTTCCAAGATGGGGCAAAATTGTTGTGTTGCTGCAAGAGACAAATCCTTGCCTAACAGGATTAGTCATGAAGCTTCTACTTATAGGAACGTTAGACAATCTCCAACTTGGAATTTTCGGTGGGACAATAGAACTCACATAGAGGACATTATGGAAAACCATGCGCGTTACTCTCATAATAACAGTGGAAATGTCACCTCTGAAGTTAAGAGTGTGGCAGATGCGGAAACTGATGGTCTTTCTGATAGTGAAACTCCATGTAAAGCTTTCCAGACATTCCAGGGGAGGAAGTCATTTCGAAGTGGAGGATCCGACAACACTAATTTCATTGTTACAGGTAAGTTATGATTTTTAATGATTTTTCATTTTGAATCATTTGCCTGTTTATGTTTTTTGTAAAATGCACTCTTTTTGGATTAACACATGTATAATTGGTTTTATTTGCCTTTTGTAACTATTGTACCTGATGCGGTACTAATGGAGATCCAGTATTTAAAAACAGGTATATCTCCATGTTAGATATCTTCCGCATGCGGTTTTGGCAGCCTTGTTTGCCAGTTTGAAATGACCAAGGGTTGTTATGGTTCAACGTCTTTTTTCTTTCCTGGTTTACCATTAATACCATCACTAAATGTCATATAGTTCCTGTTCTTTTACCAGAATTCGTCATCCTCCAATATAATTCTTGAAATCTGTTTTTTATGTTCCAATTTCATGCTACATTCACATGTATGCTTTTCTTTTCATCTTTTCAACATAATGTCCCTAAAATTTTGGGTTAATACCATGTAGTCCTCACTTCCGTGTCTTTAAGCATATTTATTTGGAAGAGAACCTCTGAAAAAATGGTTTCAAGTGCAGATTTGTTGGAGTAAAAAGAACACTATTTTTTTTTCCCGTTAACCAAGCTATCCTAAGTCTTTCATTTATCATTTGATCAAATTACGCTTAATTCTTATAATGCATAAATTGGGCTGCAATGGTATAGGCTCAAAAATTGTTTTTGAGTTTTCTTTAGTTTTGCTGGGAAATAATTGAACTCATGTCAAAGTCATTACTCAGTGGTACCGCCATATAACATAGAATGCTCCTGGCATTTTTTTATGTCATTCACATGGGTTACATTCATTTGACACTTCCTCGGATTTATATAACATAGTCTAATTACAAATTTATGAAATTATTTTTAAATTTTCATGATTTACTAATATAATGTAGTACTTTACTGACACTCTTCACTTAGCCACCTAGTTTTAACTCTAGGTGTTATATTCCGTTTAGCACTATTGACTCATAATTATGAATGTTGCATCCACTATAATTGCATAACATATACTGATTTATTACTCTACTAACACTATTTGTTTTTATTTTCCAAATATTTTCTCCTTTATTCTCCAAATATTTTCTCCTTTGTTCAAACTTATCACTTATCATAATAGAGGACCTTTGTCATCTACAAATTGCATATACTATGCATCTCACATTGAAAGTTTGGATATATTTTGTGAGCGTCGTCATACTAATATGAAAATATATGACTTTAATTTTGATCCTTAACTTCAAGATACCGACACACCCATGTGAAGGGATTATTTATTTATTTATTTATTTTTTTCTTTTTGTGGCACTTGACCATACGCCTCCACAAGATAAGTGAAAACTTCAATAACATTGCTCTTTTTAATGACTTGCATTAAAATAGAGTTCATAAAACAGTCATAACCAAAGATCTCATGGCATTCAACTATCATGGTTGTACATGCTATTTAATAGAGATGTTTAAGTCCATTGCTTATATAAGAAAAATCAAAACTGCTCATTTTACATTCTTAATTAAGGCAACAAATGCAACTCTCAAGTTATTTCATGCTTAGTATAACTGTACTGAAGGGATGCTACAACTTTGAATAGTTATTGGATGAAGAACACTAATAGAGTAATTAGATAACCTCGCAGCCTCATCAAAGGAAGAATTTCACTCTCTACCTCACCAAAGGAAGAGATTGGCAAACTAGCAATCATATTAAATTTGAAAAAAAAAGTGAGAATATTCTCAGTTATACAACCAAAATATGGTGCCTTACATCCTAAAATCTCATAGTTATTTACAGGTTTAACATCATGAAGAATGTGAAATGAAGTATTTGGCCTTTTCATATAGGTGCATGAAAGTCATAATCATAAAGATTCATTTAAGAACATGAAATAAAGTATTTGACCTTTTCATCTTTCATCTTCCAATATTATGAGCTTTTATGAAGAAATTGCTTTTTATTCATTTCAAATCTTCAAGAAGAGGACAAATCAAAATCACTCCAAATTTTTCAAAAAAAAAAAAAAAAAAATCTCGACACCATTCCAAATATTTAAGATAAAGCTTTCTCAAGGCCACTCCAAATTTTTATGTAGAAGCTACTTGTATTATTTTCATCTCCTGGTCATCCAAGACTTCCTTCAAATAACCAGAAATGCCCTTGATGTGGCTGACCCATGCAAAAATGCATGACTGGCATTAATTTTTATACGCAATGTGGTAGAGCATATACATTACAATTCTCCCGTATCCACTCTTATTTTTATTAACATAAATACTTGAAAAAGAGAAGAAAATAACATAATAATATGCTATTATTATTATTATGATGCAGAACTACTTAGATGCAATGTTATGAGTTTCACTTAGGCTTTGCACAACTCGTCAATTAGAATAAGTTCGGATTAAAATTACTAGCAATTATCCACGGCGAGTCAAACAAAGAGGGAGTTAATCTTGTATAGGCTAGATCACATGCGCTAAGTTTTGAACATTCAAGGTAATCAAGAAAAATAAAGCAATGCTAAATAGTAGTTTCAAGTTAATCCCTAATCTAACAATGAGACGTAGGATGCATAGAAGACTACACTCAATTCCTACAAAGGACTAGGTTGGGCAAGAGCAAGTGGAAGAGCTTTCGTGATTGCAACCATCCAATGAGAATTTAGATTTAGAAGAAATAAGATGCAAGTGAAAAGAAAAGAAACCTTTGATCAAGGAGACGTGTAGATCCTCCAAGATAGCAACTACTCTCGACGAATATCCAAGGTCGACGAACTAAGATGTTCTCTTCATCGTGGGCTGAAGAAGTAGCCAAAATCCTTCCAAAATCTGAATAAATTTCAGACTTTTTTTGGTCCAAGATCTGAGAGAAAATCTCAGATTTCTTTAAGGAGACAGCAGAATTTCTTTAGAGGAAAACCTGTGCCGGCAATTCAAGAGACGGCTTGATGAGAGGGAAGAAAGTTTGGAAAGAGAGAAGGGAGCACGGTAAAGGTTTGGGCGGCAATGAAGAGATGCCAGGATAACTCTTTCCAAAACAGCAGAAGTGAAAAAAAAAGGGCAAGAAATATGGAGGTTGGAGTCCCTGGAATATTCGGCCAAAGAGAAAGAAATAAATTGAATTATTTCTAACTGGGTTTAGGTGGTGATTTGAAATTTCTCTCAATAACGTTAGAGGATGTTTAGGAAAGAAATTCCCAAAATTCCTCCTGTAGAAGCTGGCGGTATGAGGAATATTGGAGCATTTAATGGGAGTATTAAGGGTTTCTTAATCTGGTTTAAGGATTTAGGAAAGTAAATAATTCTACCCAATTTAAATTTCAAATTCAAATGAGTTTGAGATTATGAACTTTCCTAAAATAGATTTAGTATTTTAGGCAAGATTTTAAATTTCAAATAGATAATTTTGAATTCAAAATCTGTCCACAAATACTCAATCCCAAATAGGCAATGGAGGTGAAACGCGAAGAGGGAGTGGGGCGGTCGGCGGTGGGAAGGTTGGAGCCGGCGGGATGGGGGGTTCGGGTTGGGTGCTCAGCCGTGAGGGTAGGGAGAAAAGGGTGGGGTTTCAACAAGGAGGAAATCCGGTGGCTAAGTGGTTGTAAAAGAAAGACAAATGAAGAAGAAACAAAAAGGGAGAGAAGAAAACGAGTTAAACAAAGAAGCCACGAACCCGACTTATCTAGGTTGGTGGGTATTGCGAATCCTCTTCCTCTCCTAGGAAGCTCTCTCCATTAGAACTCTATAGCTCTCAATGCTCATGCAAGAAGGGGATTTTTTCCAATAATCATTCATTCATTCATTAACCTTGAAAATAAAACAAAGGGGCCTTAAATAGCCTCATACAAAAGACTCCAAATAAAATGACATCATTGCCCTTAGGCTTACACATGACAACTCCCATAAAAGGGGTACGACGGGAAAACTAAAATACACATAAGCAAATAATAAAATGCATGAAAATAAAATACATCGACTCAAAAATATAAAGACTCGATCGTGGCCGTAGATCGACGGCCGCGTCTCTGATAAACTCTCCAAGAAGATCTGATGTCCCCATCATATTATTATATTACTATTATTATTATTATTAAAAGGTGTGCATTATTTTTCTTTAAATGGCCCTAGTGACTGGTTTGAGAGCTACAGATGTTGATGATGCTTCATTAACTTCCCTGAATTCAAAAGAGCTCTTCTTCAAAGAGTTGAAGTATGGGTAATTGTCCACCATAATCGGAACTAATCTCTTAGCTCCTCAATAGTCAACCTAATGTTAAAGAAGATAGGTAGAGAGGGCACTTGATGTTGGCCAAAATACTAACCTCCAAAAGATTGCAAAGATTCTTATGTGGCATTAGATCTTCTATATTGAAAAATAAACTAATATGCATGTTTGATGTTAAGTCCACCCTAATAGGAACTAATCTCTTAGCTCGTCAATTGTCAACCAAGTGTCAAAGAAGATAGGTAGAGAGGGCACTTGATCTTGGCCGTAATATTAACCTCGAAAAGTGTTGGTCTGCAAAGCTATAGATTGCAAAGATTCTTTTTGAGGCATTAGATCTTCTATATTGAAAATTGAAGTAATATGCATTGCATGCCTGATGCTAAGTTTAAATAATAAGCATTTTGTCCAATTTTTTAAAAGAATTTTGAAAGGAAATGAACCCTTGCTTGGATTTTTTTTAATCTAAGAAAAATAATTCCGGATGAATATGAACTAGGACTAAAGCACTCTTATTAAATTTTCTAGATCTTTACAAGTTATTTTTTTCAGCATATTTGGCATTATTTTATTCTATTTGCTGCCTAACCTCTTAATGAAGACTAGAAAAATCTTTAGAAAAACTGAATGTAGCGTCTGAGATTGTATATGATAACATGTGATGTAAGTAGGTTTTTTAGGATTAAAGCAATATGCTACTTCAAATGGAGTTTTATGAATTATTTTGAATATTACGGTATTATAGATAAATTATGATGTGGGAAAAAACTTTAATTTCCCAATGTTCTGTTAACTATTTTGTAGGCCCATTAATTTGTGGATGAGATGAATATTAAAATTTTAATTTGGCGTCCATCAGTATATACCATGGTTTAAAATTGCGCAATATGAGGCTCGCCTTGAGGCCCGCCTTTGCGCAATTCCAGTAAAAAACGCCTCGATGCTTACGCCTCGAGTTTTTTTTATGAGGCTTGCGCCTCAACTTAGTTGAGGCCCGCATTGAGGCCCGCCTCGCCTCACTGGCATGAGGCTTACGCCTCACTCTATATATATTAAAACTTACATAAATCTTGAAGTAAATGCCCGACATTGGACTCTATAGGAGAGGAGGAAGGGGAGAGAGCAGTTCACCATAATAATGATTCAAATGAAGAACCCCTTAGTGATGACGGTGCTGATGACTTATGAGTTCTTATGTGATATGTCATTGCTATTTATTTTTGGAAATCAGAATTATATGTTAATGAAAAGAATACTGGGATTTCGGAAAGATAGAATTTTGAGTTGAACTATATTTCATGTTGTCTTATTATTGAGATATTTTAATTTCACTTCATATCTTATATTTTTTATGTTTTATATTATTCACTCATTAGTATATAACAAATTTATCATTTTATGTTTACGCAATCTTTTGATTTTGAGGCTTACGCCTCAAAACGCCTTGAGGCTTACGCCTCGCCTCACGAATGAAAAACGCCTCAATACTCGAATACGCAATTTTAAACATTGGTATATACAATATTTTTAAGACTTTTTAAGATGTCTGAGATGAAGGAAATATCTTGGACAAATATAATATAGATGGTAGACTATGGAGCTTAAAAATTTCTTTGAAGAAAGTTTTTGCAACATGAGAGACATTTTTGTTTTTATGATAGCATAAAAAATATGTTATATCAGAAAATTTGTCAACCACTATGAGTATATTATCAAATCCTTTAGTTTTCATTTGTAATCCTAAGACAAACTATCGTGATATCTGATACGCCTTAGGGTTCCCAAGTTAGGATTTGCCCTAATGCTCTTCCAAAGAAGAAATTTCTCTTCCAAATCCAAGACAAAAATCAACACAAGAGAGATGAGAGGAAGAACAAGAAAGTTTGCATTCAAAATCCAAGAGAAACAAGATACAATTTGTCCACTTCGAGAAGGACAAGGTCTCCCACTACAAACCCTAGAAAAAGCTAGAGAAAGAACTAAGAGGCTAAGAGAAAACTTCAATCTTGCATAACCCTAAAAATCCCCCCTCATTTCCCACTTATAGCAAGCAAAAGATCAAACCAAACCCACTAGTGGGCTGCCCAAGCTGAACCGCCCAGCTCAGGGCTGACCCGAGCCAAACCGGTCCAGAAATGGACCGGTTCCGCTCAAGCCGAAGCCCCCCCGCCCGCTCTGTGTCACGCGCTGCGCCCGCGTCCCTCCGCGCGATCCCTCGGCGGGTCGGCCGACGCGTCCCGCCTTTCCGGTCGCTTCCGAGCTCGCCGGGGTCGCCGGCCCCCCTCTGCCGGTCGGCGGCGGCCCGCATCAATACTTCCTCCTTTAAAATTAACCTTGTCCTCAAGGTTAAAGAATGTAGATTCCTCGGTGGTCGGAAACCCACATAGGCTAGGGTCACCCTGTAGTGCCACCCTCCGACCATTACTGTTGTATTTAACCAACAACTTCTCCCAATTGACCTCCATGTCCCCTAAGGACTGAAGCCACTGCATACCCAAGATGGCGTCGGTTTTTTCCAGATCAATCAGCAAAAAATCTTGAGTAACTACCTCCCCTTGTAAGATAATAGTGACTCCCTTGCATTTCCCATAAATACGGGCCTTCTGTCCTGTGCATATGGTCACCTCTACCTCCTTACTTGCTATCACCTCAAGACTCAACTGTTCCGCCACTCGATAGGCCAAGGAGTTGTGAGTGGCTCCACTGTCAAACAAAACTCTCACCTTGTACCCTTCAATTTCCCCCTCCACCTTCATGGTGGGATGGAATGGTAAACCTTCCATCGAATTCAGACTCACTTCTATCATATCTAGGTGAGGATGCTCTACCTCACATAGCTTTTCCATTGTTGCCCCTTCATCTGTGTCCCCATCTGAATCTCCCACCACTATCACGTGCAGGGTCTTCTCTTTACACCTATGTCCAGGTGCAAATTTCTCGTCGCAACGGTAGCAGAGGCCCTTGACCCTCTTCTCCTTCAATTCGGAGTCAGTCAGTCTCTTGAACCCTCCTTGGTTCATCACAGTGGTGGCTTTCTCCTGTTTTACCTCCTCTGGATGAGTAGTGGCAGTCACCTTAGGTCCTTCGAGCATGAGTGGTGAGCGATATGTGGGGTGAGATCCCCCTGATTTCCGTGTCTGATCCGCCTTCTGCTTGTCCTCAACCAGCTGAGCTGTCTCCATAATTCCCACTATCCCACGTGGGTTGACCACCCTGATGGCGGCTCTGATGTAGGGTTTCAACCCTTTCATGAAATTCCCCTCCATGGCGTCATCGGGCATTCCCCTCAATCGCCCAGATAGAAGCTCAAAGCGCTCCCGGTACTCTGCCACTGTGCCTTCCTGAACAAGAGACATGAACTGTTCATAATGGGTGCCCTCACTGGACACTCTGAACCTGTGCAGTAATAGGTCCTTGAACTCTTCCCAACTTCGTATAGGTTGTCGCCCCTCAATCCATTGGAACCAAGCCAATGATTTCCCCTCCAAGCAAATCGGGACAGCCATCAGCTTTTCCTCCTCCGTGACGCCGTTAACGGTGAAATATCGCTCCACCCGGTAGACCCATCCGTATGCATCTTCCCCTTCGAATACGGGGATCTTCAATTTCCTCATCCGTGTATCTGTCCGAGGAAGATTCCTGCCATCTTCCCATGGCCCATGCTGAAATCCCTCCCACTGAGGTCTTCCCCTCCACTCCCCTGGATACGGGGTCTGCACCCCCCTCCTTGGTGGCTCCCAAGGGGCTCGGCCCCCCTCGTGTGCGCCTCCCGGTTGTCTCGGCCAACCACCCCCGACCTCTCCTGTGGCTCGGCCCAACTCCGGCGGTCCTCCTGGACCTCTCGACCACCCTCCTTGTGGCTCCCAAGTGGTGCGACCCATCTCTTGCACTCCTCCCGGCCTCATCGGCCACCCTCCATACGGACCGTGAGGGTCACGTACGGCTCCTCCCCCTTGGCCGGCGGTCCCCTCCCACGGTGCACCCCCCACGCCGGATGCCTCCCACCCTTCCCTTGACCAAGGCTCTTGGCGCGAGATGTGAGGTGGTGCTTGCATGGCTTCCCCCGGTTGGCTTGCTCCATCTTCCCTAATTGGGAAATTAGGGTTAGGGTTTGACATCGGCGATTTCCCCTTTTCCTTAGGATTTGATTGAGCAACTTGGGCTTCTACCAATTTGCGGATCATCTCTTCCATTCCCCCAAATCTCTCCTCAAGGGATGAAAATTTTCCCTCCAATGATGAAAGCTTCTCTCCCACTTCCTCCTTTAATTGGCTCATCTCCCCTTCCAAAACTTCTACCTTCTTTGATGCCATGCCGTCAAGGATCGAGAGCTCTGATACCAACTTGATACGCCTTAGGGTTCCCAAGTTAGGATTTGCCCTAATGCTCTTCCAAAGAAGAAATTTCTCTTCCAAATCCAAGACAAAAATCAACACAAGAGAGATGAGAGGAAGAACAAGAAAGTTTGCATTCAAAATCCAAGAGAAACAAGATACAATTTGTCCACTTCGAGAAGGACAAGGTCTCCCACTACAAACCCTAGAAAAAGCAAGAGAAAGAACTAAGAGGCTAAGAGAAAACTTCAATCTTGCATAACCCTAAAAATCCCCCCTCATTTCCCACTTATAGCAAGCAAAAGATCAAACCAAACCCACTAGTGGGCTGCCCAAGCTGAACCGCCTAGCTCAGGGCTGACCCGAGCCAAACCGGTCCAGAAATGGACCGGTTCCGCTCAAGCCGAAGCCCCCCCGCCCGCTCTGTGTCACGCGCTGCGCCCGCGTCCCTCCGCGCGATCCCTCGGCGGGTCGGCCGACGCGTCCCGCCTTTCCGGTCGCTTCCGAGCTCGCCGGGGTCGCCGGCCCCCCCTCTGCCGGTCGGCGGCGGCCCGCATCAATATCCTGCTAAGGTATAATAAAAACTTTCAAAATTATATATTTTTCCTTATCTTTGTTTTACAATCTTAGCTTGCCAATAGGCGAGACAATGCGACATCTTGCTTAAAGGAAGTCCAGTAAAATTTGTGTTTAGTTAAAGCTGTAATTTTGTTCTTCCCAAAGTGACCAGCAATTCCCCACTATGTAATTCAAACATAAAATCTCTTAGAGAATCTCTTAGAGAATCTTTAGGCATACAAATTGTGTATTTTGAACAAAAGTTTCCAAGTTTCTCAGAAAGAAGTATTCCCACTAAAAAGTAGGTGAAAATCAGGACAAGAATCATAGTCTTCTTTCAATATTTCAAATCTAATGATACGAAAATTTAAAGAATAAATGATTCAAATAACTAAAGATACTTTTGATAAGATATTAACGGGTTTGTTAAAATTACAAGTTTATGATTTAACTTAAGAGAGTAATCCTGCAATAATTTCACTCATTTTTCATGTTTATGATTAAGTTTCTCTTGGGAATATATGTTTTGGAGTCCTTGATGATTAGTGCCAAGTGATTGAATGATAGCATAAAACTTTCGTCATATATATAGTATCTTTGCTAGCTTCATTTAACTTTTCAGTAGTGAATGCTCCATATTCATTATAAGTGACTTAAACTTTTGAGATATTAGGTAATTTTAAGGTTGGTGAAGAAATAAGTAAAATTTTAATTTGTTAAAAAGCTTTTTGTCATGCTGAATCTACACAAATTTTTTTGAAAAAAAAAAAAAAAATTCATATCAGTTCTAGGAGTAGCAACATAATTGAAATTCGTTATAAATTTTCTATAGAAAGTGGTTAACCCATAGAAACGTCTAACCTAAGCGAAATAAGTAGGGATATACCAGTTAAAAATAGCATGGATTTTGGAAGGATCAGACTTTAGTTCAGAAGAAGAAACATAAAATCTTAAGAAGATAACTTCATGATGCATAAACAAATGTCCATCCCTATTATAATAGAGTTTTTTCTTATGTATAGTTTGTTTAGGATTGGATAAGAGCTTATGCATATTATAATTTCTTACAAATAAACCAAATTCCTGCAATAAAATGTAGTTCCATTTCTCCCAAATTCCTCTGATTTCCTGTGTGTTGTTTTCATTAAAAACGTCAGGCAAACAACAAATCAACTGATTTATGTTGAAGGGAAGTCAAGACAAAAGGGATTTGTTGAAATCCAACAAGGAGTCCAAAATAGAGAGCTCTTGTTGTTTAAAGCAAGGAATGAGAAGGGATTATAGCAAGAATGCCAAACATAGGTACCCTTTAAATTTAAAATTGATTGATAGATTGTTAGGGTTCCCCTACAATTTATTTTTTTCTAACCGTTCTGCCAACTCATTGTTGGCTTACCCAATAACATTGAGAGGTTGCTATGGATCACTCATGCACAGAACTTAGGCAGCTTACCTATGCCACATAAGAAGAAAGAGGGGTCAAAGAGGGGTTGGGTTGACGAAGCCTTACCAGAGTGACGGTGCAGAACCATGTATGCTTTAGATGGTAACTTGGTAAGAGTATGATTCATTATCTTTTTTTTAATGATCATCTGAACTTCAAAGTGTGACATCTGTGAACTATTGGGGACTGCTACCTTGAGTGTGGGTGCTCAGGACGAGAGTGTTTTGAGGGTTTTTTCAGTCCTAGGGCTATATTGAGCCACTAGGTTAGAGTCAAGAAGATAGAGAGGGTGGTCATTGATATCAAATTGTGATAAGTCAATCAAGACCAATTGGTTCCGTCTGATGAAACCTAAGCCCGTTTAGGATCAGAACCATTGGACCTTTCTTCAGGTCAACAATCTCAATTCCATCTTTTTGTGAGCTGCAAGTATTTGTATTCTTTATCAGTGTCATTGGGATTATACTCCTGTTTTGGATCATATGAGAGTCACTATTTGTCGATGATCTACATGCCTTGGAGGAACTTCAAGAAAACTTAAAATACATTTTGGTTACTACAATAGAATGTATTGTATACAACTTTGCATGGCTAATAACAAATAGATCTGTACATTACCTGGTTTCTGAAGGTTCTGTCTAGAACTTTAAGTTTTTTTTTTTGTCGTTTTTTTTTTAAATTTCTCTGAAGATTTGAATCTTTGGCCGCTACTTTGGAGGCAAAACACATAACCACTAAACCAAGCTGGCGGTACAGAACTTTTTAAAAAACTTTTCCTTTTTTTCTTTTATGTTTGCTAGTTTTCCTCATAGTCTTCTGTGTATAATTGACATGACTCACCTTTATGTAGCCTCTTAATTATTTTTCTTTAAGAAAGATAACATGATGTTTCTTTTTATCGCTTCATTGCAATTATATTAACAATACAACTAATATTTCTTATCACGGTTTTAACAGATCAATCCACAGCAAGCAATTCATCTCCCCAGGTTAGTTAAAATTAAATTCTACCTTGCTGTTAAGAATCTTATAGGATGTACTTATCTGCAATGTACTTAAAACTAGCTTTTTTCTAACCTGACTTCAATTATCTCTTCTGAACAGGCTAATGGCTCACTTAAATCATCAGTTTTACCGAATGCATCCGACATAAAGTCCTCAATTACTATTCCTTATTTATCTCCACCAATCAAGGTGGAAGATCCTTCATCTTCAACGACTAGCTTCACCACATCTGACCCAACTTCTTCAAGAAAGTCCATTCGCTCTCATGGGTTTCAACTCTACAGACAAATCTCTGATAGCAGGATTCCATCTCTCAAGTCCCTAAATGAAGGCAGTAGTTCTCCCGAAGCAGGCAGACTCTCTTTTGCGTTTGGCAATGAGTCATCAGCTCTAGAATCTCATGGCGTTTCTTCTGATGGATGGTCAATGCGGACATTCTCGGAGCTCGTCGCCTCTTCACAAAGAGAAAGATCATCATTCGAGACTGAAAATCTCAAGATTTTTGGATCAAACTTGCAGCCTAAAGGTAACCAGTCACCAAATCCGCAAGCATGTGGTATATGCTTGAAGTTACTGAAGGAGAAATCTCCATGGAGCACTCAAAAGATAGTCTCTACAAATGATCTCCCTATAGCTGCTGTTCTGGTTTGTGGTCATGTATACCACGCTGAGTGCTTAGAAAGCTTAACATCAGAAACTGACACATACGACCCGCCTTGCCAAGTGTGCTCAAATAATGTTGAACGACAGGTGTTGAAACCGCCTGCGGCGCATGAGCTGAAGGGAAGAAACAGGGTATCTCGAATTGCAGTTTTTGATGCAGATGTCGACGGAGACTCAAATTCGGATCGCAGATTGAGGGGCGGAAAGCTTCCATTTATGGGAGCTAGTTCCAGCATGAAGAGCTCCTTCAGTAAACAATTTAGTGGAAAGGGTGCCGGCATGAAGAGCTCCTTCAGTAAGCCATTTCTTAGACGGCATTTATCAACTGGGTCGAGACCGATACGTTCAGCATCAGAAAATGAGAAGAATAGAAAGAAATGGTATTGGCCGAGATATCTTAGAGAATGACCGTTCACCCGCACTTAAAAGTTGGAAGAGGTGAAACTACAGCTTTAGAGTTTACTGCATTTTTAGTTTGATAAAATATAAGAGCTCTTTTCTTTCTGAATCAGCTGTGCTTCTCTTATAATGAATTCTCCGCATTCTTCAGAATGATATAATCTTTCATTCCTTGCATTTCGGTGATAGGCCATACCGTTTAGTTTTAGAATTTGTCTTGAACTTTTTTTGTCAATGTGAACAAGCCTATTAGTTTGGAAAGATATTTTGGCATTTTATGCTGCATGTAGAGGACAAAAGTGGATCAAGTATGATATCACATAATAATATGCAAGATAGGAATCAAAATTACTGCATTTTTTTTTTATCATGTTATAATTTTGTGGCTTACTATATATTTGCAATCTTGCCAAATTTGGAATTTAAAATTCAAATTGACAGGTCTAATAAGCTATTTGAGCTATCTTCCTTTGGATTTGGGCAATCATTCTTTTTCTTGGGAAAATGGAATGAATTGATGCTTCACTTGGTGAAAGAATGACTACAACCACTTTTTGGAAAATGGAATGAATGAATTGTACGTTTAATTACCGATTGAAATAAAATTGAAAATATCATTTTATAAGTTATTCATTAAAGTTATTGTCTATGAGAGAGCCACCAAGCCCTATCTTTTATGCAATAACTAAGCATTTTTAAGATCCCAAATTGAAGTTAGTTTCCAGTATAAAGATACAATATTTTTATAACCATCCTTTGATAATTATATGAATAAAATAAATCATTAAAAGAGGGAGGTGAATGTTAACATGCATGGGATTGCCCCATATTAAAATTTAAAATATTTGCATTGACGTTTTCTTGGCATAAAATTATAATTTTTGCCTTGATTCCCGAGAGAAAAAGTAGGGCAAATTCATATCTCATCTTGAAAATTTAAAAATATTATTAGTATTTTATCTATGTAACTCTAACTCCTCTATAATTTATGCTTAATCCAAGAGACAGAGGAGTGGTACAAGTCCTCCCTAATTTATATCTTGATTTAAGAGGAGAAGAGTGGTGTAACTCCTCGCTAATTTAGGCTTTGATCCAAGATAGGCACAATCTTATAGGGATCTTTATTTAGAAGTACATATAATGATAGTAGGTTGTTGAAGACAAACAAATGGTGATACTTGCAGAGAAGACAACAAATACTGATGATACATACGTGTTGGTAGAAATAAATGAGTATTCTTGTGAAAAAATAGTGTTAGGTGAAGTAAAAAATTTGTGCCACAAAGAGAGTAAGTACTATGTGGGCAAAAAATGTGAACAACATAAAGGGCAGCAAAAAAACTCATAAAGTGAGAGAAAAACTAGCAAGGGATGTTAATTTGAAACATAATTATCCTAGCAATATTTAGGATATGATAATTTTTATGTTTTGTCACTCTAACATGCATAGAGGTAAATGAAAATACGTTTTAATGAAAAATTTTCAATTTTCAGAATGAAAATGTTGAAATTGAATTTATATGCATTCTAAAGCATTATCATTGTGCTACTTTCAATAAAATAGATTAGTTAACTTTACTATTTTAAAAAAAAATTCTGAAATACATAGAGAATTTTTTATCAATAGTATAATAAATAAACCTAAGTATTTCAAGAATGATCACCAATCATGATATCAAAATAACAAAATCCTAAGCAATCAAAATAAGACTTGAACCCCAAATATCAGAATGAAGCAATAATTATATTCATGCTAAGGAATAATTATTTGTGAATACATGTTGGGCAGAGAAAGGATAATCATATTTTTTTCTAGAACTATTCAGGAGGATAAGTAGTGTGTTTGCAATGTAGATATGGGCTAATGAGATTTTTATGATGGTGAACACCACTTGTCCATCTTCTTGACCACATCCCCCTTTACCACCTAGAGAACCCGTACTAAGAGCGTAGTTGTCATAAAATAAAGCAAAAAGATTTGGTAATTCAAAGAAGCAAAAAAATATAAAATAGGACAATAGTAATGTTGAGATTGTATACCATAAAGAGAAGGATGAAAACCAAAATCGAACTTTGCAACCAAAACTTAATTATTTTGCTTTTATCAAAGAATATCATCATTAGAAAGGGATTACATTAAAGTAATTCCATCTTATTTCTTTCTCTCAAAGTATTATAGCACTCTTGAATTGGCTAGTTGCTTTATTAAAAGGAAAGAAATGTCAAAATAAAGAGTGTTAATCATAAAGATATCACGGTCTTGAAAGTAGGTGGAACAAAGAATATTGGTGGTATCTTTAAACATGATAATAAGACCAACAAAAAGTTCAAGGTTGTTGAGGAGCTAAATAAGAGCAACAAAATGGGAGATTGCTATTTTAAGTCCTCGACAATGTCATCATTATCTAGAGGAGCATCAAGATGATATTGATTTTCATGTGATTCAACAAGAAAGCAAAAAAAGCCCTAAGCTATGAGAGATATCTAATATTATTAAATTTAATGTGGTATCGATGATGAGGGGTTTCATCTCAGTAAGAGGAGACATAAATCATGACACTTTGGAGAGATATATAAAGTCTAAGAGTTACTTAAATCATGTTGAAAAAAAAGTTTGAAGTACCAGTTGACTTTGCCCAAATAATGAGCTAAGAAATGACTAACAATTAGGGATCAATGAATAAACACTTATGGGAGTAGGATGAGTGGGATAAATTGGGGCATGTCTATGCCATAGCTGCTTGCAAAGATGAGGGAGTGTGTGATAATGGTTCAATGTAGAGATAGGCTTGCATGGCTGACTACTAGTGTGCGAGGATGCAAAGATGGATTTGTGCATGAGCACTTGGTGGAAGGTGAGTGGTCATTAAGATATGTTGCATGTGGGCAGGCGTATATTTTTACTTTTTTTAGGAGGGGAGCAGGTTGAATTGGGATTTTTTAAAATTATTAAATAAATTAATTAATATAATTTTGATGTTAGTTGGCACTGGCAAGAGAACAAATAAACACATAATTATAAATTGTGCAAGCAAATGGTAAATAAATTGGATGTTGGAAGGAAGATACTTTCTACCTAGGAGACCCTAATGACTAAGGAGGTTGCAATGTTTGTAGGATTATCCTTCTTGCTCCCTCTAGGTTCTTTAAGTGATGGGATTAGGGGACAATCACACTGTTGTAATACCTAATGAATACGGGTGTAGTTGCACCTATTCTGACTTTATCTGGAAAAGGAAATTTCTTGAATTCTACATTTTTTAAGTTTGAACTATCTTGGACGTGTCTGAATGTGAATCTATTATGGAGTGGGTCTCGTGATGTTTGTATGCTTTTGAAATCTATTTTTTTTTCTGGGCGCCATGATGCCAAGTAGTTGGCGTTGAGTTCTCTAGAATTTTACAATTAAATTTAGTGTGGCGGTGTTGAGGAGTGGCGCTTCGGTGCGCAAGATCTAGCACTGCGACAATGAGTCCTGAATTTAAAATAAAAAACATCTCTTTTCATTAAATTCATTTCATTTCTTCCCTTAGAAGCTGACGACTAAAGAGATAGGAGGAATTCTAGAGAGAGAAAGTTAATTTCGAGTCGCTTTGAGTCATTTTACTTTGACGACATAATTTTGAAAGTTGTCCAGCTCGAGATAGGTTGTATTTTTGTTTATCCCAAATTTTTATAATTTGACTTTTGAGATTTTTCTGGTTTAAAATATATTTTTTCCATGTTCAAATCGATATAACTTTTGAACAGGAAAGTTTTCATCATGTAACTTATGGTATGTTGTAGAAAATGTAATTTTGGACATTTAAATAAATTTTGGTAAAATTTTTGCTGGATATTTTTTAAACGCAATTTAAAAAAAAAATGTAGGAAAATATTCAGACATTAAAAAGTAGTACTGTCGAATAATTAAAGTACCAAAACATAGTTGTGTAAATTTTCTTGTAATTTTGTAGAATTCTGAGTCAGCAAATTTTAGCTATATTGTTATATGCAGGACTACTAAAATGCCCTTAGGATAAATTTCTGAAAATTATATTAATAGTTCCAATTTATGTTTAACCGCTTACTGCATTATCATATGACATATCTAACGTAATTCTGCATCTCTATCTGATATTATGTTTGAACTTAAGGAATTCGATGGGAGTTTTGTTTCAGAGTTCTATTATATATCTACGAAGTTCTATGGTGAAATTTCTAAATGTGTTGAAAGCACTTTGAGGCCTAAGAGCCTGAAGTTTTGAATGGGAGGCATAAGAGTATGGAGTTCTTCTTGAGAGATATAAAGGCCAGGGTTTTCTTACTTTTTGCTCTATAATATATATCTATTTACATTCTATTCAGTATATTGTACTCTAAAATTTGTAATTTATTTAGTTATCTATAAAAGTTTATTTTGTTTTGGCACAACTCTAAAATACGTATATTATTAAGATTGGAATAATTGTTTTATTTTAGTTATTTCTTTTGTAATTATTAAAAAATGATTTAAGAGAATGTGATTTGTTGAGCTGTGTTAGCTCATTTTATGCTCTACATTTTATTTTCAGGTCAGGGTAGGGGTAAAGGTTCAGTTGAGTAGCTGGGACTGAATTTCTAAGTTTATCTAGTGCATAGCTAATTCTTTTCTAATTTTGTACAGTCATTACTAGTTTTTTAAATTATCTTGTTATATATTTTAGTCAGTAGTCATGTATTGTAGCATAAATGTTATATACATACATTTTGATGAGAATGAGAGAAAATTTTTTGGATGAGTTATTTTCTGTATATTGGAAGTTATTAGTAGCTATATGATATGTTATTTATTTTTTAGGTATTATTGAATGAAATATTTGAAGAGTTTCTCAAAACTCCAATTTTGGATTGGTCTATTGCAAGCCAACACTATAGAACTTGTAGATCTTATCGGGTTGGATTGTGACATTCTTTCTTTTTTGTATCAGAGCAATGGTTTTGAAAAAATGGATCGTAAAATAGAGTTATAAAAATTGATCTAAAAGTCAAGTAAGGTTATTTTGGGTAGTGTCATGCATTCATTGTATTTTGTTATTTATATGCATGCATCAGTTGTTGTGTGTGATCTATGAGTTATGATGGATCAGCTTTAGCATGATATGAGTGATGGGTAGAGTGCAAGCCAGATTGCACCAATAGTTAGTACAACCCTTGTTATTGGTTCTGATATGATATCACAATTTGCTGGTTTGGTGGCTCATTTAATGGGCGAGGCCCAGAGTAGGAGTTCTTCTGGTAGGACTGAGGATGTAAATCAATATTTGCAGAAACTTCTGAGATTGAAGCCTTTGAGATACAAGGTTACAGTTAAGCCTCGAGTTATAAATGATTGGTTGATGAGACTGGAGAAGACTTTGATGGTATGCAATTTTCTTTTGAGAGGAGAGTAACTTTGATCGTATTTTTGTTAGATGATGAGGCTGAACACTGGTAATTAGCCATCAGCAGGAGAAATTTTATGGGAGGTTGAATTCTTTGATTTGTTGGAAAGAATTTACTAACGCATTTAGAATCTAGTTTGTGCCTCCGTCCACTCAACAATAAATGTAGGAGATGTTTTTGAGGTTGGTTTGGGGGAATATGGCTATGATGCAGTATGAGATAGTTTACTATTTTGATCAAGTGTGCTCAACAGCTTGTTGTACTTTTAGATAGAAGTGTTATCAAATTTTTGAGAGGCTTATGAGATGCTCTGAGATAACCGTTGATTCTTTTCCGTAGAGAAGTGTTACCATTTTCTATGATCTGTTGTTTGCTTTCTAGATATTATTGGAAGAAAATTCTTGAAAATTTTGGGGGGTTGGTTGGTTATTTCAATTTTATTAAATAAAATAATTAATATTATTTTGATTCTAATTGATAAGGGGGTAAACAAATACATAATTTTAAATTTTAATAAGTAAATGATAGAGACAATCCCAATTCACCCCACTGAAGAATAGGAGGATACACTTTCTATAGGTGGCAATGCCAGTAGAACTATCCATCTTGCTTCCTTTTAAATGATGAGATTTCACCATAGGGCCCGATCAAGTTGTAAGCCTTGATTTTATGTGATTTTATTCATTGAAAAATTATGCCTATTTATGAGCAAACATAACGAATACAAAGGCAAGATAACTATGATTTAGAACATCTTGTTCTGCCTTCAAACAAAATTAACTCATTTAACAAATAAATACACCCTCACATAACAGTTTTCTTACCAAATAACAAATCTTTAAAACTTTGGACCTACAAGTCAAAAATTCTCGTCAACATGGCATTCTTTTTTTAGTAGTACCTCAAAAAGACCAGGCTCTACAAGTAACTTTATGCAACCTCTAAAGCAGAGAAGAAAAACATTTTATAGATCCACTAAATTCAATACTTAATAAAAGTCTGTAAGTATTAAAAAGACAAATATTCACAGAAGATCTAAACAAATAAATTATTCATCATAATCATGATTATGATAATATTAAATATATATTAATTACATAAACCATAACCCCTCCAGCTGCTAGTAAACCATGGAGGAACCAGAAAATATTCAAATTTATACTGTACAAAAAAAACTCAAAGCAAAAACAGTTGATAACTGTCAACAGAACAAAGCAAGCCTACCATGTCAAATTGACAATGAACTATACTGGTGAGTCAAGAACCTATATGTGAATGCCATAAACTATTTTTCAACACAGTAATCTACAATTCAAGAACAGGGAAGCTCCCTGAGATATGAACTGCATCACGGAACAGAAAGTAGATGATCAAACCTGCAGCTCCAATCATGCAAGCACGCAGAAAATAGTAGTCGATGCCAGCTTTGATTCTATTGTAATTCTGTTTTGATTCTTTGCGTGATATCTCGTCCTTCACTTCCAACTTCGTTGGATGCTTCAGCTTGTTGTTTGCACTGATGCAGTGGTCAACTTGGGCACATTTGATGGTCTGGCGAACAGCTGAGCTATTCCTTGATTCCATCTTATTGGTTCGAAGAAGCCTGACACGGTGGGGAAAAGTGTCAGCTACAGGACATTCGTGGCGCTCTCTTATCTGTATAAAGTTGGAGTTTTGCGAAAGATTAGGCATCTCTTTTTTGAAATCTTCAGCGCCAAAGTTTATTTGCTGGTTGAGGGATATTGTGGGACTGTGATCAACAGCCAACAATTCGGTAATCTCAGGCATGACGATTAAGTCGTCCTTCAGGATTCCCAAAATATCTTCTGGCAGGAAACCAAAGTCCAATGGCTCATCCTTTGGAATTAGATTACTGACTCTAGTCTGTGAAGCCTGAGGAAATAAAGAATTAGGCAAAATTTACATACCCACTGGTGTAACTTAAATGACGATCTAAGCAATTCTATTTCTGTGAATTATGCAATTATTGTAATGTTTGGCAAATTTCAGCTAACATGAAAACATTTTGAGCCATGAACTAATTATTAAGGTACTCTTTAGAACATATTATAATAATTGTGCCTACAGCTCCCCGCAACTTGTCATTAGAGCTTTTACCATTGTCATGAAATGCTCAAAAAGAACTGTCCAACTTATTTTGTGGGAAATCCTATAAGAATGTGATTAATATGTTGATCCATTCTTTTAGAAAACTCTAGGTGGAACCATTTCACACCCCAGTTTTTGACATATTATTCCATTTTATTAGGCTCCTAACTGCAAAAATTTGTGCAACGGATTAAATTAGAAAATATTTTTTTATTTGTGATTTTATCATAGTTAGCCTCTTTCTACATATTCTCATAAGTTTCGCATAGGTCATTGGCAAGTGAATGGTGCACACTTTACAACAGTAATAAGAGTCAGGCCATACTTGTACTTCTGTCGCTGGCTCTACAGAGGAAGGAAGTTCAGTTAAGCAGTAGAAATCAAAAGATCCATCAAAGTTGGGATCAATCAGCTCATTGAGCCATGAGTCCAGTTCTTCTGTACTCTCAGACGGGCTTGATTTATCTTGTTGCACTCCCTCGTGCTGAGATGAATCCAAGTCTTTCACAAAATTTTGACCATCAATGTCTTCAGACCGGGCAGACACATTCTCTCCTTCGACTACAAAGCCATCCCTTTTCGTAACACGACACAGGACATAGGTATCCTGCAACAAAATATAGTAGAGTACATAAATGAGAGGTCTACAGTTCAAGGGAAGCAATTCCCAATGTTCCAAAATGCAGTTTTTAGTTCTATCTGCAACTTCTATCAAATAGCAAAGCTTCCATATATAACTTTGATCATTGGTAATCTAGATCTAAAGAAAGACACAGGCTAATAACTATCAAGAAAATAATGGTGGTAGATTACCAACATTCCAGGAGTTTTCTTGCACTCTTTTTCATCCATGTAGTATTCATGCATGATCCAGTCTGTGCGCTTTCCATAGGGCGGCCTGCCTTCATGGAAAACTAGTGTCTTCTTGGTTCCTATAACCTGATTGTGGAATCTGATGTTTCGATCCTTACCAGTGGACTTCCAATAGCCTGCTTCCGTGGCTCTATTTGCGCGTGTACCATTTGGATACTTCCTATCGCGAGAGGTGAAGAAGTGCCACTTGCTGTCTCTGGTGGGGATCTGACAACATGCTGGGAATGAGATATAAATGATGAGATTCCATGGAATTAAACACAAGTCATAAAATAGGCAGTTTGTAATGTACTTTAAATGCACAAGAATCAGCAGAATAATTACCAGGTAAATCCCAAGGCTCACGCTTATATATATCTAACTCTGGAATCACTTCCAAGTCAACCTTTAGGCCTAAGTTTTTTCTCTTAAGGTAGTGAGATATAAGCTCTACATCTGTTGGATGAAAGCCAAACCCAGGTGGCAGAGAAACCGCCTTTAAAGCATCCATTTTAACAGAAATCTGCAGTTAAGGGAACAGGCAAAACACAAACATCAGCATGCAAACAAAGTACCAAATCCGACAGGCAAGCATGCAACTCAATGTCTACCTAAGTCTTCAGCAAAGATAACTTGGCACTTTTCTCATTAACAGACAGATAATGTGACAAAGTGCTAAAAAATCAGCTAATGGCCAATCCTAATACCTTTCCTAAATTGATTAAAAACTTCAGGGAGGCATTACTTATTTCTGTTAGAATAGATAAATAAAATCAAATTGTTTATTCTTGCTGTCCAATTATAATTGTACACGTGTTTACCTAAGCCGTTGTAAGCTATATATATAGGAACCTAATGTATTTCTGGAGAGGAGAGATTGATTAATAAAATCCAAGGTTCTTTATTGTTCTTCGTGTTCTCCTCTCTCTGTCTTCCTCATCCGATTCATGGATTTCATCATGGTATCAGTATAAGGAATGATCCTTATCAATCGCTCCATGGCGAATCCGGCATCCATCGCCTCTCAATCCGAAGCTCATTCCGGTATCCTCCACTCTCACCAGGTTATCTCCCCGTCCCTGAAATTCGTCATCTCCAACATCAAATTTCTTGTTCCAAATCAATTGACTCCGGACAACTACCCCATATGGAGCAATCAAATCGTTAAAGTCCACAAGGCAAATGGATTAGCCACCTTTCTTGATCCTCAATCGGCTTCCGCGCCATCCACCACAGCATCGGCAAACGAAAATACCGATCCAAATCAAGATTCCTCCAGCTGGTTCGTCACCGATCAAAACCTGGCTGCCGTATTGTGCTCCACTATCTCCCCTTCGGTTCTTCCCTATGTCATCCATCTTGAATCTACGAATAAGATTTGGCGTGCACTGCAGACACGTTTTCAATCTTCAAATAGGTCTAAAGTTATATAGCTCAAGAACGAGCTCCACAACGTATCCATGAAGAATCTTTCAATGTCTCAGTACCTAACTGAGATCAAGAAGATTGTAGACAACATTGCCTCGGCGGGATCATCTGTAGATCCCGAAGACGTTATGATATATATTTTGAACGGGTTACCTCCTTCCTACCTGCTGTTCACTACGTCCATCCGCACGATGCAATCTTCTCTCAGTCTTGACAGTCTTTACGCTCTTCTCATAAGCGATGAAATTCACCTCCAAACGGCGGCAATGAAATTTCCTGCAACGACAAACAACCAATTCGCTCTCTATGCATCCAAAGATCGCGGTCGGAGAGGCATACAGCGTCCGGCTTCAGACAGAACTCAAACCGGCAGATCTGCCCAGTATTCTAACCTCACATGTCAAATTTGCAAAAAGAAAGGCCACTCAGCCGATGCGTGTTGGCATCGCCTCAACCCGAATTACGTTCCATCCCAAAATTCATCCATGAACAATCAGGCGCTTCTTGCCAACGCCGATAACAACACCTCAGCTGACTGGTATATCGACTCTGGCGCTTCCACACATATGACAAATTCGGCTGACAACCTTATTTCCTCAAACGTTTACAACGGTACAGACACGGTGACTATAGGGGACGGAAGAACAGTTCCCATTGCTCACTCGGGCACGGGACTTCTTCCTACCCCCTCCCGTAAGCTTTTTCTATCCCAACTCCTCCACACTCCCTCTCTCTCTCATAATTTACTTTCTGTGTCTAATCTTGTTAAAGATAACAACATCTCCATAACTTTTGACTCCAAAGGTTTTCTATTTAAGGATTCGAAGACCAACCAAATTCTGCTTAGAGGCCCCTGTAGAGACGGATTGTATCAGCTCGCCATCAAGCCATCACACCGACAACCTACCGGTCTCACAGCGGCAAGAAATCAGTTTTTCAACTGGCACAATAGGCTCGGTCACCCCAATCACCGCGTACTGAAGCACATGTCCAAGACGAACCCTGCTATTAACATTTCTAATATCTCTTCTATTTGTAATTCCTGCAAACTATGTAAAGGACACAAGTTATATTTTGAAAATTTTGAACATCGTAAACAGGCTCCGTTAAGCTCATACATTCTGACGTTTGGGGATTGTCTCCGGTCCCCTCCCATCAAGGTTTTAGATACTACATAATAATTGTAGATGATTACTCGTGCTTCACCTGGTTATTTCCATTAATGTTCAAATCTGAAGTTACACAAATATTCATTAATTTTACCAAGTTTATTAAGCGACAGACAAATCGCAAGATCAAAGCCATTCGCATGGACGGCGGCGGCGAATACATCAATCAGCAATTTCAAACGTTCACCAAAAACACGGGCATTCTTCATCAAACATCATGCCCTTACACGCCGGAGCAAAATGGGCTCGCTGAACCCAAGCATCGTCACATCGTGGAAACAACACGGACGCTTCTACAAACAGCTCACTTACCTCACTCGTTCTGGCTCGACGCGGCAATCACCGCCACATATTTCATAAACAGAACTCCGTCCGCAACAATTAACAACATCTCACTTCTTCAACTGATGTTCAATGTCACGCCCTCTTACAATCATCTCCGGACTTTCGGATGTGAATGTTTTCCCTTACAACCTCATCATACTCGCAACAAACTAACTCCTACTTTCACTTCTTGCATTTTCTTAGGCTATTCAGACACTCAAAAAGGCTACAAGTGTTTGGATCCAACCACAAATCGCATAGCTATCTCTCGACATGTTCATTTCAATGAATCCTCTTTCCCTTTCAAACACACTGCATCTAAAGAACCTCCTCTAGAATCTATAAGGCACCCGTCTCTGCTCATACCGGTCTCCACTATTAGCAATTCGGATGCTACGACCGACCCTGCATCTCGGGCCACTCACGTTCCATCTCCTCCCATTACAACCAACTTTCAAGATCCTAATAACATCGTATCTGTTGCTCCCATCTTGCAGGCCCCCTCTGACCGTGTCACAGCTACACATCCAATGGTCACAAGACGTCAAACAGGTTCCCTCAAACCAGCTCGAAGGCTAAATTTGCTTCATCACAAGCAAGATTCCACACAACAGTCGAACACTGACCCTACCACGTATACCAAAGCATCCAAATCGGTTAACTGGAGAAAGGCAATGGCCGACGAATTCTTCGCCCTTCAAAAACAGGGAACATGGACTCTCGTACCCGTTCCCACCAATGCACCAATTCTCGGATCAAAGTGGACATATCGCACAAAATGCAACTCCGACGGATCCATAGCTCGCTTCAAAGCAAGATTGGTCGCTCAAGGCAACATACAAGAATATGGTTTGGATTACAGCGACACCTTCAGCCCGGTCGCAAAATTACCAACCATCCGAATTCTATTTGTTGTCGCCCTCTTCTACCAATGGCCAGTTCAACAGCTTGACGTCTCAAATGCGTTCCTCCACGGCAACCTCACAGATACAGTATACATGCGTCAACCTAAGGGCTTCGAGGACGCATCTCAACCAGACCATGTATGTCTCCTTCGCAAGGCAATTTATGGGCTTAAACAAGCCTCGCACCAATGGTACTCTACATTCACAAACTACCTATTAAGTCTCGGATTCAAGCATAGCCAGGCCGATCAATCACTGCTTACCAAATACAAAGGCAACACACAAATATATCTACTAGTGTATGTCGACGACATACTACTAACAGGAAACGACCCCTCGGCCATCTCGGAGCTCCTCAAACAACTCCAGACTATGTTCACTATGAAAAATTTGGGACCGGCAAGTCATTTCCTAGGAATCAAGATCGAAACATATCTTCTTTCACAAAGTTCTTATGCTCAATCTATCTTACAAATAGCTGATCTAACTCTCTGCAACCCGGTTGCTAATCCATCATGTACAAAAATCTCTTCTCAGATTTCGAATGACAAACCATGTTTCGATCACACTACGTATCGACAGCTAATCGGATCCCTACAATACTTAACTCTTACCCGGCCAGACATTGCATTCGCGGTCAACACCCTTTCCCAACACATGCGCGAACGGGAAGCGACTCATACTCATCTCTTAAAACGTCTCCTACGATACATCAAAGGGACAATTGATCTCGGTATACCCATCACGAGATCAAACTTAATACTTCGCACATACTCAGAAGCGGACTGGGCAGCCGACCCAATCACCAGAAAATCTGTCTCCGGTCATTGCACGTTTCTTGGCGATACCATAGTTTCTTGGACAGTCAAGAAACAGTCCACGGTCTCAAGGTCCTCGACCGAGTCTGAATACCGAGCACTTGCAGCGGCCACCGCGGACACACTATGGATAAAACGGCTACTTTTCGATTTCCACATCCTGCACACCACACCGGTGGACATATTCTGCGACAACACTTCGGCAATAGCATTGGCAAACAACCATGTTTTCCATGCCAGAACCAAGCACATCGAAATAAATCAACGATTCATCAGGGATCATATACAGAACAATAATATTCGGCTTTTACCAATTAGCACAATTGATCAAATAGCCGATATTTTCACAAAACCTTTAGTCACACCGAGATTCAAAACACTTCGCTCCAAACTGACTGTTGCTCCACAATTATCAGTTTGCGGGGGAATGTTAGAATAGATAAATAAAATCAAATTGTTTATTCTTGCTGTCCAGTTATAATTGTACACGTGTTTACCTAAGCCGTTGTAAGCTATATATATAGGAGCCTAATGTATTTCTGGAGAAAAGAGATTGATTAATAAAATCCAAGGTTCTTTACTGTTCTTTGTGTTCTCCTCTCTCTGTCTTCCTTATCCGATTCATGGATTTCATCAATTTCATCATGTTCAATGATGATAGGTTTAAAAGGCTTTCATGGCATCCAATTTCATATAGTGCTTGAGCTGAGTTTGAATGAGGTATGATTTTTTAAATATATTTAAAGTTTTTTTTTAATACTTTTTTCATCAAGGGCATGCTAATATATGTTATTTGCTGATCTCTCAAACTTATAACTAACACAAAACTTTTCATAACTGTTCGTAAAAATTAATTTCATTCTCCAAGTATGTTTTTAATCTTTTTTAATATTCAAATATTTATGAAAAAAATTAATTAAAATTGAAATTAAAATTAACGAAAATAAATAAGCAAGCAATTAACCATTCAAGCTTGCATTTACAGGTCAAGCTTCATAACTCACATTCAAGCTTGTTCAGTTATCTAAGTAAATTGATATGTTTGGCAAGCTTACTGGTTTGCCTACACACCTACCTACAATAAGCTAAAATATTGACAATAAAATGGACAGATGCAAGTAGTCAACCGCCTAAACTTTCAATCCCTTAAAGATTTATATTAGATTGTAATTATTGCTACAATTATGACAAATGAAACTGAAAGTAAACACAGCACAAAAGATGAGAGAATAGTGTAAATATAGCATTACTCGCATCATGCAGCAAGCCTAAATCATACTTTTCCGATGAGAAACACAAACTCATGGTAAAACAGACCCTTAAACAACTGCACAGAGTATAAACATTTATAAATATCAGAAATAAGCTAAACATTCAGCATTGTGAGTAAAGAAAACATTATAACTAAAAATTCCAAATGTTCTGCATAAGATATTTGCTGAACAAACAGATAGATCTTCTAAAAATAAATGAGCGTTACTAATCAAAGATCCAAAAAAAAAAAAAACTCATTCTAATGTAGATATCTTACATGTTAAAACCCATTTCCTGAAATCATGAAGTGTGAGATTCCAATACTTCAACTCCATTATGAAATACGAAGGGTGAATTCAGCTCGAATAAAATAAACTCAGCAGGCACTTAAGAAATCCCAAATCCCAACGTAGCTTTAACAATGTCTCAAAGAATCAGCCTAAAGTTAAATGATCTAATCGGATCATAATCTTCATGTCACAACATTAGGGGTGTAAACTTTCATTACAAAATTCCAACTTTTAGGGTTTAAGAATCCATGATTAAAAATTTAACAAAAAAAACTGAAAGAGCCTCGAATAGATCTTCGAGCACAGCAAGCTACAAAAATAAAATCACCAATCAATTCCTCAAAGTTGCAAAACCCATCAAGACTGGAGTTTGAAGCCAACCAAGTTTCGAAAACCAATCAAAACACAATAAAGTAAGAAAATTGAGTCGATAAACTCTTAACAAGCACTCCTCCGAACAGGAAAAGACCTCAGATGGCCCGCAGCAATCGAAAACGAAGAGCAATTCAAAGAAACAGGAGCTGTAATCCACCTGAAGAGAATTCTCAGGAGAGCGGCAGCAAGGGGTGGAATTTTGATCAGGAGAGGAACAGGAGCTCGAAGACCTTGACTGCAAAGGGTTTTAATTGGCTCCAAAACCGCGTGAGGTGCTTTTGAAAGAATTTTCCTACGCTGCTACGCGGCCTGGGTTGGCTCCGGTTACTTGCACGTGAACTTACCTCCCTTCGAGAACAGGAACCCGAAATCGACCCGGACCCGGCACATGAATTATTTTGCTTGCATGTGAACTTAAAATATTACAGTTTAACATGATTATGACTGTTCTTAAACTTAGCAAAAATGTTATTTTTTTATAAATAAATAAATAAAGATTAAAGTAGAAAATTTTAATATTTCTAAAATATATTTGTTAACTTCTAACTATCAAATGAGGTCTTATGAGACCTCTGAAAATTGAAATAAATAATAATTTATAACTTTATAAACCTAAATAACAAATTTAACAAAAAATAAAGTTATCAGAAAATATGCTTTCAATTTCAACATACCAAACATGCCCTACTAACCTAAAACGTATATATATCATGTATGTTAATTATTTGTCGAGCCAATTGTAGGATCTAACCACGAAGTAATTAAGAAGCTCTAAATTCCTGATCACATTTCATTTTTATTAAAATAATTGTCTCATAAAGTTATATTTCTTTCTTAATTTGACAACTCTAATGTGGGAAGTGAATAATATTTTTTTAATTACATTAATGTTATATCTAATATATTTTGGTTTGTTTGATCATTCTCTTTTGAGAAAAAGAGTCCTAAAACCTTGAAGTTCTGTTTAAATTTTGGTGTTATCATCAAGAGTAAGAGATTGTGTTCAAGTCTTAGACCAACCTTATTGGTGATGGCATATGTCAAAATTATTGGTGATGGCATGTGATAAAGTCAGTGGGTGTCAGTGTTGGTGTCTATAATGTGCATCGATTTATACGATGGCATGCATCACTGCATACAATAAAGTTGACACTTATCGATTTTTGTGTTGATATGAACATCAACTTTATGAGTTATGTTGTGCTTCAATGTTATTGGCAAAAACATGCGTAGACATTATTGGTAATGCCAGGTAATAATGTCAGTAGGCATCATTATTTGTATGATGGATAGTGCATTGGTCTTATAAGTGATGGAGTGCATTAGCCTTATAAGAGATGGAGTGCATCGACGTTGTTGGCAATGAAAAGAGGCATGTTTGTCAACATTTATGTTGATGGCAAGTATAAATTTTTATGCAATAATCTGCACTAATGTTATTTGCAGTAAAGTCGATAGGAGATGGTAGTCAGATGATGGCAGTTAGGAGACAATAATAGGGTGACAATTGTTAGGATATCACAATTAGATAAAATTATTCATGAGAATTTAGATGAGGACAATGGTTGGATGACGATGGCCAAGTGATAATAGTTGTTGGTGGCGATAATCAAAAATTAAAATCAAGTAGGGAACTCTCCAACTCCAAGTCCAAATTTAGCTCCTAGCACTCCTATGGAGAATGATAATCTATTTATAGCTTTCTTGATGGATATTTCATAATTTAAGCCATGACGCCAAAATATTTCATGAGATGGTTTGTGTCAATTTCGTTAATTATAAATCTTTTTTTTTTAACAATGCAAGAATGATGTTGCATAAGCATCATATACTTGGTACGCCAGTTTTACCTAAACAAACAAAAAAAAAGCTAAAAGTTAGTTATTTTTCAAAAATTTTGATGCCAATGTACATCCATTTATGTGACATTTGTATATTTTCAAATCAAACAATGCAGCAATCAGATCCATAAACAACATCAAAACTGCTGCACATTTTGATTGAGCTGCAGCACTGAAAATATGCAAAGAACTTCTAAGCTCCCAAATGGTAATCTATAATTCCTTGGACTTCCTTCTCAGCTCATTAAGTTCATTCTCAATCTCTATATCTCGGAAAGGAAATGCTCCACTTGAGCTGCTTATTGCAGTTCTACCAGCAGGAAGCTCTCCTTTCAGTGATTTCCCTGATAGCATTAATTATAAATCATTATTTTAGTATTTATGAATAGAATTACCTCATAATTGACCGACTTTGAGCTTGTTATTTCTCTCAATGAGATACATGATTTGACTATAGGTATGTAAGATTTACATATTGTTTGGTCAGTGGTCCTTCACTAATGCTAAAAATTTTTAATTAAGCCTTAGATGTTTGATTTTGGCTCGTTTAAACTTGCATCATATCACTTTTGGTACCATTTAGTTTGACTCATTGGCACATTAGTCTCAAATGTAAGTTTGCTAAAATTGTTCTTAAATTTAATTAAAAAAATTTCAACTTAAATATTATATTGGGATTCATTATTAATTAAGTGATATTTAAGTGACTTATCAACTCTAATGATGTATCAACTCTCTCTCTCTCTCTCTCTCTCTCTCTCTCTCTCTAAATATTATATTGGAAATTCGATGATCATGCACAAATTATTAAAAGAAAATAAGTAGAAATTATCTATGATGTATGCATGAGAATATATAATTACACACGAGTTAAGTATAATGGATTTTATGAGCTATCAAATAAGAAATGAAATGAACAATAATGACTACTAAACTGAGCACAAAGTTGATGATCCTAAGAATACTGAAGAAAGTCCAATATAGTGCTACTACAACTATGACATGAATAATACAAACTGATATATAGTCAAATTGATTGATGTTCATATGTCATGAAATGAATTATGTTATAGTTATTATAATTTTAGCATGACTGTGAAGGGCATGTAATCCAGATTTTGAGGGAATTATATGCACACAATTATGAAATGATATTTTGGCTTGAACATGTCAGCTGAGGCATAATAATGATGACTATGTCACACCATTGTTTGAATACTAGCAAGAGTAAGAAGATTTCGATGATGCAACTCCTCTCATGTACTTGTGATCAGACTTGTCAGAGGGTGTTATTATGATCAAATTGGATATGATTTGATATAATCCTTGAATTTCTATAAGTATCAAATGATAGTTGGACTATGTGCATGAAATCATCAAAAGATAATGAATGAAGAATGACTTAATATAGGCACTTAAACATAATCGAGATATCTCTCAAGAAATTTAATGCTCTTACAAACCAATCTCTCTTGCGATTATGAAGCTTTTTGGAAAAT
Source organism: Dendrobium nobile (assembly GCA_022539455.1). Classification (NCBI taxonomy): domain Eukaryota; kingdom Viridiplantae; phylum Streptophyta; class Magnoliopsida; order Asparagales; family Orchidaceae; genus Dendrobium; species Dendrobium nobile. The sequence continues at coordinate 103,883 of CM039721.1, read as the reverse complement.
GATCTCAACAATCACAAATATTCTTGAGAAAATCTCAAAGTTTAAATCGACTTTATTCATTAATTAATGATGGCGTCTGATAGAAAAAAAAAATGATGGTGTCTGACATTTTATGTTGTTGTCAACTCTTACAAACACTTGATGCCCATTTTTAAGTATTTATTATTTAGTGCCTCAAATCTAAGTGATTATGCTCAAAGACTTTAGGCACATGAAATAAATAATTCAAATTAGTATAAAATGATAAAATATAATTGGATATATATTTTATTATTTCACTTATATAACCCCAAATAACATCTATTTTAGTATGTTACCATGGATTCATGTTTTAGACATGAAAAATAATTACAGTGCATGTATGTTATAAGTACATAAATTATTAATTTATTAGATGTACAAATCAAATGTATTAAAATAAATTTTTATTTGTCATGACACATTTTAAAAGTATTGAAATATAATACAAGATCGAATAGCCAAAGACAATGTTAGCAGTGGCAGAGGATGATGTGTAGGATTGAAGAGATGGAGACAATCACAAGTAATTATAGCTTAAGATTTTAAATCCTCTATTTGAACAATTTATAAATACACGAAAAATAGAAGTTTTGGAGTATAAAAAGTTCCACAATTTTTTTATATTTTATTACTTTAAATTAAATATTAAAACAATTAAAACAAAATAAAATAAAATCTGCAAATCCAAATACCCTTAAAAATTCCTGAACATGTCTATACGGGTTGCCTGAAAAGCCTCTCCCAATCCATCCTCAATAGTTTTGAGTACAACGAAAAAACTCCATCTGTTGTTTGCCTCCTTCGACGACGACGACGCTGCTGCTAAAGTTGCTAAAGGAAGCTTCTTTGCATCCTTCGACGACGTTAGTCGTGTTGGATCGGAAGTCATGACGAGAGCTCGCCACTGCAAACGTAGGCTTCGTTTGGTTATTTGGTACTTTTGTAAAAGACAATTTTAAGAAACAATGATTTATAAAATGAAGTTTTCTAACGGAGAAGCATTTATAAAAATCTTTATCAAAACAACAGAAAAATGAAAAAAAAAAAAAAAAGAGTTATTGGGAACGTGATTTAACGAACCAAACAGTAAAGAAAAAATAAGTTTGTCGTTTTAAAATGGAATAAGCACCAAAAACTTTCAATCAAACGAAGCCGTAACGATCTTTCATCGCTTTGGCCAGCCCTCTTTTCGACTCACTCTTGTAGTGAAATTTAACTTAGGTTTGACAGGATTTGGGTTAAATCATGTTAGTCCTGCATCCAAACAATCCCTAGGGGACAACCCTAAGTTGCTGTTTGATATTGAATAGGATTTAACTTGGGTTGGATTTAGAAAATTTTATAAATTTAGATTTAGTAAATTCTGAGTGTGTTAAAATCTTATAAACTGTTTGGTTTAAAATATAGTAAATCCTGATAAATCTTGAAAAATTGTTTGTCAACGTAATTCAGGATCTAAGATGATGTTTAGAAATTAAATTAACTATAACTACTTATGAATAACTAGAAAAAATGTTAATTTAAACAAAAAATCATATTATAAATATTTTAATTATATTATCATTTTTAAATATTAAAAAATGTTATTAAATTATTATTATAAATAATTATAATCACTAATTTTGCTTTTTGAGTTTCTGTGATGTACATAGATCTAAATCTCATTTTTAGGTTGTGACCAATCTAAAAATTTGACATTGTTCGAACTGTGGTCTACACAACTTGCAGATTGTCCTATATCCATCCCTCATGCAATTCTCTTTCAATCCAATGGTCAACAAAAAATTTTTTTAAGGGACATTTAGGCCAATTAAGGCAAACTCACACACATATCACATACACAAGACTCGAACTCAAGACCTCTTAGTTGGTAGTCTAAACTTCTAACCAATAGATCAAGATGAGCTATGTGGTCAACATAAATTGACAATTAATTTTTTTAGGCAGAGGCCTGTTTCAAGTGGCAAAGGCCAATAAACCCTAAACAAAGGCTTTGTTTGGGATGACTTTCTTACTACTTCTTAAAGTGGCTTTTTAGTACAAAAATTAAAACTTTTGTACTAGAAAGCCCCTTTAAGAAGAATTAGAAAGCTGTCCCAAACAAAACCTAAATTTACATATGCCAGACTGCTGCAATATTTTAAGTCCGCTATTTATGAAAAATAGGAATCAAACATTAATTTATATTGCTGACGGCCACACAAATTTTTTTCTTTTAAAGAATGGATTAATTTAGAAGTTCAGCTTGTTTAAAAAAGAGTAAAGCATAGTTATCAGCCAAGTATAGCCCAAGAGGACAATTAATTAAAAAAATTACTGTCAAAATCCACCACAGCTAAACAATAGAAGCAGCTTTTTGACTAAGATCTAAAAGTCAGTTTGTGACGACTACATATTTTTTTTATAAAGATGATTATAAAATTTCATTGATGAAAATATCTTTTTTGAATATTGTTGTAGAAAATAATTTTATAATACAAAAAAAAAAAATATTGAAAAAAGTGAAAATTTATGACAAAATAGAAACACTGATTGCAATCTAAAATCTAAATAGTAAGAAAGCTATTCCATACGAAGCCTAAGACTAAAACTTAATAAAGAAATAAGATTATAGGATAGGCTGCTAAAAAAACTTGAGGTAATCCTTGATATTTCATCATTATTAGAAAAAAAGGACTCAGTAGAGCGAAAATATTATTTTAATACTCATCACTGCATCTCCAAAAGAAACTTCATTGGCTCAGTAGGGAAAATAGCAATGCTACAATCCGCAAGGAATATGTCGTAGCAAGCCTTGATTCTTGATTGGTAAAAACCATGTATAACACAAGTTAATTGGCTTGGAGTTTCATTACAGACTAATAAGGAGCTCAGCACAACTACTGGGAGAGAGAGCTTCTTTTTCCATCCAGACTCAAATCCACATCTGCAACTGTTTTATAAAGTAGATGTATAAGAAAGCACTATATTCAAATAATAAAAAAAAAAGAAGAATAATAATAAACCAATAACAAGAGGGCCCAAATGAAAGATGAATCCCTACGCTATTTAACATGGTTGGCCTAAGATTAAGTTAATCAAACGAATAAAACTTCAATTTTTGCGTAAAACCCAAATCCCAATTCAATTTGCTTATGTTGAAGTTGGCTATAAATTATGTAAGATAATTATTTAATTATTATTTGAAATAATTAATCATTTAATTATTACACTACAAATTATTTTATTAATTATAAAAGTTTTAATACATTTTTAATTACTAATTAAATTTATGGTTATCTAATTAATTAATTAATTATTCTATTACTAAGTAAGCTTTTAATTGATATTTATACTACTAATGATCTAATTAAATTATTTTTATCTTAAATCATATTAATTAAACTAATAACATTATTTTCTAACACAAAATATTAAGAACGGTTTCTTTGTGCTTTTTGCTTTGCGCTTCAGCTTCGTTTGAGAGCCTTTCTTACTGCTTCTTAAAGAAGATATTTCTTCCCTTTCGCGTGCTTCTTAGTACATAAAATCGTAAATCCGCCGAAGGACAGGACCGGATTTAAGCCCTAAATCCGTAAATCCAGAATTTACTAGGGACTTCGAATTTATGTGCGCTTGAAAATTGTTTGGCAAATCTGATACCAAAGAGTAAAGGGCTGTTTGGCAACAAGTGAGATTTAATTTTAGTGGGATCTAGTAAATCCTATAAATCCGGATTTAATAAATCCTGAAAACTGTTTGGTATTCCAAATTTTAAATCATGTTTGATATGTCATCAAAAAATTATCTTGATTGGGCACGAATCTCAAGGCAAAATCAAGACAAAAACTTCAAAAATTAAATTCGGAATCACCTGAACTCCGATTTCAGCAAACTTATAGTCAAACTGAGCGTCTCGGAAACACGAACCCAACGACACCAAATTCGACTCAATCCGAGCCCAAATGAGCCCAAATCAAGGACCGAAGCACTGTTGGAAGCTTTGTAGCACTTTTTGAGTTACCAAACGGTTTCCAAATATGCCAAGGTTATAGTCGAATTGAGCGGCTCGACGAGATGAATCCAATGAGCCTAAGATCACTGAATTCCGATATAATTAAGGCCTCCAAATGCCTGATGAACAGTCCATGATCAAGGGATTCAATATCGGCTGTCCATCCAACCACTTCCCATTTACCCTTGATCTCTCACCTATTTATGAGCCATGCCACTCCAGAAATCTATAAATAGACCCCTCATTTCTCTTGAAAAGGAGACCAGAGCAAGAAGAGAAGAAGAGAAGAGAAGGAAGAAACTCCTCGACCACTGCAGGAATTTCGTCGGACCACCGTCGGAATCTCGCCGGACCACGATTGAAGATTCGCCGGACCACCATCGGAGATTCGCCGGACCACCACTTGAGGCCCTCACCTTCGCCGGACCACTGCCAGAGGTCCTCACCTTCGCCATACCACCACCGGAGGCCCTCACATTCACCGGACCACCGCCGGAGGCCCTCATCTTTGTCGAACCACTGCCGGAGGCCCTCACCTTCGACGTACCATCGCCGAAGGCCCTCACCTTTGTCGGACCACCGCCAGAGGCCCTCACCTTCGTTGGACCTCCACCTGAGGCCCTTCGCCTTCCCTAGATCGTCACATAAGGCCTGGAGTTTTGTCATACCATCATCTGAGCCCTGAAGTTCTGTCAGACCATCACCTGACACCTGTATTTCTATCATATAATTGTTACTTGTAATCTGATCGCCCTCGGAGGCAAGTCAGCCCATTGTAATCGACTCAAATTCTAGTGGAATCATTTTCAACTGGTCTAGACCCCGTGATTTTTCCCTTTCAAGGATTTTCCACGTAAAAAATCTTGTGTTCTTTGTGTGTGAGCTAGATATCCATGCAAAGCTAAGACGTATAATTAAAACTCTATCGCCGCGTATATTCTAACTCGCAACACTGTTAAATCCTGATAAACTGTTGGTAACATATTTCAGGATTTATGACAGTTAAGGATTTAAATGTTAAAAAGATAATTATATATTAAAATAAATTTATAATTAAAAACAAAAATTAATGTGTTATATATTTAATAACATGTTAAGTATAAATTACTCGTTAATTATTATTTACACAATTAGTTATATATTTAATAATATATATTTTAAGTTAAATTAATAAAGATAATTATATTAAAATTTAATTACTAATTATATAATTAATTTATGCATTAATTATTCAATTAATTATTTAATTAATTTACTTTATTAATAATTTAAATTATATTAATTAAGTTAATCAATAGCGTGGTCTAAGGGTTTCTCCTTTCAACTTCTCTTTTTCGTTGCTGTTCGGCTTCGTTGCTTTGCAGGAGGTGTAGAGATTGCACGCGTCGCTTCTTCGGCTCCTTCGTGGCTGTTCGACTTCGCTCCTTCGACGAATTTCCCGATCGGAAGTTACGACATTTTGGTCGGAAGCAAGAACGGGAGCTCGCTGGCTGTGAAGGTAACTTTCTCCCTTTCGCGCGCTTCTTCGGCTAAATCCCGTTAAATCCACCGAACCGAGGGATTTAGTAAATCTGGGATTTAAGCCGTAAATCCCTAAGTTCGGGATTTATGAAATCCCGGGATTTAACGCGCGCACAAAAACCGTTTGGCTGGATTTAGTGTAAATCCGACTTAAATCCCACGATAAATCCGATACCACTCAGCCCCTAAGAAAGATACCGATTACTTAGCCGGAGTGGAATTAAGTACCCGATCGTGATGGCGAAGCCTGCACCGGGTTGTTTTACACTCCAGAAGAGGAAACGCCTCCTCCTAATCTTCGTCGCTATTTGTTTCTCCGTTGCTGTCTTTTTCTGTTTCCGTGGCACCCTCGACACCTGCGATTTCCGCCGGGACAGCGTTGCAGCTTCAGTGGCGGTGGCTATGGATATGGCTCGCAACCTGCCTCCAGACGGTAATCTAGAGAAGAATCCGCTCGATTTCATGAGGTCCAAGCTTGTGCTTCTCGTCTCCCACGAGTTATCCCTTTCAGGTAATTGGAGGTGGAAATGTTGTCTCATTTTTCAATATGTAGTCTTTGAGCTTATCTCATTTGGTTGCTTGAAGGGGCTATTTGGTTGCAATATTTTGCGATGGTTTGGGTTAAATCTTGACAAATAGGGTTTTTTAGACATATAAATCCTAATATCTTCTTAATTAACATCTTCCTCCCATTTTAGGCTAGTAGTTCTAAATTTAAGAAGAGTTTATGAGAACATCTATTAGAAGGCGAATCAATGATCTATACGTGGATGAACTAAATGCAAATAACATTAAGTAGGATACAAAATTAAAAAAAAATATCTCCTAATTTTTTTTTGCATCATCGTCTTGAACAGATTTATTGTAGATGCTAACTTTAACCTTTATTTTTTCAATTTAAACATTAAAAACATTAGGAGAGAGGTGGGTGCTTAATTCTCTTTTTTCAGTTGGTGTACAAAATCATTGCACTGGACCTTTATCAGCTAAACACTATATTCTTGATAGTTTTCATGAGATGCAACCGAATAATCCAATCCTCCTTTTTCACATTAGCCGAATGAATTATGAGGTATAACAATTCTCTAGGCATCTTGTAGGTGGACCGTTGCTGCTAATGGAGTTAGCATTTCTCTTAAGAAATGTTGGTGCCCGAGTTATATGGATCACATATCAGAAACCTGCGGAAGAGAATGAAGTAATTCATACTTTGGAGCATAAGATGATGAACAGGGGTTTACAGGTATTGCAATTTTTTTTTTTTTACAAGTTCATGTTTTATGTTTCAATCATCATGAAATTCTATGCATCTCATATGTGCATGTAATGCTTTACACATCTATATTGAGGTTAGAAGTTTGGGTTCAAATATTCTTATTAAAATTCTATTTGACAATTTGGTGGTATTTCATGATGAATCTTTTTATCATATAGATGCTTTACACATCTCATATGTGCATGTTGTTAGACTAGAATGGTTATTGGCTCCCGTACAGGAAGATGTGAAGTCACAACTCTGCCTTGTTTTTGTATGAATCTTCTATGCTGACTTTTAACTTCCTTTACAAGACCAGTATAAAATGTTGTTAGTGTGATTATTTTTTTATTTTACTAATGTGATTTGTTGCAATGCGCTTTAAGCTAATCATTTCACAATTATTTGAAAGCTCCTGTCTCTGATAGTATACAAATCATTTTCTCTGTTTTTCCTTATTTGCTTCACGTAATGGCAGGTCCTTTCTGCTAAGAGCCAAGAAGCAATTGATACTGCTCTCAAAGCTGATATGATTGTTTTAAACACAGCCGTTACCGGTAAATGGCTCGATGTTGTGCTCAAGAAACATCTCTCTCAAGTTCTTTCAAAGATTCTATGGTGGATTCATGAGATGCGAGGACATTACTTCAAATTGGATTACGTCAAGCATTTGCCTTTTGTTGCCGCTGCGATGATTGACTCCAACACAACAGCTGAATACTGGAAGAATAGAACACAAGAACGTTTAGGGTATGTTTAAATTCGACTTCACTGTTCCTCTTGAAGGTGTGTTACTCCTGTAAAAAAATGAAAATTCGTCGTTATTTCAGGAGTGAGTGGATTATCTTACATTTGCAGATTATTAACTAATTATGCGTTACCTTTTAATGGAGAAAAATGGAAATTTATTTAGCATAATTATTATTAATTTAATTGGATTGCTGTAAGTGTCCATCTTTTGATGTTTATAGTAGATGATCATGATTCTTATGTTGGGCGTATTACCATTTCCAAACTTCAGAGCTTGTTTTACTGCCAAGAGGAATTGATGAAGATGCCACAATTTATTTTGCATCCTTACTATATTAATCATTTTATGTATTTCACACTTAACGTTCATCTTATCGCAATATTTCTTCATCTTTGGTTGGGAGGATTGCACCGTTGCCTGTATTTTATCCTCCATTTATGGTTGGAGTTTGCGTTGTTTGATCTACACAAGGTTTTTTAACTGAAGAGCTAACTTTCTTTTGAAACTGAAAATTTCAACCTTTCTATGACTGAAAAGAAAGCTAAAGTTCAGATGAACAACATAGTAGCAGCTATGGTTGGAACCTGGGCATTGTAGTATATTAAGTAATGCACAAGTTCTAACTTAAAATTTCAACCTTCTATAATTTAAAGGAAAGCTAAAGTTTCAAATGACTGAACATGGTTGTAGTGTATGTTGGGTAACTTCTGCGTCCTTGAATCCCTATTTCATTTCTCTTGTTCATTTCTTCCTGTACTTTTTTATATGTAATCTTATTTTTTATTATGTTGCTTTAATTTCATCTGTTTTGTTTGTACTTGCAGTATCCACATGCCAAAAACGTATGCCGTTCATCTTGGAAATAGCAAAGAACTGATGGAAATTGCTGAAGATTATGTTGCCCAACGGGTTCTTCGGGAGCACATAAGGGAATCACTTGGAGTTCGAAGCGAAGATCTCCTCATTGCCATTATAAACAGTATTTTCTTGTTTATTTTTATTGATAACTGTTTCCTGAATTTACCCAAGAGTTTGGTATAAGAAAATGAACATAGGACGCTTATAGGGTTATATTTTGCTTTTATATTCTGGCCAATTTGCTTATAATCCATCTGAAAAATATATAGTTGTGGAATTTCTAGACAGCTGCTTTACTTCGATTCAAAGAACTTTATAATCACAAGAATATTTGTACAAAAGTAGGTGAGGAAACCTCGTATGCTTACTTTGTATGTGAGAATAATCATTATTTCTTTAGACTTACCTGACCATACAAGACTGATATTTTACTTTAACCTCAAGGAATCCTTGGAAGGTATAAATAAGCTTGTAATTTGATAGTGGCTAGTAGGATGTAATGCTAATTTTCTGATTAAACATATTCACGTTCCTTTGTAAAATTGCAGGTGTATCACGTGGAAAGGGGCAAGATTTATTCCTTCAGTCATTTTATGAAAGTCTTCAATTGATACGAGAGCAGAAGTTTGAAGTGCCTGCAATTCATGCTGTAGTAGTTGGCAGTGATATGAATGCCCAGACGAAGTTTGAAGGAGAACTAAGAAACTTCGTGGCAAGGCAAGGAATTCAGGACAGAGTTCACTTTGTCAATAAGACACTTACAATTGTTCCGTACTTGGCTGCAATTGATGTGCTTGTTCAAAATTCCCAGGTATAATTATTGTCCATTCTTCAGACAATACACAATAGCTTATTTATTATCACCTTGCCCCCAAGATCTTTTTCTTTTCAATGAATAGTTTCATCTGTCCTCAAAACTCCTATTCCTACTTATGGATTTTTTTTTGCAGTGTATCACAGCTTTGCGAGGGCAATAATAATGCTTACATTGTCCTGGAACCTATTAATTTATGACATGAATAATCAATTTTAATGTCCGCCACCTTAAGGTGTTGTTCGTCACAGCCAAACTCATCCAAGAGAAGTATCAGGACGTATAGTGAATTTTATAAACTTATCTTAATTGTTTGAAAATATCCACACCAATTTTCAATGATGTATTGCAGTTCAGATATGCTGAACTTATAGTGACATGAAGTCAACTTTGGGAGCTTATAAAAGGGAAAGCTCTTTTAAGTGATGCAAGCTAACACACACACACAAAAATTGTGACGCCACACCAAATAAGTCATATAAACATGTGATATTTCAAAAGCCTGTGAAAATTTAAAACATTGGAAAATTTTTTAAGAAGATAGAGGGCTTATGAAAAAGTTCGAGTATACGACATGAAAGTTTAATGGATGTTTAATATAACTAAATAGCAAGTGATATCTAGGTGATAGATTTTAGTTCTTTGAATATATATTACCTGAAATAGTTGGGATATGGATGACAACATAACATCTAGGATTAAATTGGTTTGTTAAAAAGAAGAAGTGCCTTAGGACACAATGTCAACTGAAGCACCACTTCACTGTTGAGTAAGTTTGATCGAAGTTGGAACCACAACTTTAATCAATTAATCTATTCTTAAGTTATAAATGTGCTCAATTATTAGGCGTTTGGAAAGCTCATGTTATCTTGTGATGGTATGAGAAGCTTTAGGAGACATGATGCCTTATATAATGAGTTTTGGGAGTTCTCATCTTCTCCCTCAATGCCTTATCAAGGTAATGATGTTTACTTTTGTCAATCAACAATCTTATTTTCAACTAATGATTCAAAACCATGGGCTCATAGAAAGTTAAGACATATGGAGGCAAGGTAGGGGAAGCTATTATTTAATATGTTACATAAGCTAATGTAAATAAACTTTCTTGCTTTGTCACATATTTTACTCATTGTAAAAATGGAATATTTAAAAAATCCATAAAATACTGACAAATGTTTAAGAACATAAGGGGCTTAGGAGCAATGTTTGAGCATTTATTTTAGTGGATGGTAAGAGTTGCAGCTCTTGAGGATGAGATGGTGAAATATAGATATGGTTGACTTGGGTATGGGGAACAAATGCAAGATTATGTATCAGTAATATAGTTGATAAAATGATATGAAAATAATTATGAAGGAAAATAAAGATTAAATACAAGGCAACAAAGTTAAAAGTTATAAAAAAGGTATTACATATAATAGAGTTAGCTCCTCATGAAACAGTTAACTAGAACAAATGGAGAAAGCAGATTCATAAAATTTACTTTGAATACTTTGGGATAGATGTGGGTCAATGATAATGATGACTTCAGAAGTATGTGAATTAATAACTTCGTTAGTTTCTTTTTTTATAATATGACACAAGCAAGCATTTGATTGTGATGCTTTTGATGCTGATATTATAACAGTGAGACTACTCATTGCTTTAGTGAGAGGGATCACCTATACTTGGGTTTGGTGAATGCACAGGGATCGGCTCAGTTTGGTCGAATCAGAAGGGTTGGTGTGTGTTCCATATAGGAACGGGTCTTGCGGCATTTTTATGGGTTTGGCTTGCGTAGATAGAGTGATTGGGCTGGGTGTCGACGCAGGTAAACGATGAAGGGGGCTCGGACCTCGGTCAACGGGATCTGGACGGGATTTGGAGATGTGCGACTAGGGTAGAGAGGGAGATCGGGCTCTATATTGGGCTCGATTGAAGAATTCAAACATGCGAAGAGGATCGGCAGGCTTGAAGTAGGCTAGGGCCGGTCGTGTGGATGAACTTACAGAGGCAGTCGGATGGTTTGAGCATTGTTGAGGTGTCGGCTTGTTGATTGGAGCTCGGGTAGATGGCGACAGGGCAAGATTGGCTGGAGATTGTTTGGGGTCGAACGGCTTCGCATGCGGCGTCGTGAACGGCTATGGCAGCTTGAGGAGGTCAGTTGGTCTGGCTCTAAACTAGTAGGCGAAGGAGGAAGGGAGAAGCGGGATATGGCTTGCGGTGTGAAGATCGGGTGAGGGTCGAGGCTGTTGATGGGAGGAAGAGTGGAGGATTTCGATTGGCCGCGGGAGGTTAACCGAACGATTGGGGCTCATAGAAGTTTTCGCGTGACGAAATAGAGCGAGCTGGAGGAAAAGAATCGAGAGGATTCGTTCCTGTCTCGTTTTAACGATGCAAATAGGAGAAAAATCGAGGCGCAGAATGGGCTACTGTCGCACGTGCATAAACGGCGCCAAACTGTAGGTTATGAAGCAACTGTAGCAGGCGGCGGATACGAGTGGGATTTGCGAAGGATCTAAGCAGGTAATGATTTAAGCATAACATATAATATTATTAAAATGCTTAGTACAAAGATATTTTTTTTCACATGGACATGACAATCTAATATAATTGTAAAAATGAACCATTATTAGGCTTATAAATAATTTTTTTCCTTATTAGAGTTGATATCTCACTGTAAATTTTGGATTCTCAAAACAAATTTTTTATTTTTACTGTAGCGAACTCCCTTTCTTTTAGTAACAACATAATAAAATAATAATTTTCTCAATAAAACTCAATTCCTGGCTTATATCACAATTCTAACTTATAATTACATCAAAATTACATTTTACCTTAAAAAGATGATTTGTAATACAAGCCCTTAAGCCAAACTGCGTTCACGGAAATCAACACAAAATCCCGATTTTTGCACACAAACCCAAGTTCCAGCTCTCTTTCTCTCATTTCTCCTGTGTCTTATCCTATGAATGACTGCATATGGCAGAGCGGGGGCGGGTTCACTACATTATTCACAGCCCGGAGCCTCACATCATGCTGTTCTGGAGGCCACTTAGCTATCATCAAGAGAACCTGGTAGTCGTTGCAGTAGCACAGCTGCTTCCCAAGTGATGTCTTTTTCTACATGAATTCTTGAGTAATCTGTTTTCAGCTGCATGTTGACTGTCGTTCTAGTGTTTGTTCAAATGCCTGACTGAGAAAAAAACAATTGTCAGTACCGTTAAAATGATATCTAAATTTCATTTGCAGTCTTTATTAACAGCTTTATAAAAAAATGCTAAAACTTGTATCCAAAAACAACAATAATAACTACATAAAGTCTTTATCCCATCATGTGGGGTCGGCTACATTAATTATTTTTCTCCATTGTGCTATGTTAAAAGTTAAATTCTTATTTAAATCTAATGAAGAAATGTCGTTTCTAATATTTTCTAACAAAATCTTGTATCCAAAGAGAATAATTAAATCTAACAAAAATTCTAATCATGAATAAGAGAAATTTGATAAAAAAAAATAATGATAGGCCCAAAAAAGGATGTGAGCTCGGTTCAGCACTTTAGTGGTCTGGTTTAAACACCTTCAAGTAGCCTATAACCAATTTGTCTTTTGCTGGCTTATTTGATTTGAATGGTTGTACTGCATCAGTTAATTTATGAGTCTTCATTTGGTGGTTCTTTTAGCTATTTCAGTTTTCAAAAACATGACATCACATTTTTTGATGTGAAACGTACATGCGATGGAGTTACTTTAAGAAATTAACGAGAACAGATCTGCCAGTATTCTAACCTCACATGTCCAAATCTCTAAAAGAAAGGCCACTCAGCTGATGCGTGTTGGCATCGCCTCAACCGATTAACATTCCATCCCAAAATTCATCATGAACAATCAGGCGCTTCTTGCCAACGCCGATAACAACAACCTCAGCTGACTGGTATATCGACTCTGGCGCTTCCACATCATATGATCAAATTCGGCTGACAACATATTTCCTCAAACGTTTACAACGGTACAGACACGGTGACTATAGGGGACGGAAGAACAGTTCCCATTGCTCACTCGGGCACGGGTACGAGCGACCCCCCCTCCCGTAAGCTTTTCTATCCCAACTCCTCACACTCCCTCTCTCTCTATAATTTACTTTCTGTAGTCTAATCTTGTTAAAGATAACACACATCTCCATACTTTTGACTCCTAAGGTTTTCTATTTAAGGTTTCGAAGACCAACCAAATTCTGCTTAGAGGCCCCTGTGAGACGGATTGTATCACTCGTCGCCATCATGCCATACACCGACAACCTAGCCGGTCTCACAAGCGGCAAGAAATCAGTTTTCAACTGGCACAATAGGCTCGGTCACCCCAATCACCGCGTACTGAAGCACATGTCCAAAGACGAACCCTGCTATTAACATTTCTAATATCTCTCTATTTGTAATTCCTGCAAACTATGTAAAGGACACAAGTTATATTTTGAAAATTTGAACATCGTAAACAGGCTCCGTTAAGCTCATACATACTGACGTTTGGGGATTGTCTTCCGCCCCCCTCCCATCAAGGTTTTAGATACACATAATAATTGGTAGAGATTACTCGTGCTTCACCTGGTTTATTTCCATTAATTTCAAATCTGAAGTTACACAAATATACATTAATTTTAGCCAAGTTTATTAAGCGACACAAATCGCAAGATCAAGAGCCATTCGCATGGACGGCGGCGGCGAATACATCAATCAGCATTTCAAACGTTCACCAAAACACGGGCTTCTTCATCAAACATCATGCCCTTACACGCCGGAGCAAAATGGGCTCGCTGAACCAAGCATCGTCACATCGTGGAAACACACGACGCTTCTACAAACAGCTCACTTACCTCACTCGTATGCGCGACGCGGCATCACCGCCACATATTTCATATAAACAGTAACTCCGTCCGCAACAATTAACAACATCACACTTCTTCAACTGATGTTCAATGTCACGCCCTCTTACAATCATCTCCGGACTTTCGGATGTGAATGTTTTCCCTTACAACCTCATCATAACTCGCAACAAACTAACTCCTACTTTCACTTCTTGCATTTTCTTAGGCTATTCCGACACTCAAAAAGGCTACAGTGTTTGGATCCAACCACAAATCGCATAGCTATCTCTCGACATGTTCATTTCAATGAATCCTCTTTCCCTTGCAAACACACGCATCTAAAGAACCTCTCTAGAATCTATAAGGCACCCGTCTCTGCTCATACCGGTCTCCACTATTAGCAATTCGGATGCTACGACCGACCCTGCTTCTCGGGCCACTCACGTTCCATCTCCTCCCATTACAACCAACTTTCAAGATCCTAATAACATCGTATCTTTGCTCCATCTTGCAGGCCCCCTCTGACGTGTCACAGCTACACATCCAATGGTCACAAGACGTCAAACAGGTTCCTCAAACCAGCTCGAAGGCTAAATTTGCTTCAATCACAATCAAGATTCCCACAACAGTCGAACACTGACCCTACCACGTATACCAAAGCATCCAAATCGGTTAACTCGGAGAAGGCAATGGCCGACGAATTCTTCGCCCTTCAAAAACAGGGAACATGGACTCTCGTACCCGTTACCCACCAATGCACCAATTCTCGGATCAAAGTGGACATATCGCACAAAAGCAACTCCGACGGATCATACTCGCTTCAAAAGCAAGATTGGTCGCTCAAGGCAACATACAAGAATGGTTTGGATTACAGCGACACCTTCAGCCCGTCGCAAAATTACCAACCTCCGAATTCTATTTGTTGTCGCCCTCTTCTACCAATGGCCAGTTCAACAGCTTGACGTCTCAAATGCGTTCCTCCACGGCAACCTCACAGATACAGTATACATGCGTCAACCTAAGGGCTTCGATACGGCATCTCAACCAGACCATGTAGTCTCCTTCGCAAGGCAATTATGGGCTTAAACAAGCCTCGCACCAATGGTACTCTACATTCACAAACTACCTATAAGTCTCGGATTCAAGCAATAGCCAGGCCGATCAATCACTGCTTACCAAATACAAAGGCAACACATCAAATATATCTACTAGTGGTATGTCGACGACAATACTACTAACAGGAAACGACCCCTCGGCCATCTCGGATGCTCCTCAAACAACTCCAGACTATGTTCCTATGAAAATTTGGGACCTGGCAAGTCATTTCCTAGAATCAAGATCGAAACATATCTTCTTTCACAAGTTCTTATGCTCAATCTATCTTACAAAAGCTGATCTAACTCTCTGCAACCCGGTTGCTATCCATCGTACAAAAACTCTTCTCAGATTTCGAATGACAAACCATGTTTCGATCACACACAGTATCGACAGCTAATCGGATCCCTACAAACTTAACTCTTACCCGGCCAGACATTGCATTCGCGGTCAACACCCTTTCCCAACACATGCGCGAACGGGAAGCGACTCATACATCATCTCTTAAACGTCTCCTACGATACATCAAAGGGACAATTGATCTCGGTATAACCCATCACGAGATCAAACTTAATACTCGCACATACTCAGAAGCGGACTGGGCAGCCGACCCAATCACCGAAAATCTGTCTCTCGTCTTTGCCACGTTCTTTGGCGATACCATTTTCTGGAACAGCAAGAAACAGTCCCCGGTCTCAAGGTCCTCGACGAGTCTGAATACCGAGCACTTGCAGCGGCCCACGCGGACACACTATGGTAAACGGCTACTTTTCGATTTCCACATCCTGCACACCACACCGGTGGACATATTCTCGCAAACACTTCGGCAATACATTGGCAAACAACATGTTTTCATGCCAGAAACCATGCACATCGAAATAATCAACGATTCATCAGGGATCAAATCCAGAACAATAATATTCGGCTTTTACCAATTAGCACAATTGATCAAATAGCCGATATTTTCACAAAACCTTTAGTCACACCGAGATTCAAAACACTTCGCTCCAAACTGACGTTGCTCCACAATTACCAGTTTGCGGGGGAATGTTAGATAGATAAATAAAATCAATTGTTTATTCTTGCTGTCCAGTTAAATTGTACACGTGTTTACCTAAGCCGTTGTAAGCTATATATATAGGAGCCTAAGTATTTCTGGGAAAAGAGATTGATAATAAAATCCAAGGTTCTTTACTGTTCTTTGTGTTCTCCTCTCTCTGTCTTCCTTATCCGATTCATGGATTTCATCAATTTCATCATGTTTCAATGATGATAGGTTTATAAAGGCTTTCATGGCATCCATTATTATATAGTGCTGAGCTGAGTTTGAATGAGGTATGATTTTTTAAATATATTTAAAGTTTTTTTTAAACTTTTTTTTCATCAAGGCCATGCTATATATGTTATTTGCTGATCTCTCAAACTTATAACTAACACAAAACTTTTCATAACTGTTCGTAAAAATTAATTTCATTCTCCAAGTATGTTTTTAATCTTTTTTAATATTAAAATATTTATGAAAAAAATAATAAAATTGAAATAAAATTAACGAAAATAATAAGCAAGCAATTAACCATTCAAGCTTGCATTTACAGGTCAAGCTTCAAAACTCACATTCAAGCTTGTTCAGTTATCTAAGTAAATTATAGTTTGGCAAGCTTACTGGTTTGCCTACACACCTACCTACAATAAGCTAAAATATTGGACAATAAAATGGACAGATGCAAGTAGTCAACCGCCTAAACTTTCAATCCCTTAAAGATTATATATAGATTGTATTATTGCTAAAATTAGTCAAAAGAACTGAAAGTAAACACAGCACAAAAGATGAGAGAGATAGTGTAAATTAGCATTACTCGCATCATGCAGCAAGCCTAATCAACTTTTTTCCGATGAGAAACACAAACTCATGGTAAAACAGACCCTTAAACAACTGCACAGAGTATAAACATTTATAAATACTGAAATAAGCTAAACATTTCAGCATTGTGGAGTAAAGAAAACATTAAAACTAAAATTCCAAATGTTCTGCATAAGATAATGCTGAACAAACAGATAGATACTTCTAAAAATAAATGAGCGTTACTAATCAAAGATCCAAAAAAAAAAAAAAAAACTCATTCTAATGTAGATAATCTTACATGTTAAAACCATTCCCTGAAATCATGAAGTGTGAGATTCCAATACTTCAACTCCATTATGAAATCAAGGGTGAATTCAGCTCGAAATAAAATAAACTCAGCAGGCACTTAAGAAATCCCAAACCCCACGTAGCTTAAACAATGTCTCAAAGAATCAGCCTAAAGTTAATGATCTAATCGATCATAATCTTCATGTCACAACATTAGGGGTGTAAACTTCATTACAAAATTCCAACTTTTAGGGTTTAAGAATCCATGATAAAATTTAACAAAAAAAACTGAAGAGGCCTCGAATAGATCTTCGAGCACAGCAAGCTACAAAAATAAAATCACCAATCAATTCCTCAAAGTTGCAAAACCATCAAGACTGGAGTTTGAAGCCAACCAAGTTTCGAAAACCAATAAACACATAAAAGTAAGAAAATTGAGTCGATAAACTCTTAACCAAGCACTCTCCGAACAGGAAAAGACCTCATGGCCCGCAGCAATCGAAAACGAAGAGCAATTCAAAAAAACAGAGCTGTAATCCACCTGAAGAGAATTCTCAGGAGAGCGGCAGCAAGGGGTGGAATTTTGATCAGGGAGAGAACAGGAGCTCGAAGACCTTGACTGCAAAGGGTTTTAATTGGCTCCAAAACCGCGTGAGGTGCTTTGAAAGAATTTTCCTACGCTGCTACGCGGCCTGGGTTGGCTCCGGTTTACTTGCACGTGAACTTACCTCCCTTCGAGAACAGGAACCCGAAATCGACCCGGACCCCCCGCACATGAATTATTTTGCTTGCATGTGAACTTAAAATATTACAGTTTAACATGATATGACTGTTCTTAACTTAGCAAAAATGTTATTTTTTATAAATAAATAAATAAAGATTAAAGTAGAAAATTTTAATATTTCTAAAAATATTTGTTAACTTCTAACTATCAAATGAGGTCTTATGAGACCTCTGAAATTGAAATAAAAATAATTTATAACTTTATAAACCTAAATAACAAATTTAACAAAAATAAAGTTATCAGAAAATATGCTTTTCAATTTACATACCAAACATGCCCTACTAACCTAAAACGTATATATCATGTTATGTAATTATTGTCGAGCCAATGTAGGATCTAACCACGAAGTAATTAAGAAGCTCTAATCCTGATCACATTTCATTTTATTAAAATAATTGTCTCATAAAGTTATATTTCTTTCTTAATTTGACACTCTAATGTGGGAAGTGAATAATATTTTTTTTAATTACATTAATGTTATATCTAATATTTTGGTTTGTTTGATCATTCTCTTTTGAGAAAAAGAGTCCTAAAACCTTGAAGTTCTGTTTAAAATTTGGTGTTATCATCATGAGTAAGAGATGTGTTCAGTCTTAGACCTAACCTTATTGGTGATGGCATATGTCAAAATTTTGGTGATGGCATGTGATAAAGTCAGTGGGTGTCAGTGTTGGTGTCTAAAATGTGCATCGATTTATACGATGGCATGCATCACTGCATACAATAAAGTTGACACTATCGATTTTTGTGTTGATATGAACATACAACTTTATGAGTTATGTTGTGCTTCAATTTATTGGGCAAAACATGCGTAGACATTATTGGTAATAGCCAGTAAAAATGTCAGTAGGCATCATAATTTGTATGATGATAGTGCATTGGTCTTATAAGTGATGGAGTGCATTACCTTATAAGGAGGAAGTGCATCGACGTTGTTGCAGAAAAAGAGGCATGTTTTAAACTTTATGTTGATGGCAAGTATAAATTTTATGCAATAATCTGCACTAAATGTTATTTGCATAAGTCGATAGGAGATGGTAGTCGGATGATGCAGGTAAGGAGACAATAATAGGGTGACAATTGTTAGGATATCACAATTAGAAAATTATTCATGAAATTTTAGATGAGGACAATGGTGGATGACCGATGGCCAAGTGATATAGTTGTTGGTGGCGATAATCAAAAATTAAAATCAAGTAGGAACTCTCCAACTCCAGTCCAAATTTAGCTCCTAGCACTCCTATGGAGAATGATAATCTATTTATAGCTTTTCTTGATGGATATTTCATAATTTAAGCCATGACGCCAAAATATTTTCTGAGATGGTTTGTGTCAATTTCGTTAATTATAATCTTTTTTTTTTAACAAGCAAGAATGATGTTGCATAAAGCATCATATACTTGGTACCCAGTTTTTACCTAAACAAACAAAAAAAAAAGCTAAAGTTTAGTTATTTTTCAAAAATTTGATGCCTAATTTACATCCATTTATGTGACATTTGTATATTTTCAAATCAAACAATGCAGCAATCAGATCCAAAACACATCAAAACTGCTGCACATTTTGATTGAGCGCAGCACTGAAAATATCAAAGAACTTCTAAGCCCCAAATGGTAATCTATAATCCTTGGACTTCCTTCTCAGCTCATTAAGTTCATTCTCATCTCTATATCTCGGAAAGGAAATGCTCCACTTGAGCTGCTTATTGCAGTTCTACCAGCAGGAAGCCTCCATTCAGTGATTTCCCTGATAGATTAATTATAATCATTATTTTAGTATTTAGATAGAATACTCATAATTGACCGACTTTGAGCTTGTTATTTTCTCTCAATGAGATACATGATTTGACTATAGGTATGTAAGATTTACATATTGTTTGGTCAGTGGTCTTACACTAATGCTTAAAATTTTTAATTAAGCCTTAGATGTTTGATTTTGGCTCGTTTAATACTGCATCAATCACTTTTGGTACCATTTATTTTGACTCATGGCACATTAGTCTCAAATGTAAGTTTGCTAAAATTGTTCTTAAATTTAATTTAAAAAAATTTCAACTTAAATATTATATTGGGATTTCATTATTAATTAAGTGATATTTAGTGACTTATCAACTCTAAGATGTATCAACTCTCTCTCTCTCTCTCTCTCTCTTTCTCTCTCTAAATATTATATTGGAATTCGATGATCATGCACAAATTATTAAAGAAAATAAGATAAATTTATCTATGATGTATCATGAGAATATTAATTACACACGAGTTAAGTATAATGGATTTTATGAGCTATCAAATAAGAAATGAATATGAACAATAATGACTACTAAACTGAGCACAAAGTTGATGATCCTAAGAATACTGAAGAAAGTCCAAATAGTGCTACTACAACTATGACATGAATAATACAATGATATATAGTCAATTGATTGATGTTCATATGTCATGAAATGAATTATGTTATAGTTTATTATAATTATAGCATGACTGTGAAGGGCATGTAATCAGATTTTGAGGGAATTATACTCACACAATTATGAAAATGATATTTTGGCTTGAACATGTAGCTGAGGCATAATAGAGACTATGTCACACCATGTTTGAATACTAGCAAGAGTAAGAAGATTTCGATGATGCAACTCCTCTCATGTACTTGTGATCAGACTTGTCAGAGGGTGTTATTAGATCAAATTGGATATGATTTTATTAAAATCCTTGAATTTCTATAAGTTCAAATGATAGTTGGATATGTGCATGAAATCATCAAAGATATGAATGAAGAATGACTTAATATAGGCACTTAAACATAATTCGAGATATCTCTCAAGAAAATTTTAATGCTCTTACAAACCAATCTCTCTTGCGATTATGAAGCTTTTGGAAAATGATCTCATACAATACAAATATTCTTGAGAAAATTCAAGTTTAAATCGACTTTATTCATTAATTAATGATGGGGCTGAAGAAAAAAAAAATTATGAGTCTGACCATTTTATGTTGTTGTCAACTCTTACAAACCACTTTATGCCCATATTTAAGTATTTATTATTAGTGCCCAAATCTAAGGATTATGCTCAAACTTTAGGCACATGAAATAAATAATTCAAATTAGTAAAATGATAAAATATAATTGGATATATATTTTATTATTTCACTTATATAACCCCAAATAACATCTATTTTAGTATGTTACCATGGATTCATGTTTAGACATGAAAAATAATTACAGTGCATGTAGTTATAAGTACATAAATTATTAATTTATTAGATGTACAAATCAAATGTATTAAAATAAATTTTTATTTGTCATGACAACATTTTAAAAGTTATTGAAATATAATACAAGATCGAATAGCCAAAGACAATGTTAGCAGTGGCAGAGGATGATGTTGTAGGATTGAAGAGATGGAGACAATCACAAGTAATTTATAGCTTAAGATTTAAATCCCAATTTGAACAATTTATAAATACAAAAATAGAAGTTTTGGAGTATAAAAAGTTCCACAATTTTTTTATATTTTATCTAAATTATAAATATTAAAACAATTAAAACAAAATAAAATAAAATCTGCAAATCCAATACCCTTAAAAATTCCTGAACTGTCTATACGGGTTGCTGTAAAAGCCTCTTCCCAATCCATCCTCAATAGTTTTGAGTACAACGAAAAAACTCCATCTGTGTGTTGCCTCCTTGACGACGACGACGCTGCTGCTAAAGTTGCTAAAGGAAGCTTCTTGGCATCTTCGACGACGTTAGTCGTGTTGGATCGGAAGTCATGACGAGAGCTCGGCCACTGCAAACGTAGGCTTCGTTTGGTTATTTGGTACTTTTGTAAAAGACAATTTTAATAGAAACAATGATTTATAAATGAGTTTTCTAACGGAGAAGCACTATTTATAAAAATCTTTATCAAAACAACAGAAAATGAAAAAAAAAAAAAAAAAGAGTTATTGGGAACGTGATTTAACGAACCAACAGTAAAGAAAAAATAAGTTTGTCGTTTTAAAAATGGAATAGCACCAAAACTTTCAATCAAACGAAGCCGTAACGATCTTTCATCGCTTGGCCAGCCCTCTTTTCGACTCACTCTTGTAGTGAAATTTAACTTAGGTTTGACAGGATTTGGGTTAAATCATGTTAGTCCCTGCATCCAAACATCCCTAGGGACAACCTAAGTTGCTGTTTGATATTGAATAGGATTTAACTTGGGTTGGATTTAGAAAATTTTATAAATTTTAGATTTATAATTCTGAGTGTGTTAAAATCTTATAAACTGTTTGGTTTAAAAATAGTAAATCCTGATAAATCTTGAAAAATTGTTTGTCAACGTAATTCAGGATCTAAGATGATGTTTATGAAATTAAATTAACTATATACTACTTATGAATAACTAGTAAAAAAAGTTAATTTAAACAAAAATCAATATTATAAATATTTTATTATATTTATCATTTTTAAATATTAAAAAAATGTTATTAAATTATTTTATAAATAATTATAATCACAATTTTGCTTTTTGAGTTTCTGTGATGTACATAGATCTAAATCTCATTTTTAGGTTGTGACCAATCTAAAAATTTGACATTGTTCGAACTGTGGTCTACACAACTTGCAGATTGTCCTATATCCATCCCTCATGCAATTCTCTTTCAATCCAAGGTCAACAAAAAATTTTTTTAAGGGACATTTAGGCCAATTAGGCAAAACTCACACACATATCACATACACAAGACTCGAACTCAAGACCTCTTAGTGGTTAGTCTAAACTTCTAACCAATAATCAAGATGAGCTATGTGGTCAACATAAATTGACAATTAATTTTTTATAGGCAGAGGCCTGTTTCAAGTGGCAAAGGCCAATAAACCCTAAACAAAGGCTTTTGTTTGGGATGACTTCTTACTACTTCTTAAAGTGGCTTTTTAGACAAAAATTAAAACTTTTGTACTAGAAGCCCCTTTAAGAAGATTAGAAAGCTGTCCCAAACAAACTAAATTTACATATGCCAGACTGCTACTAATTTTAAGTCCGCTATTTATGAAAAATAGGAATCAAACATTAATTTATATTGCTGACGGCCACACAAATTTTTTTCTTTTAAAGAATGGATTAATTTTAGAAGTTCAGCTTGTTTAAAAAAGAGTAAAGCATAGTTATCAGCCAAGTATAGCCCAAGAGGACAATTAATTAAAAAAATTACTGTCAAAATCCCCACACTAAACAATAGAAGCAGCTTTTTGACTAAGATCTAAAGTCAGTTTGTGACGACTACATATTTTTTTTATAAAGATGATTATAAAATTTCATTGATGAAAATATCTTTTTTGAATATGTTGTAGAAAATAATTTTATAATACAAAAAAAAAATATTGAAAAAAGTGAAAAATTATGACAAAATAGAAACACTGATGCAATCTAAAATCTAAATAGTAAAAAAGCTATTCCATACGAAGCCTAAGACTAAAACTAAATACAGAAATAAGATTATAGATAGGCTGCTAAAAAAAACTGAGGTAATCCTTATATTCATCATTATTAGAAAAAAGGACTCAGTAGAGCGAAAATATTATTTATACTCATCACGATCTAAAGATTCATTGCTCAGTAGGAAAATACAATGCGACAATCGCAAGAATAACGTAGCAAGTATCTTGATGTAAAACCATGTATAACAAGTAAGCATGAGTATCTACAGACTAAAGGAGCTCAGCACAACTCTGGGAAGAGATTTTTTATCAGACTACAATCCCATCTGAACTGTTTTATAAAGTAGATGTATAAGAAAGCACTATTCAAATATAAAAAAAAGAAGAATAATAATAACCAAGTAACAAGTGGCCCAAATGAAAGATGAACCCTACGCTATTTAACATGGTTGGCCTAAGATTAGATAATCAAACGAATAAAACTTCAATTTTTGCGTAAAACCCAAATCCCAATTCAATTTGCTTATGTTGAAGTTGGCTATAAATTATGTAAGATAATTATTTAATTATTATTTGAAATAATTAATCATTTAATTATTACACTACCAATTATTTTATATTAATTATAAAAGTTTTAATACATTTTTAATTACAAATTAAATTTATGGTTATCTAATTAATTAATTAATTATTCTATTACTAAGTAAGCTTTTAATTGTATTTATACTACAAATGATCTAATTAATTATTTTTATCTTAAATCATATATAATTAAACTAATAACATTATTTTCTAACACAAAATATAAGAACGTTTCTTTGTGCTTTTTGCTTTGCGCTTCAGCTTCGTTTGAGACCTTTCTTACTGTTCTTAAAGAAGATAATTTCTTCCCTTCGCGTGCTTCTATACATAAAATCGTAAATCCCCGCCGAAGGACAGGACCGATTTAAGCCTAATCCGTAAATCCAGATTTACTAGGGACTTCGAATTTATGTGCGCTGAAAATTGTTTGGCAAATCTGATACCAAAGAGTAAAGGGCTGTTTGGCAACAAGTGTAGATTAATTTGTGGGATCATTAAATCCTATAAATCTCGGATTTAATAAATCCTGAAAACTGTTTGGTATTCCAAATTTTAAATCATGTTTGATATGTCATCAAAAAATTATCTGATTGGGCACAATCTCAAGGCAAAATCAAGACAAAAACTTCAAAAATTAAATTCGGAATCACCCTGAACTCCGATTTCAGCAAAACTTATAGTCAAACTGAGCGTCTGCGAAACACGAACCCAACGACACCAAATTCGATCAATCCGAGCCCAAATGAGCCCAAATCAAGGACCGAAGCACTGTTGGAAGCTTGTAGCACTTTTTGAGTTTACCAAACGTTTCCAAATATCCAAGGTTAAAGTCGAATGAGCGGCTCGACGAGATGAATCCAATGAGCCTAAAATCACTGAATCGATTAATTAAGGCCTCCAAATGCCTGATGAACAGTCCATGATCAAGGGATTCAATATCGGCGTCCATCCCAACCACTTCCCATTTACCCTTGATCTCTCACCTATTTGAGCCATGTCACTCCAGAATCTATAAATAGACCCTCATTTCTCTTAAAAAGGAGACCAGAGCAAGAAGAGAAGAAGAGAAGAAGAGAGAAGAAACTCCTCGACCACGCAGGATTATCGTCGGACCAACCGCGGATCCGCCGAACCACGATGAGATCGCCGGACCACCATCGGAGATCGCCGGACCTCCACTTGAGGCCCTCACCTTCGCGGACCACTGCCAGAGGTCCTCACCTTCGCCATAACCACCACCGGAGGCCCTCACATTCACACCGGACCACCGCCGGAGGCCCTCATCTTTGTCGAACCACTGCGAGGCCCTCACCTTCGACGTACCATCGCCGAAGGCCCTCACCTTTGTCGGACCACCGCCAGAGCCCTCACCTTCGTTGGACCCTCCACCTGAGGCCCTTCGCCTTCCCTAGATCGTCACATAAGGCCTGTAGTTTTGTCATACCATCATCTGGCCTGAAGTTCTGTCAGACCATCACCTGACACCTGTATTTCTATCATATATGTTACTTGTAATCTGGATCGCCCTCGGAGGCAAGTCAGCCATTGTAATCGACTCAAATTCTAGTGGAATCATTTTTCAACTGGTCTATAGACCCCGTGATTTTCCCCTTTCAAGAGTTTTCCACGTAAAAAATCTTGTGTTCTTTGTGTGTGGAGCTAGAATCCAGCAAAGCTAAGACGTATAATTAAAACTCTATCGCCGCGTATATTCTAACTCGCATACACTGTTAAATCCTGATAATACTGTGGTAACATATTCAGGATTTATGACATTTAAGGATTTAAATGTTAAAAAGAAAATTATATATTAAAATAAATTTATAATTAAAAACAAAAATTAATGTATTTATATATTTAATAACATGTTAAGTTATAAATTACTCGTTAAATTATTTTACACATAAATTATATATTTAATACATATTTATTAAGTTAAATTAATAAGATAATTATATTAAAATTTAATTACTAATTATATAATTAATTTATGCATTAATTATTCAATTAATTATTTAATTAATTTACTTTATTAATAATTTAAATTATAATAATTAAGTTATCAATACGTGGTCTAAGGGTTTCTCCTTCAACTTCTCTTTTTCGTTGCTGTTCGGCTTCGTTGCTTTGCAGGAGGTGTAGAGATTGCACGGTCGTCCTTCGGCTCCTTCGTGGCTGTTCGACTTCGCTCCTTCGACGAATTTCCCCTGGCGGATCGGAAGTTAACGACATTTTGGTCGGAAGCAAGAACGGAGCTCGCTGGCTGTGAAGGTAACTTTCTCCCCTTTCGCGCGCTTCTTCTCGGCTAAATCCCGTTAAATCCACCGAACGAGGGATTTAGTAAATCGGGATTTAGCCGTAAATCCCTAAGTCGGGATTTATGAATCCCGGGATTTAACGCGGCGCACAAAAAACCGTTTGGCTGGATTTGTGTAAATCCGACTTAAATCCCACGATAAATCCGATACCACTCAGCCCCTAAGAAAGATACCGATTACTTAGCCGGAGTGGAATTAAGTACCCGATCGGATGGCGAAGCCTGCACCGGGTTGTTTTACACTCCAGAAGAGGAAACGCCTCCTCCAATCTTCGTCGCTATTTGTTTCTCTCGTTGCTGTCTTTTTCTGTTTCCGTGGCACCCTCGACACCTGCGATTTCCGCCGGGACAGCGTTGCAGCTTCAGTGGCGGTGGCTATGGATATGGCTCGCAACCTGCCTCCAGACGGTAATCTAGAGAAGAATCCGCTCGATTTCATGAGGTCCAAGCTTGTGCTTCTCTCTCCCACGAGTTATCCCTTTCAGGTAAATTGGAGGTGGAAATGTTGTCTCATTTTTCAATATGTAGTCTTTGAGCTTATCTCATTTGGTTGCTTGAGGGGCTATTTGGTTGCAATATTTGCGATGGTTTTGGGTTAAATCTTGACAAATAGGGTTTTTTAGACATATAAATACTATCTCTTAATTAACATCTTACCTCCATTTTAGGCTATTAGTTCTAAATTTAAGAAGAGTTTATGAGAACACTATTAGAAGGCGAATCAATGATCTATCGTGGATGAACTAAATGCAAATAACATTAAGTAGGATACAAAATTAAAAAAAAAATATCTCCTAATTTTTTTTGCTATCATCGTCTTGAACAGATTTATTGTAGATGCTAACTTTAACCTTTTATTTTTTCATTTAAACATTAAAAACATTAGGAGAGAGGTGGGTGCTTAATTCTCTTTTTTCAGTTGGTGTACAAAATCATTGCACTGGACCTTTATCAGCTAACACATTATTCTTGATAGTTTTCATGAGATGCAACCGAATAATCCAATCCTCCTTTTCACATAGCCGAATGAATTATAGAGGTATAACAATTCTCTAGGCATCTTGTGGTGGACCGTTGACTGCTAATGGAGTTAGCATTTCTTCTTAAGAAATGTTGGTGCCCGAGTATAATGGATCACATATCAGAAACCTGCGGAAGAGAATGAAGTAATTCATACTTTGGAGCATAAGATGATGAACACAGGGGTTTTACAGGTATTGCAATTTTTTTTTTTTTTTACAAGTTCTTGTTTATGTTTTCAATCACATGAAATTCTATGCATCTCATATGTGCATGTAATGCTTTACACATCTATATTGAGGTTAGAAGTTTGGGTTCAAATATCTTATTAAAATTTCTATTGACAATTTGGTGGTATTTCATGATGAACTCTTTTTATCATAAGATGCTTTACACATCTCATATGTGCATGTTTTAGACTAGATGGTTATTGGCTCCCGTACAGGAAGATGTGAAGTCACAACTCTGCCTTGTTTTTGTATGAATCTCTATGCTGACTTTTAACTTCCTTTACAAGACCAGTATAAATGTTGTTAGTGTGATTATTTTTTATTTTACTAATGTGATTTGTTGCAATGCGCTTTAAGCAAATCATTTCACAATTATTTGAAAGCTCCTGTCTCTGATAGTATACAAATCATTTTCTCTGTTTTTCCTTATTGCTTCACGTAATGGCAGGTCCTTTCTGCAAAGAGCCAAGAAGCAATTGATACTGCCTCAAAGCTGATAGTTGTTTTTAACACAGCCGTTACGTAAATGGCTCGATGTTGTGCTCAAGAAACATCTCTCTCAAGTTCTTTCAAAGATTCTATGGTGGATTCATGAGATGGAGGACATTACTCAAATTGGATTATCAAGCATTTGCCTTTTGTTGCCGCTGCGATGATTGACTCCAACACAACAGCTGAATACGGAAGAATAGAACACAAGAACGTTTTAGGGTATGTTTAAATCGACTTCACTGTTCCCTTGAAGTGTGTTACTCCTGTAAAAAAATGTAAATTCGTCGTTATTTCAGGAGTGAGTGGATTATCTTACATTTGCAGATTATTAACTAATTATGCGTTACCTTTTAATGGAGAAAAATGGAAATTTATTTAGCATAATTATTATTAATTTAATTGGATTGCTGTAAGTGTCCATCTTTTGAGTTGTTATAGTAGATGATCATGATTCTTATGTGGGGCGTATTACCATTTCCAAACTTCAGAGCTTGTTTTACTGCCAAGAGGAATTGATGAAGATGCCACAATTTATTTTGCCTCCTTACTATATTATCTTTATGTATTTCACACTTAACGTTCATCTTATACGCAATATTTCTCACTTTGGTTGGGAGGATTGCACCGTTCCTGTATTTTATCCTCCATTTATGGTTGGATTTTGCGTTGTTTGATCTACACAAGGTTTTTTAACTGAGAGAGCTAACTTTCTTTTGAAACTGAAAATTTCAACCTTTCTATGACTGAAAAGAAAGCTAAAGTTCGATGAACAACTATAGCAGCTATGGTTGGAACCGCATTGTAGTATATAAGTATGCACAAGTTCTAACTTAAAATTTCAACCTTCTATAATTTAAAGGAAAGCTAAAGGTTTCAAAGGACTGAACATGGTTGTAGTGTATGTTGGGTAACTTCTGCGTCCTGAATCCCTATTCATTTCTCTTGTTCATTTCTTCCTGTACTTTTTTTTATATGTAATCTTATTTTTTATTATGTTGCTTTAATTTCATCTGTTTTGTTTGTACTTGCAGTATCCACATGCCAAAAACGTATGCCGTTCACTTGAGAATAGCAAAGAACTGATGGAAATTGCTGAAGATTTATGTTGCCCAACGGTTCTTCGGGAGCACATAAGGGAATCACTTGGAGTTTCGAAGCGAAGACTCCTCATTGCCATATAAACAGTATTTTTCTTGTTTATTTTTATTGATAACGTTTCCTGAATTTACCAAGAGTTTGGTATAAGAAAATAACATAGGACGCTTATAGGTTATATTGCTTGTTTATATTCTGGCCAATGTGCTATAAATCCATCTAAAAAATATATAGTTGTGGAATTTCTAGACAGCAGCTTTACTTCGATTCAAAGAACTTATAATCACAAGAATATTTGTACAAAGTAAGGGTGAGGAAACCTCGTATGCTTACTTTGTATGTGAGAATAACATATTTTCTTTAGACTTACCTGACCATACAAGACTGATATTTTACTTTAACTCAAGGAATCCTTGGAAGGTATAAATAAGCTTGTAATTTGATAGTGGCTAGTAGGATGTAATGCTAATTCGATTAAACATATTCACGTTCCTTTGTAAATTTGCAGTGTATCACGTGGAAGGGGCAAGATTTATTCCTTCAGTCATTTTATGAAAGTCTTCAATTGATACGAGACAGAGTTTGAAGTGCCTGCAATTCATGCTGTAGTAGTTGGCAGTGATATGAATGCCCAGACGAAGTTGAAGGAGAACTAAGAAACTTCGTGGCAAGGCAGGATTACAGGACAGAGTTCACTTTGTCAATAAGACACTTACAATTGTTTCCGTACTTGGCTGCAATTG
This sequence comes from Dendrobium nobile, assembly GCA_022539455.1. NCBI lineage: Eukaryota > Viridiplantae > Streptophyta > Magnoliopsida > Asparagales > Orchidaceae > Dendrobium > Dendrobium nobile. The sequence goes on along the minus strand of CM039721.1, from coordinate 73,922 downwards.
ATGTGTCTTTCAAAATTCCCAGTATAATTATTGTCCATTCTTCAGACAATACACAATAGCTTATTTATTATCACCTTGCCCCCAAATCTTTTTCTTTCATGAATAGTTTCATCTGTCCTCAAAACTCCTATTCCTACTTATGGATTTTTTTTTGCAGTGTTCACAGCTTTGGAGGGCAATAATAATGCTTACATTGTCCTGGAACCTATTAATTTATGACATGAATAATCAATTTTAATGTCGCCACCTTAAGTGTTGTTCGTCACAGCCAAACTCATCCAAGAGAAGTATCAGGACTATAGTGAATTTTATAAACTTATCTAATTGTTTGAAAATTCCACACCAATTTCAATGATGTATTGCAGTTCAGATATGCTGAACTTATAGTGACATGAAGTCAACTTTGGGAGCTTATAAAAGGGAAGCTCTTTTAAGGTGATGCAAAGCTAACACACACACACAAAAATTGTGACGCCACACCAATATAAGTCATATAAACAGTGATATTTCAAAGCCTGTGAAAATTTAAAACTTGGAAAATTTTTAAGAAGATAGAGGGCTTATGAAAAAGTTCGAGTATACGACATGAAAGTTTAATGGATGTTTAATATAACTAAATAGCAAGTGATATCTAGGTGATAATATTTAGTTCTTTGAATATATATTACCTGAAATAGTTGGGATATGGGGATGACAACATAACATCTAGGATTAAATTGGTTTGTTAAAAAAGAAGAAGTGCCTTAGGACACAATGTCAACTGAAGCACCACTTTCACTGTTGAGTAAGTTTGATCGAAGTTGGAACCACAACTTTAATCAATTAATCTATTCTTCATAAGTTATAAATGTGCTCATTATTAGGCGTTTGGAAGCTCATGTTTACTTGTATGTATGAGAAGCTTAGGAGACATGATGCCTTATATAATGAGTTTTGGAGTTCTCATCTTCTCCTCAATGCCTTATCAAGGTAATGAGTTTACTTTTGTCAATCAACATCTTATTTTCAACTAATGATCAAAAACCATGGGCTCATAGAAAGTTAAGACATATGGAGGCAAGGTAGGGGAAGCTATTATTTAATATGTTACATAAGCTAATGTAAATAACTTTCTCTTGCTTTGTTACATATTACTCATTGTAAAAATGAATATTTAAAAAATCCATAAAATACTGACAAATGTTAAGAACATAAGGGGCTTAGAGGAGCAAGTTTTGAGCATTTATTTTAGTGGATGGTAAGGTTGCAGCTCTTGAGGATGAGATGGTGAAATATAGATTTTGTGCAACGGATTAAATTAGAAAATATTTTTTTATTTGTGATTTTTATCATAGTTAGCCTCTTTCTACATATTCTCATAAGGTTTCGCATAGGTCATTGGCAAGTGAATGGTGCACACTTTACAACAGTAATAAGAGTCAGGCCATACTTGTACTTCTGTCGCTGGCTCTACAGAGGAAGGAAGTTCAGTTAAGCAGTAGAAATCAAAAGATCCATCAAAGTTGGGATCAATCAGCTCATTGAGCCATGAGTCCAGTTCTTCTGTACTCTCAGACGGGCTTGATTTATCTTGTTGCACTCCCTCGTGCTGAGATGAATCCAAGTCTTTCACAAAATTTTGACCATCAATGTCTTCAGACCGGGCAGACACATTCTCTCCTTCGACTACAAAGCCATCCCTTTTCGTAACACGACACAGGACATAGGTATCCTGCAACAAAATATAGTAGAGTACATAAATGAGAGGTCTACAGTTCAAGGGAAGCAATTCCCAATGTTCCAAAATGCAGTTTGTAGTTCTATCTGCAACTTCTATCAAATAGCAAAGCTTCCATATATAACTTTGATCATTGGTAATCTAGATCTAAAGAAAGACACAGGCTAATAACTATCAAGAAAATAATGGTGGTAGATTACCAACATTCCAGGAGTTTTCTTGCACTCTTTTTCATCCATGTAGTATTCATGCATGATCCAGTCTGTGCGCTTTCCATAGGGCGGCCTGCCTTCATGGAAAACTAGTGTCTTCTTGGTCCTATAACCTGATTGTGGAATCTGATGTTTCGATCCTTACCAGTGGACTTCCAATAGCCTGCTTCCGTGGCTCTATTTGCGCGTGTACCATTTGGATACTTCCTATCGCGAGAGGTGAAGAAGTGCCACTTGCTGTCTCTGGTGGGGATCTGACAACATGCTGGGAATGAGATATAAATGATGAGATTCCATGGAATTAAACACAAGTCATAAAATAGGCAGTTTGTAATGTACTTTAAATGCACAAGAATCAGCAGAATAATTACCAGGTAAATCCCAAGGCTCACGCTTATATATATCTAACTCTGGAATCACTTCCAAGTCAACCTTTAGGCCTAAGTTTTTTCTCTTAAGGTAGTGAGATATAAGCTCTACATCTGTTGGATGAAAGCCAAACCCAGGTGGCAGAGAAACCGCCTTTAAAGCATCCATTTTAACAGAAATCTGCAGTTAAGGGAACAGGCAAAACACAAACATCAGCATGCAAACAAAGTACCAAATCCGACAGGCAAGCATGCAACTCAATGTCTACCTAAGTCTTCAGCAAAGATAACTTAGCACTTTTCTCATTAACAGACAGATAATGTGACAAAGTGCTAAAAAATTAGCTAATGGCCAATCCTAATACCTTTCCTAAATTGATTAAAAACTTCAGGGAGGCATTACTTATTTCTGTTAGAATAGATAAATAAAATCAAATTGTTTATTCTTGCTGTCCAATTATAATTGTACACGTGTTTACCTAAGCCGTTGTAAGCTATATATATATAGGAACCTAATGTATTTCTGGAGAGGAGAGATTGATTAATAAAATCCAAGGTTCTTTATTGTTCTTCGTGTTCTCCTCTCTCTGTCTTCCTCATCCGATTCATGGATTTCATCATGGTATCAGTATAAGGAATGATCTTTATCAATCGCTCCATGGCGAATCCGGCATCCATCGCCTCTCAATCCGAAGCTCATTCCGGTATCCTCCACTCTCACCAGGTTATCTCCCCGTCCCTGAAATTCGTCATCTCCAACATCAAATTTCTTGTTCCAAATCAATTGACTCCGGACAACTACCCCATATGGAGCAATCAAATCGTTAAAGTCCACAAGGCAAATGGATTCGCCACCTTTCTTGATCCTCAATCGGCTTCCGCGCCATCCACCACAGCGTCGGCAAACGAAAATACCGATCCAAATCAAGATTCCTCCAGCTGGTTCGTCACCGATCAAAACCTGGCTGCGTATTGTGCTCCACTATCTCCCCTTCGGTTCTTCCCTATGTCATCCATCTTGAATCTACGAATAAGATTTGGCGTGCACTGCAGACACGTTTTCAATCTTCAAATAGGTCTAAAGTTATATAGCTCAAGAACGAGCTCCACAACGTATCCATGAAGAATCTTTCAATGTCTCAGTACCTAACTGAGATCAAGAAGATTGTAGACAACATTGCCTCGGCGGGATCATCTGTAGATCCCGAAGACGTTATGATATATATTTTGAACGGGTTACCTCATTCCTACCTGCTGTTCACTACGTCCATCCGCACGATGCAATCTTCTCTCAGTCTTGACAGTCTTTACGCTCTTCTCATAAGCGATGAAATTCACCTCCAAACGGCGGCAATGAAATTTCCTGCAACGACAAACAACCAATTCGCTCTCTATGCATCCAAAGATCGCGGTCGGAGAGGCATACAGCGTCCGGCTTCAGACAGAACTCAAACCGGCAGATCTGCCCAGTATTCTAACCTCACATGTCAAATTTGCAAAAAGAAAGGCCACTCAGCCGATGCGTGTTGGCATCGCCTCAACCCGAATTACGTTCCATCCCAAAATTCATCCATGAACAATCAGGCGCTTCTTGCCAACGCCGATAACAACACCTCAGCTGACTGGTATATCGACTCTGGCGCTTCCACACATATGACAAATTCGGCTGACAACCTTATTTCCTCAAACGTTTACAACGGTACAGACACGGTGACTATAGGGGACGGAAGAACAGTTCCCATTGCTCACTCGGGCACGGGACTTCTTCCTACCCCCTCCCGTAAGCTTTTTCTATCCCAACTCCTCCACACTCCCTCTCTCTCTCATAATTTACTTTCTGTGTCTAATCTTGTTAAAGATAACAACATCTCCATAACTTTTGACTCCAAAGGTTTTCTATTTAAGGATTCGAAGACCAACCAAATTCTGCTTAGAGGCCCCTGTAGAGACGGATTGTATCAGCTCGCCATCAAGCCATCACACCGACAACCTACCGGTCTCACAGCGGCAAGAAATCAGTCTTTCAACTGGCACAATAGGCTCGGTCACCCCAATCACCGCGTACTGAAGCACATGTCCAAGACGAACCCTGCTATTAACATTTCTAATATCTCTTCTATTTGTAATTCCTGCAAACTATGTAAAGGACACAAGTTATATTTTGAAAATTTTGAACATCGTAAACAGGCTCCGTTAAGCTCATACATTCTGACGTTTGGGGATTGTCTCCGGTCCCCTCCCATCAAGGTTTTAGATACTACATAATAATTGTAGATGATTACTCGTGCTTCACCTGGTTATTTCCATTAATGTTCAAATCTGAAGTTACACAAATATTCATTAATTTTACCAAGTTTATTAAGCGACAGACAAATCGCAAGATCAAAGCCATTCGCATGGACGGCGGCGGCGAATACATCAATCAGCAATTTCAAACGTTCACCAAAAACACGGGCATTCTTCATCAAACATCATGCCCTTACACGCCGGAGCAAAATGGGCTCGCTGAACCCAAGCATCGTCACATCGTGGAAACAACACGGACGCTTCTACAAACAGCTCACTTACCTCACTCGTTCTGGCTCGACGCGGCAATCACCGCCACATATTTCATAAACAGAACTCCGTCCGCAACAATTAACAACATCTCACTTCTTCAACTGATGTTCAATGTCACGCCCTCTTACAATCATCTCCGGACTTTCGGATGTGAATGTTTTCCCTTACAACCTCATCATACTCGCAACAAACTAACTCCTACTTTCACTTCTTGCATTTTCTTAGGCTATTCAGACACTCAAAAAGGCTACAAGTGTTTGGATCCAACCACAAATCGCATAGCTATCTCTCGACATGTTCATTTCAATGAATCCTCTTTCCCTTTCAAACACACTGCATCTAAAGAACCTCCTCTAGAATCTATAAGGCACCCGTCTCTGCTCATACCGGTCTCCACTATTAGCAATTCGGATGCTACGACCGACCCTGCATCTCGGGCCACTCACGTTCCATCTCCTCCCATTACAACCAACTTTCAAGATCCTAATAACATCGTATCTGTTGCTCCCATCTTGCAGGCCCCCTCTGACCGTGTCACAGCTACACATCCAATGGTCACAAGACGTCAAACAGGTTCCCTCAAACCAGCTCGAAGGCTAAATTTGCTTCATCACAAGCAAGATTCCACACAACAGTCGAACACTGACCCTACCACGTATACCAAAGCATCCAAATCGGTTAACTGGAGAAAGGCAATGGCCGACGAATTCTTCGCCCTTCAAAAACAGGGAACATGGACTCTCGTACCCGTTCCCACCAATGCACCAATTCTCGGATCAAAGTGGACATATCGCACAAAATGCAACTCCGACGGATCCATAGCTCGCTTCAAAGCAAGATTGGTCGCTCAAGGCAACATACAAGAATATGGTTTGGATTACAGCGACACCTTCAGCCCGGTCGCAAAATTACCAACCATCCGAATTCTATTTGTTGTCGCCCTCTTCTACCAATGGCCAGTTCAACAGCTTGACGTCTCAAATGCGTTCCTCCACGGCAACCTCACAGATACAGTATACATGCGTCAACCTAAGGGCTTCGAGGACGCATCTCAACCAGACCATGTATGTCTCCTTCGCAAGGCAATTTATGGGCTTAAACAAGCCTCGCACCAATGGTACTCTACATTCACAAACTACCTATTAAGTCTCGGATTCAAGCATAGCCAGGCCGATCAATCACTGCTTACCAAATACAAAGGCAACACACAAATATATCTACTAGTGTATGTCGACGACATACTACTAACAGGAAACGACCCCTCGGCCATCTCGGAGCTCCTCAAACAACTCCAGACTACGTTCACTATGAAAAATTTGGGACCGGCAAGTCATTTCCTAGGAATCAAGATCGAAACATATCTTCTTTCACAAAGTTCTTATGCTCAATCTATCTTACAAATAGCTGATCTAACTCTCTGCAACCCGGTTGCTAATCCATCATGTACAAAAATCTCTTCTCAGATTTCGGATGACAAACCATGTTTCGATCACACTACGTATCGACAGCTAATCGGATCCCTACAATACTTAACTCTTACCCGGCCAGACATTGCATTCGCGGTCAACACCCTTTCCCAACACATGCGCGAACGGGAAGCGACTCATACTCATCTCTTAAAACGTCTCCTACGATACATCAAAGGGACAATTGATCTCGGTATACCCATCACGAGATCAAACTTAATACTTCGCACATACTCAGAAGCGGACTGGGCAGCCGAACCAATCACCAGAAAATCTGTCTCCGGTCATTGCACGTTTCTTGGCGATACCATAGTTTCTTGGATAGTCAAGAAACAGTCCACGGTCTCAAGGTCCTCGACCGAGTCTGAATACCGAGCACTTGCAGCGGCCACCGCGGACACACTATGGATAAAACGGCTACTTTTCGATTTCCACATCCTGCACACCACACCGGTGGACATATTCTGCGACAACACTTCGGCAATAGCATTGGCAAACAACCATGTTTTCCATGCCAGAACCAAGCACATCGAAATAAATCAACGATTCATCAGGGATCATATACAGAACAATAATATTCGGCTTTTACCAATTAGCACAATTGATCAAATAGCCGATATTTTCACAAAACCTTTAGTCACACCGAGATTCAAAACACTTCGCTCCAAACTAACTGTTGCTCCACAACTATCAGTTTGCGGGGGAATGTTAGAATAGATAAATAAAATCAAATTGTTTATTCTTGCTGTCCAGTTATAATTGTACACGTGTTTACCTAAGCCGTTGTAAGCTATATATATAGGAGCCTAATGTATTTCTGGAGAAAAGAGATTGATTAATAAAATCCAAGGTTCTTTACTGTTCTTTGTGTTCTCCTCTCTCTGTCTTCCTCATCCGATTCATGGATTTCATCAATTTCATCATGTTCAATGATGATAGGTTTAAAAGGCTTTCATGGCATCCAATTTCATATAGTGCTTGAGCTGAGTTTGAATGAGGTATGATTTTTTAAATATATTTAAAGTTTTTTTTTAATACTTTTTTCATCAGGGCCATGCTAATATATGTTATTTGCTGATCTCTCAAACTTATAACTAACACAAAACTTTTCATAACTGTTCGTAAAAATTAATTTCATTCTCCAAGTATGTTTTTAATCTTTTTTAATATTCAAATATTTATGAAAAAAATTAAATAAAATTGAAATTAAAATTAACGAAAATAAATAAGCAAGCAATTAACCATTCAAGCTTGCATTTACAGGTCAAGCTTCATAACTCACATTCAAGCTTGTTCAGTTATCTAAGTAAATTGATATGTTTGGCAAGCTTACTGGTTTGCCTACACACCTACCTACAATAAGCTAAAATATTGACAATAAAATGGACAGATGCAAGTAGTCAACCGCCTAAACTTTCAATCCCTTAAAGATTTATATTAGATTGTAGTTATTGCTACAATTATGACAAATGAAACTGAAAGTAAACACAGCACAAAAGATGAGAGAATAGTGTAAATATAGCATTACTCGCATCATGCAGCAAGCCTAAATCATACTTTTCCGATGAGAAACACAAACTCATGGTAAAACAGACCCTTAAACAACTGCACAGAGTATAAACATTTATAAATATCAGAAATAAGCTAAACATTCAGCATTGTGAGTAAAGAAAACATTATAACTAAAAATTCCAAATGTTCTGCATAAGATATTTGCTGAACAAACAGATAGATCATCTAAAAATAAATGAGCGTTACTAATCAAAGATCCAAAAAAAAAAAAAAAAAACTCATTCTAATGTAGATATCTTACATGTTAAAACCCATTTCCTGAAATCATGAAGTGTGAGATTCCAATACTTCAACTCCATTATGAAATACGAAGGGTGAATTCAGCTCGAATAAAATAAACTCAGCAGGCACTTAAGAAATCCCAAATCCCAACGTAGCTTTAACAATGTCTCAAAGAATCAGACTAAAGTTAAATGATCTAATCGGATCATAATCTTCATGTCACAACATTAGGGGTGTAAACTTTCATTACAAAATTCCAACTTTTAGGGTTTAAGAATCCATGATTAAAAATTTAACAAAAAAAACTGAAAGAGCCTCGAATAGATCTTCGAGCACAGCAAGCTACAAAAATAAAATCACCAATCAATTCCTCAAAGTTGCAAAACCCATCAAGACTGGAGTTTGAAGCCAACCAAGTTTCGAAAACCAATAAAAACACAATAAAGTAAGAAAATTGAGTCGATAAACTCTTACCAAGCACTCCTCCGAACAGGAAAAGACCTCAGATGGCCCGCAGCAATCGAAAACGAAGAGCAATTCAAAAAAACAGGAGCTGTAATCCACCTGAAGAGAATTCTCAGGAGAGCGGCAGCAAGGGGTGGAATTTTGATCAGGAGAGGAACAGGAGCTCGAAGACCTTGACTGCAAAGGGTTTTAATTGGCTCCAAAACCGCGTGAGGTGCTTTTGAAAGAATTTTCCTACGCTGCTACGCGGCCTGGGTTGGCTCCGGTTACTTGCACGTGAACTTACCTCCCTTCGAGAACAGGAACCCGAAATCGACCCGGACCCGGACCCGGACCCGGACCCGGCACATGAATTATTTTGCTTGCATGTGAACTTAAAATATTACAGTTTAACATGATTATGACTGTTCTTAAACTTAGCAAAAATGTTATTTTTTTATAAATAAATAAATAAAGATTAAAGTAGAAAATTTTAATATTTCTAAAATATATTTGTTAACTTCTAACTATCAAATGAGGTCTTATGAGACCTCTGAAAATTGAAATAAATAATAATTTATAACTTTATAAACCTAAATAACAAATTTAACAAAAAATAAAGTTATCAGAAAATATGCTTTCAATTTCAACATACCAAACATGCCCTACTAACCTAAAACGTATATATATCATGTATGTTAATTATTTGTCGAGCCAATTGTAGGATCTAACCACGAAGTAATTAAGAAGCTCTAAATTCCTGATCACATTTCATTTTTATTAAAATAATTGTCTCATAAAGTTATATTTCTTTCTTAATTTGACAACTCTAATGTGGGAAGTGAATAATATTTTTTTTAATTACATTAATGTTATATCTAATATATTTTGGTTTGTTTGATCATTCTCTTTTGAGAAAAAGAGTCCTAAAACCTTGAAGTTCTGTTTAAATTTTGGTGTTATCATCAAGAGTAAGAGATTGTGTTCAAGTCTTAGACCAACCTTATTGGTGATGGCATATGTCAAAATTATTGGTGATGGCATGTGATAAAGTCAGTGGGTGTCAGTGTTGGTGTCTATAATGTGCATCGATTTATACGATGGCATGCATCACTGCATACAATAAAGTTGACACTTATCGATTTTTGTGTTGATATGAACATCAACTTTATGAGTTATGTTGTGCTTCAATGTTATTGGCGAAAACATGCGTAGACATTATTGGTAATGCCAGGTAATAATGTCAGTAGGCATCATTATTTGTATGATGGAGTGCATTGGTCTTATAAGTGATGGAGTGCATTAGCCTTATAAGAGATGGAGTGCATCGACGTCGTTGTTGGCAATGAAAAGAGGCATGTTTGTCAACGTTTATGTTGATGGCAAGTATAAATTTTTATGCAATAATCTGCACTAATGTTATTTGCAGTAAAGTCGATAGGAGATGGTAGTCGGATGATGGCAGTTAGGAGACAATAATAGGGTGACAATTGTTAGGATATCACAATTAGAAAAAATTATTCATGAGAATTTAGATGAGGACAATGGTTGGATGACGATGGCCAAGTGATAATAGTTGTTGGTGGCGATAATCAAAAATTAAAATCAAGTAGGGAACTCTCCAACTCCAAGTCCAAATTTAGCTCCTAGCACTCCTATGGAGAATGATAATCTATTTATAGCTTTCTTGATGGATATTTCATAATTTAAGCCATGACGCCAAAATATTTCATGAGATGGTTTGTGTCAATTTCATTAATTATAAATCTTTTTTTTTTTAACAATGCAAGAATGATATTGCATAAGCATCATATACTTGGTACGCCAGTTTTACCTAAACAAACAAAAAAAAAGCTAAAAGTTCGTTATTTTTCAAAAAATTTGATGCCAATGTACATCCATTTATGTGACATTTGTATATTTTCAAATCAAACAATGCAGCAATCAGATCCATAAACAGCATCAAAACTGCTGCACATTTTGATTGAGCTGCAGCACTGAAAATATGCAAAGAACTTCTAAGCTCCCAAATGGTAATCTATAATTCCTTGGACTTCCTTCTCAGCTCATTAAGTTCATTCTCAATCTCTATATCTCGGAAAGGAAATGCTCCACTTGAGCTGCTTATTGCAGTTCTACCAGCAGGAAGCTCTCCTTTCAGTGATTTCCCTGATAGTATTAATTATAAATCATTATTTTAGTATTTATGAATAGAATTACTTCATAATTGACCGACTTTGAGCTTGTTATTTCTCTCAATGAGATACATGATTTGACTATAGGTATGTAAGATTTACATATTGTTTGGTCAGTGGTCCTTCACTAATGCTAAAAATTTTTAATTAAGCCTTAGATGTTTGATTTTGGCTCGTTTAAACTTGCATCATATCACTTTTGATACCATTTAGTTTGACTCATTGGCACATTAGTCTCAAATGTAAGTTTGCTAAAATTGTTCTTAAATTTAATTTAAAAAATTTCAACTTAAATATTATATTGGGATTCATTATTAATTAAGTGATATTTAAGTGACTTATCAACTCTAATGATGTATCAACTCTCTCTCTCTCTCTCTCTCTCTAAATATTATATTGGAAATTCGATGATCATGCACAAATTATTAAAAGAAAATAAGTAGAAATTATCTATGATGTATGCATGAGAATATATAATTACACACGAGTTAAGTATAATGGATTTTATGAGCTATCAAATAAGAAATGAAATGAACAATGATGACTACTAAACTGAGCACAAAGTTGATGATCCTAAGAATACTGAAGAAAGTCCAATATAGTGCTACTACAATTATGACATGAATAATACAAACTGATATATAGTCAAATTGATTGATGTTCATATGTCATGAAATGAATTATGTTATAATTATTATAATTTTAGCATGACTGTGAAGGGCATGTAATCCAGATTTTGAGGGAATTATATGCACACAATTATGAAATGATATTTTGGCTTGAACATGTATGCTGAGGCATAATAATGATGACTATGTCACACCATTGTTTGAATACTAGCAAGAGTAAGAAGATTTCGATGATGCAACTCCTCTCATGTACTTGTGATCAGGCTTGTCAGAGGGTGTTATTATGATCAAATTGGATATGATTTGATATAATCCTTGAATTTCTATAAGTATCAAATGATAGTTGGATTATGTGCATGAAATCATCAAAAGATAATGAATGAAGAATGACTTAATATAGGCACTTAAACATAATCGAGATATCTCTCAAGAAATTTAATGCTCTTACAAACCAATCTCTCTTGCGATTATGAAGCTTTTTGGAAAATGATCTCAACAATTACAAATATTCTTGAGAAAATCTCAAAGTTTAAATCGACTTTATTCATTAATTAATGATGGCGTCTGACAGAAAAAAAAAATGATGGTGTCTGACATTTTATGTTGTTGTCAACTCTTACAAACACTTGATGTCCATTTTTAAGTATTTATTATTTAGTGCCTCAAATCTAAGTGATTATGCTCAAAGACTTTAGGCACATGAAATAAATAATTCAAATTAGTATAAAATGATAAAATATAATTGGATATATATTTTATTATTTCACTTATATAACCCCAAATAACATCTATTTTAGTATGTTACCATGGATTCATGTTTTAGACATGAAAAATAATTACAGTGCATGTATGTTATAAGTACATAAATTATTAATTTATTAGATGTACAAATCAAATGTATTAAAATAAATTTTTATTTGTCATGAGTCATGACACATTTTAAAAGTATTGAAATATATACAAGATCGAATAGCCAAAGACAATGTTAGCAGTGGCAGAGGATGATGTGTAGGATTGAAGGGATGGAGACAATCACAAGTAATTATAGCTTAAGATTTTAAATCCTCTATTTGAACAATTTATAAATACACGAAAAATAGAAGTTTTGGAGTATAAAAAGTTCCACAATTTTTTTATATTTTATTACTTTAAATTAAATATTAAAACAATTAAAACAAAATAAAATAAAATCTGCAAATCCAAATACCCTTAAAAATTCCTGAACATGTCTATACGGGTTGCCTGAAAAGCCTCTCCCAATCCATCCTCAATAGTTTTGAGTACAACGAAAAAACTCCATCTGTTGTTTGCCTCCTTCGACGACGACGACGCTGCTGCTAAAGTTGCTAAAGGAAGCTTCTTTGCATCCTTCGACGACGTTAGTCGTGTTGGATCGGAAGTCATGACGAGAGCTCGCCACTGCAAACGTAGGCTTCGTTTGGTTATTTGGTACTTTTGTAAAAGACAATTTTAAGAAACAATGATTTATAAAATGAAGTTTTCTAACGGAGAAGCATTTATAAAAATCTTTATCAAAACAACAGAAAAATGAAAAAAAAAAAAAAAAAGAGTTATTGGGAACGTGATTTAACGAACCAAACAGTAAAGAAAAAATAAGTTTGTCGTTTTAAAATGGAATAAGCACCAAAAACTTTCAATCAAACGAAGCCGTAACGATCTTTCATCGCTTTGGCCAGCCCTCTTTTCGACTCACTCTTGTAGTGAAATTTAACTTAGGTTTGACAGGATTTGGCTTAAATCATGTTAGTCCTGCATCCAAACAATCCCTAGGGGACAACCCTAAGTTGCTGTTTGATATTGAATAGGATTTAACTTGGGTTGGATTTAGAAAATTTTATAAATTTAGATTTAGTAAATTCTGAGTGTGTTAAAATCTTATAAATTGTTTGGTTTAAAATATAGTAAATCCTGATAAATCTTGAAAAATTGTTTGTCAACGTAATTCAGGATCTAAGATGATGTTTAGAAATTAAATTAACTATAACTACTTATGAATAACTAGTAAAAATGTTAATTTAAACAAAAAATCATATTATAAATATTTTAATTATATTATCATTTTTAAATATTAAAAAATGTTATTAAATTATTATTATAAATAATTACAATCACTAATTTTGCTTTTCGAGTTTCTGTGATGTACATAGATCTAAATCTCATTTTTAGGTTGTGACCAATCTAAAAATTTGACATTGTTCGAACTGTGGTCTACACAACTTGCAGATTGTCCTATATCCATCCCTCATGCAATTCTCTTTCAATCCAATGGTCAACAAAAAATTTTTTTAAGGGACATTTAGGCCAATTAAGGCAAACTCACACACATATCACATACACAAGACTCGAACTCAAGACCTCTTAGTTGGTAGTCTAAACTTCTAACCAATAGATCAAGATGAGCTATGTGGTCAACATAAATTGACAATTAATTTTTTTAGGCAGAGGCCTGTTTCAAGTGGCAAAGGCCAATAAACCCTAAACAAAGGCTTTGTTTGGGATGACTTTCTTACTACTTCTTAAAGTGGCTTTTTAGTACAAAAATTAAAACTTTTGTACTAGAAAGCCCCTTTAAGAAGAATTAGAAAGCTGTCCCAAACAAAACCTAAATTTACATATGCCAGACTGCTGCAATATTTTAAGTCCGCTATTTATGAAAAATAGGAATCAAACATTAATTTATATTGCTGACGGCCACACAAATTTTTTTCTTTTAAAGAATGGATTAATTTAGAAGTTCAGCTTGTTTAAAAAAGAGTAAAGCATAGTTATCAGCCAAGTATAGCCCAAGAGGACAATTAATTAAAAAAATTACTGTCAAAATCCACCACAACTAAACAATAGAAGCAGCTTTTTGACTAAGATCTAAAAGTCAGTTTGTGACGACTACATATTTTTTTTATAAAGATGATTATAAAATTTCATTGATGAAAATATCTTTTTTGAATATTGTTGTAGAAAATAATTTTATAATACAAAAAAAAAAATATTGAAAAAAGTGAAAATTTATGACAAAATAGAAACACTGATTGCAATCTAAAATCTAAATAGTAAGAAAGCTATTCCATACGAAACCTAAGACTTAAACTTAATAAAGAAATAAGATTATAGGATAGGCTAGGCTGCTAAAAAAACTTGAGGTAATCCTTGATATTTCATCATTATTAGAAAAAAAGGACTCAGTAGAGCGAAAATATTATTTTAATACTCATCACTGTTTTATAAAGTAGATGTATAAGAAAGCACTATATTCAAATAAAAAAAAAGAAGAATAATAATAAACCAATAACAAGAGGGCCCAAATGAAAGATGAATCCCTACGCTATTTAACATGGTTGGCCTAAGATTAAGTTAATCAAACGAATAAAACTTCAATTTTTGCGTAAAACCCAAATCCCAATTCAATTTGCTTATGTTGAAGTTGGCTATAAATTATGTAAGATAATTATTTAATTATTATTTGAAATAATTAATCATTTAATTATTACACTACAAATTATTTTATTAATTATAAAAGTTTTAATACATTTTTAATTACTAATTAAATTTATGGTTATCTAATTAATTAATTAATTATTCTATTACTAAGTAAGCTTTTAATTGATATTTATACTAGTAATGATCTAATCAAATTATTTTTATCTTAAATCATATTAATTAAACTAATAACATTATTTTCTAACACAAAATATTAAGAACGGTTTCTTTGTGCTTTTTGCTTTGCGCTTCAGCTTCGTTTGAGAGCCTTTCTTACTGCTTCTTAAAGAAGATATTTCTTCCCTTTCGCGTGCTTCTTAGTACATAAAATCGTAAATCCGCCAAAGGACAGGACCGGATTTAAGCCCTAAATCCGTAAATCCAGAATTTACTAGGGACTTCGAATTTATGTGCGCTTGAAAATTGTTTGGCAAATCTGATACCAAAGAGTAAAGGGCTGTTTGGCAACAAGTGAGATTTAATTTTAGTGGGATCTAGTAAATCCTATAAATCTGGATTTAATAAATCCTGAAAACTGTTTGGTATTCCAAATTTTAAATCATGTTTGATATGTCATCAAAAAATTATCTTGATTGGGCACGAATCTCAAGGCAAAATCAAGACAAAAACTTCAAAAATTAAATTCGGAATCACCTGAACTCCGATTTCAGCAAACTTATAGTCAAACTGAGCGTCTCGGAAACACGAACCCAACGACACCAAATTCGACTCAATCCGAGCCCAAATGAGCCCAAATCAAGGACCGAAGCACTGTTGGAAGCTTTGTAGCACTTTTTGAGTTACCAAACGGTTTCCAAATATGACAAGGTTATAGTCGAATCGAGCGGCTCGACGAGATGAATCCAATGAGCCTAAGATCACTGAATTCCGATATAATTAAGGCCTCCAAATGCCTGATGAACAGTCCATGATCAAGGGATTCAATATCGGCTGTCCATCCAACCACTTCCCATTTACCCTTGATCTCTCACCTATTTATGAGCCATGCCACTCCAGAAATCTATAAATAGACCCCTCATTTCTCTTAAAAAGGAGACCAGAGCAAGAAGAGAAGAAGAGAAGAGAAGGAAGAAACTCCTCGACCACTGCAGGAATTTCGTCGGACCACCGCCGGAATCTCGCCGGACCACGATCGGAGATTCGCCGGACCACCATCGGAGATTCGCCGGACCACCACTTGAGGCCCTCACCTTTGCCGGACCACTGCCAGAGGTCCTCACCTTCGCCATACCACCACCGGAGGCCCTCACATTCACCGGACCACCGCCGGAGGCCCTCATCTTTGTCGAACCACTGCCGGAGGCCCTCACCTTCGACGTACCATCGCCGAAGGCCCTCACCTTTGTCGGACCACCGCCAGAGGCCCTCACCTTCGTTGGACCTCCACCTGAGGCCCTTCGCCTTCCCTAGATCGTCACATAAGGCCTGGAGTTTTGTCATACCATCATCTGAGTCCTGAAGTTCTGTCAGACCATCACCTGACACCTGTATTTCTATCATATAATTGTTACTTGTAATCTGATCGCCCTCGGAGGCAAGTCAGCCCATTGTAATCGACTCAAATTCTAGTGGAATCATTTTCAACTGGTCTAGACCCCGTGATTTTTCCTCTTTCAAGGATTTTCCACGTAAAAAATCTTGTGTTCTTTGTGTGTGAGCTAGATATCCATGCAAAGCTAAGACGTATAATTAAAACTCTATCGCCGCGTATATTCTAACTCGCAACACTGTTAAATCCTGATAAACTGTTGGTAACATATTTCAGGATTTATGACAGTTAAGGATTTAAATGTTAAAAAGATAATTATATATTAAAATAAATTTATAATTAAAAACAAAAATTAATGTGTTATATATTTAATAACATGTTAAGTATAAATTACTCGTTAATTATTATTTACACAATTAGTTATATATTTAATAATATATATTTTAAGTTAAATTAATAAAGATAATTATATTAAAATTTAATTACTAATTATATAATTAATTTATGCATTAATTATTCAATTAATTATTTAATTAATTTACTTTATTAATAATTTAAATTATATTAATTAAGTTAATCAATAGCGTGGTCTAAGGGTTTCTCCTTTCAACTTCTCTTTTTCGTTGCTGTTCGGCTTCGTTGCTTTGCAGGAGGTGTAGAGATTGCACGCGTCGCTTCTTCGGCTCCTTCGTGGCTGTTCGACTTCGCTCCTTCGACGAATTTCCCTTGCTGTCGGATCGGAAGTTACGACATTTTGGTCGGAAGCAAGAACGGGAGCTCGCTGGCTGTGAAGGTAACTTTCTCCCTTTCGCGCGCTTCTTCGGCTAAATCCCGTTAAATCCACCGAACCGAGGGATTTAGTAAATCTGGGATTTAAGCCGTAAATCCCTAAGTTCGGGATTTATGAAATCCCGGGATTTAACGCGCGCACAAAAACCGTTTGGCTGGATTTAGTGTAAATCCGACTTAAATCCCACGATAAATCCGATACCACTCAGCCCCTAAGAAAGATACCGATTACTTAGCCGGAGTGGAATTAAGTACCCGATCGTGATGGCGAAGCCTGCACCGGGTTGTTTTACACTCCAGAAGAGGAAACGCCTCCTCCTAATCTTCGTCGCTATTTGTTTCTCCGTTGCTGTCTTTTTCTGTTTCCGTGGCACCCTCGACACCTGCGATTTCCGCCGGGACAGCGTTGCAGCTTCAGTGGCGGTGGCTATGGATATGGCTCGCAACCTGCCTCCAGACGGTAATCTAGAGAAGAATCCGCTCGATTTCATGAGGTCCAAGCTTGTGCTTCTCGTCTCCCACGAGTTATCCCTTTCAGGTAATTGGAGGTGGAAATGTTGTCTCATTTTTCAATATGTAGTCTTTGAGCTTATCTCATTTGGTTGCTTGAAGGGGCTATTTGGTTGCAATATTTTGCGATGGTTTGGGTTAAATCTTGACAAATAGGGTTTTTTAGACATATAAATCCTAATATCTTCTTAATTAACATCTTCCTCCCATTTTAGGCTAGTAGTTCTAAATTTAAGAAGAGTTTATGAGAACATCTATTAGAAGGCGAATCAATGATCTATACGTGGATGAACTAAATGCAAATAACATTAAGTAGGATACAAAATTAAAAAAAAATATCTCCTAATTTTTTTTTGCATCATCGTCTTGAACAGATTTATTGTAGATGCTAACTTTAACCTTTATTTTTTCAATTTAAACATTAAAAACATTAGGAGAGAGGTGGGTGCTTAATTCTCTTTTTTCAGTTGGTGTACAAAATCATTGCACTGGACCTTTATCAGCTAAACACTATATTCTTGATAGTTTTCATGAGATGCAACCGAATAATCCAATCCTCCTTTTTCACATTAGCCGAATGAATTATGAGGTATAACAATTCTCTAGGCATCTTGTAGGTGGACCGTTGCTGCTAATGGAGTTAGCATTTCTCTTAAGAAATGTTGGTGCCCGAGTTATATGGATCACATATCAGAAACCTGCGGAAGAGAATGAAGTAATTCATACTTTGGAGCATAAGATGATGAACAGGGGTTTACAGGTATTGCAAATTTTTTTTTTTACAAGTTCATGTTTTATGTTTCAATCATCATGAAATTCTATGCATCTCATATGTGCATGTAATGCTTTACACATCTATATTGAGGTTAGAAGTTTGGGTTCAAATATTCTTATTAAAATTCTATTTGACAATTTGGTGGTATTTCATGATGAATCTTTTTATCATATAGATGCTTTACACATCTCATATGTGCATGTTGTTAGACTAGAATGGTTATTGGCTCCCGTACAGGAAGATGTGAAGTCACAACTCTGCCTTGTTTTTGTATGAATCTTCTATGCTGACTTTTAACTTCCTTTACAAGACCAGTATAAAATGTTGTTAGTGTGATTATTTTTTTATTTTACTAATGTGATTTGTTGCAATGCGCTTTAAGCTAATCATTTCACAATTATTTGAAAGCTCCTGTCTCTGATAGTATACAAATCATTTTCTCTGTTTTTCCTTATTTGCTTCACGTAATGGCAGGTCCTTTCTGCTAAGAGCCAAGAAGCAATTGATACTGCTCTCAAAGCTGATATGATTGTTTTAAACACAGCCGTTACCGGTAAATGGCTCGATGTTGTGCTCAAGAAACATCTCTCTCAAGTTCTTTCAAAGATTCTATGGTGGATTCATGAGATGCGAGGACATTACTTCAAATTGGATTACGTCAAGCATTTGCCTTTTGTTGCCGCTGCGATGATTGACTCCAACACAACAGCTGAATACTGGAAGAATAGAACACAAGAACGTTTAGGGTATGTTTAAATTCGACTTCACTGTTCCTCTTGAAGGTGTGTTACTACTGTAAAAAAATGTAAATTCGTCGTTATTTCAGGAGTGAGTGGATTATCTTACATTTGCAGATTATTAACTAATTATGCGTTACCTTTTAATGGAGAAAAATGGAAATTTATTTAGCATAATTATTATTAATTTAATTGGATTGCTGTAAGTGTCCATCTTTTGATGTTTATAGTAGATGATCATGATTCTTATGTTGGGCGTATTACCATTTCCAAACTTCAGAGCTTGTTTTACTGCCAAGAGGAATTGATGAAGATGCCACAATTTATTTTGCATCCTTACTATATTAATCATTTTATGTATTTCACACTTAACGTTCATCTTATCGCAATATTTCTTCATCTTTGGTTGGGAGGATTGCACCGTTGCCTGTATTTTATCCTCCATTTATGGTTGGAGTTTGCGTTGTTTGATCTACACAAGGTTTTTTAACTGAAGAGCTAACTTTCTTTTGAAACTGAAAATTTCAACCTTTCTATGACTGAAAAGAAAGCTAAAGTTCAGATGAACAACATAGTAGCAGCTATGGTTGGAACCTGGGCATTGTAGTATATTAAGTAATGCACAAGTTCTAACTTAAAATTTCAACCTTCTATAATTTAAAGGAAAGCTAAAGTTTCAAATGACTGAACATGGTTGTAGTGTATGTTGGGTAACTTCTGCGTCCTTGAATCCCTATTTCATTTCTCTTGTTCATTTCTTCCTGTACTTTTTTATATGTAATCTTATTTTTTATTATGTTGCTTTAATTTCATCTGTTTTGTTTGTACTTGCAGTATCCACATGCCAAAAACGTATGCCGTTCATCTTGGAAATAGCAAAGAACTGATGGAAATTGCTGAAGATTATGTTGCCCAACGGGTTCTTCGGGAGCACATAAGGGAATCACTTGGAGTTCGAAGCGAAGATCTCCTCATTGCCATTATAAACAGTATTTTCTTGTTTATTTTTATTGATAACTGTTTCCTGAATTTACCCAAGAGTTTGGTATAAGAAAATGAACATAGGACGCTTATAGGGTTATATTTTGCTTTTATATTCTGGCCAATTTGCTTATAATCCATCTGAAAAATATATAGTTGTGGAATTTCTAGACAGCTGCTTTACTTCGATTCAAAGAACTTTATAATCACAAGAATATTTGTACAAAAGTAGGTGAGGAAACCTCGTATGCTTACTTTGTATGTGAGAATAATCATTATTTCTTTAGACTTACCTGACCATACAAGACTGATATTTTACTTTAACCTCAAGGAATCCTTGGAAGGTATAAATAAGCTTGTAATTTGATAGTGGCTAGTAGGATGTAATGCTAATTTTCTGATTAAACATATTCACGTTCCTTTGTAAAATTGCAGGTGTATCACGTGGAAAGGGGCAAGATTTATTCCTTCAGTCATTTTATGAAAGTCTTCAATTGATACGAGAGCAGAAGTTTGAAGTGCCTGCAATTCATGCTGTAGTAGTTGGCAGTGATATGAATGCCCAGACGAAGTTTGAAGGAGAACTAAGAAACTTCGTGGCAAGGCAAGGAATTCAGGACATAGTTCACTTTGTCAATAAGACACTTACAATTGTTCCGTACTTGGCTGCAATTGATGTGCTTGTTCAAAATTCCCAGGTATAATTATTGTCCATTCTTCAGACAATACACAATAGCTTATTTATTATCACCTTGCCCCCAAGATCTTTTTCTTTTCAATGAATAGTTTCATCTGTCCTCAAAACTCCTATTCCTACTTATGGATTTTTTTTTGCAGTGTATCACAGCTTTGCGAGGGCAATAATAATGCTTACATTGTCCTGGAACCTATTAATTTATGACATGAATAATCAATTTTAATGTCCGCCACCTTAAGGTGTTGTTCGTCACAGCCAAACTCATCCAAGAGAAGTATCAGGACGTATAGTGAATTTTATAAACTTATCTTAATTGTTTGAAAATATCCACACCAATTTTCAATGATGTATTGCAGTTCAGATATGCTGAACTTATAGTGACATGAAGTCAACTTTGGGAGCTTATAAAAGGGAAAGCTCTTTTAAGTGATGCAAGCTAACACACACACAAAAATTGTGACGCCACACCAAATAAGTCATATAAACATGTGATATTTCAAAAGCCTGTGAAAATTTAAAACATTGGAAAATTTTTTAAGAAGATAGAGGGCTTATGAAAAAGTTCGAGTATACGACATGAAAGTTTAATGGATGTTTAATATAACTAAATAGCAAGTGATATCTAGGTGATAGATTTTAGTTCTTTGAATATATATTACCTGAAATAGTTGGGATATGGATGACAACATAACATCTAGGATTAAATTGGTTTGTTAAAAAGAAGAAGTGCCTTAGGACACAATGTCAACTGAAGCACCACTTCACTGTTGAGTAAGTTTGATCGAAGTTGGAACCACAACTTTAATCAATTAATCTATTCTTAAGTTATAAATGTGCTCAATTATTAGGCGTTTGGAAAGCTCATGTTATCTTGTGATGGTATGAGAAGCTTTAGGAGACATGATGCCTTATATAATGAGTTTTGGGAGTTCTCATCTTCTCCCTCAATGCCTTATCAAGGTAATGATGTTTACTTTTGTCAATCAACAATCTTATTTTCAACTAATGATTCAAAACCATGGGCTCATAGAAAGTTAAGACATATGGAGGCAAGGTAGGGGAAGCTATTATTTAATATGTTACATAAGCTAATGTAAATAAACTTTCTTGCTTTGTCACATATTTTACTCATTGTAAAAATGGAATATTTAAAAAATCCATAAAATACTGACAAATGTTTAAGAACATAAGGGGCTTAGGAGCAATGTTTGAGCATTTATTTTAGTGGATGGTAAGAGTTGCAGCTCTTGAGGATGAGATGGTGAAATATAGATATGGTTGACTTGGGTATGGGGAACAAATGCAAGATTATGTATCAGTAATATAGTTGATAAAATGATATGAAAATAATTATGAAGGAAAATAAAGATTAAATACAAGGCAACAAAGTTAAAAGTTATAAAAAAGGTATTACATATAATAGAGTTAGCTCCTCATGAAACAGTTAACTAGAACAAATGGAGAAAGCAGATTCATAAAATTTACTTTGAATACTTTGGGATAGATGTGGGTCAATGATAATGATGACTTCAGAAGTATGTGAATTAATAACTTCGTTAGTTTCTTTTTTTATAATATGACACAAGCAAGCATTTGATTGTGATGCTTTTGATGCTGATATTATAACAGTGAGACTACTCATTGCTTTAGTGAGAGGGATCACCTATACTTGGGTTTGGTGAATGCACAGGGATCGGCTCAGTTTGGTCGAATCAGAAGGGTTGGTGTGTGTTCCATATAGGAACGGGTCTTGCGGCATTTTTATGGGTTTGGCTTGCGTAGATAGAGTGATTGGGCTGGGTGTCGACGCAGGTAAACGATGAAGGGGGCTCGGACCTCGGTCAACGGGATCTGGACGGGATTTGGAGATGTGCGACTAGGGTAGAGAGGGAGATCGGGCTCTATATTGGGCTCGATTGAAGAATTCAAACATGCGAAGAGGATCGGCAGGCTTGAAGTAGGCTAGGGCCGGTCGTGTGGATGAACTTACAGAGGCAGTCGGATGGTTTGAGCATTGTTGAGGTGTCGGCTTGTTGATTGGAGCTCGGGTAGATGGCGACAGGGCAAGATTGGCTGGAGATTGTTTGGGGTCGAACGGCTTCGCATGCGGCGTCGTGAACGGCTATGGAAGCTTGAGGAGGTTAGTTGGTCTGGCTCTAAACTAGTAGGCGAAGGAGGAAGGGAGAAGCGGGATATGGCTTGCGGTGTGAAGATCGGGTGAGGGTCGAGGCTGTTGATGGGAGGAAGAGTGGAGGATTTCGATTGGCCGCGGGAGGTTAACCGAACGATTGGGGCTCATAGAAGTTTTCGCGTGACGAAATAGAGCGAGCTGGAGGAAAAGAATCGAGAGGATTCGTTCCTGTCTCGTTTTAACGATGCAAATAGGAGAAAAATCGAGGCGCAGAATGGGCTACTGTCGCACGTGCATAAACGGCGCCAAACTGTAGGTTATGAAGCAACTGTAGCAGGCGGCGGATACGAGTGGGATTTGCGAAGGATCTAAGCAGGTAATGATTTAAGCATAACATATAATATTATTAAAATGCTTAGTACAAAGATATTTTTTTTCACATGGACATGACAATCTAATATAATTGTAAAAATGAACCATTATTAGGCTTATAAATAATTTTTTTCTTTATTAGAGTTGATATCTCACTGTAAATTTTGGATTCTCAAAACAAATTTTTTATTTTTACTGTAGCGAACTCCCTTTCTTTTAGTAACAACATAATAAAATAATAATTTTCTCAATAAAACTCAATTCCTGGCTTATATCACAATTCTAACTTATAATTACATCAAAATTACATTTTACCTTAAAAAGATGATTTGTAATACAAGCCCTTAAGCCAAACTGCGTTCACGGAAATCAACACAAAATCCCGATTTTTGCACACAAACCCAAGTTCCAGCTCTCTTTCTCTCATTTCTCCTGTGTCTTATCCTATGAATGACTGCATATGGCAGAGCGGGGGCGGGTTCACTACATTATTCACAGCCCGGAGCCTCACATCATGCTGTTCTGGAGGCCACTTAGCTATCATCAAGAGAACCTGGTAGTCGTTGCAGTAGCACAGCTGCTTCCCAAGTGATGTCTTTTTCTACATGAATTCTTGAGTAATCTGTTTTCAGCTGCATGTTGACTGTCGTTCTAGTGTTTGTTCAAATGCCTGACTGAGAAAAAAACAATTGTCAGTACCGTTAAAATGATATCTAAATTTCATTTGCAGTCTTTATTAACAGCTTTATAAAAAAATGCTAAAACTTGTATCCAAAAACAACAATAATAACTACATAAAGTCTTTATCCCATCATGTGGGGTCGGCTACATTAATTATTTTTCTCCATTGTGCTATGTTAAAAGTTAAATTCTTATTTAAATCTAATGAAGAAATGTCGTTTCTAATATTTTCTAACAAAATCTTGTATCCAAAGAGAATAATTAAATCTAACAAAAATTCTAATCATGAATAAGAGAAATTTGATAAAAAAAAATAATGATAGGCCCAAAAAAGGATGTGAGCTCGGTTCAGCACTTTAGTGGTCTGGTTTAACACCTTCAAGTAGCCTATAACCAATTTGTCTTTTGCTGGCTTATTTGATTTGAATGGTTGTACTGCATCAGTTAATTTATGAGTCTTCATTTGGTGGTTCTTTTAGCTATTTCAGTTTTCAAAAACATGACATCACATTTTTTGATGTGAAACGTACATGCGATGGAGTTACTTTAAGAAATTAACGAGATCAATTTAAACAAATAATCCCAAAATAAAATTATCATTTATAGCAAAAGATTGATCTTTGGAATTCGTGGTCTTTAACTTGGTTAGGCAAAGTAGAGCAAGATCAATCAACCAAACAATCCAAGAAACACAAAGATAATTGTAAAACTACGATGGTAACAAGAATCCATGATTTAATAAAGAGCTTTCACTTTGGAGCCCTTACACTCAACTAATCTAGGCTTTAGCGGAAGAAGAATCTCCACATTAGAATCGAGGTCACCCCGAGGAAGAAGGAGCCTAAGATCGTCGTTCTAGGAAAGGTGGCCGGAGAGGTGGAGGATGGCGGTCGTCCCAGGATGATCCAACTGGCTGGACAGCAGGAAGAGATGCAAAATTTCTCTGGACAGCAGCAGTTTGGTCTTGGACAGATCTTGGACAGCAACTTTTCAAGTGCAAGAAATGTTGGAATGTTCTTCTAGGCTGCTGGGAACTTGGGACAGCAAAATGTGGTCTTCCACAGTGCTGGACAGCAAGCTATTTTTGTTGGAATAAGGGGACAGCAATCAGAACTTCAGGGCTGCAGCAGATTTGACCGTGTGGAAGGCTCTGGACAGCAGGTC
Source organism: Dendrobium nobile (assembly GCA_022539455.1). Lineage (NCBI taxonomy): Eukaryota > Viridiplantae > Streptophyta > Magnoliopsida > Asparagales > Orchidaceae > Dendrobium > Dendrobium nobile. Next base: position 48,696 of record CM039721.1, on the reverse strand, counting down.
CACAAGCTTCCAATCCTGGACAGCAACCCAGTTCAGGGGAAAACCAATTTTGGCTGATCCGTTGAAGGGAAGGAGGTGGTCGGGTGGGGGAAGAGGGGAAGAGTGGACGGCTGAATTAGGTGGAGGCTTGAGAGATCAACGTTCAATCTCAATTTGAATTTCCCTTAGGCGGAGTGGGAGGGGAATTAATTGAGGATTTACATTAATCCCATGAGGGGCAGCGATTTCAGGAGAAAATAAGGAAGTAATTAGAATAGTAATTAATAGCACATAAGAGAAATTTAGCCCAGTGAATGGCCGGCCACCTAGAGAAGGAAAAAAAACAAGTTTAAACTCATAAGCTAGTGGGGCCCATAGGTTTAAATGATAGATTTGTATTAAAATATGTAATCAATTCAGATTTCAACAAAGGAAAGTTTCCTTTCACGGGTGGAGATAATAGGCAATGCTTTGAAATTTCAAATTAGCTTTAAAATGCAATAAAGATAATTGCCTAGATTTAAGGATCTATTTTAGGAAAGCAATCAAAGTTTCTTGGGAGTTTTGAATTTCAAATTCCAATTCTCAAGAGGGGGGCGGCGGGTGGAGGAGTGGGGACAGGGAATTGGGGGAGGAGGCCGGCGGCTTGGAAGGGAGTTTGGGGTGGTGGCCGGCGGCTTGGGTGGCCCAAAGTGGCCGGCGGCAAGAGAATTTAGGGGATGGGGAGATGTGAAAATCTGAGGATTGACGTTGCTTGGATTCCACTCACCTTGTTTATCTTCAACACTCGATCTCCCTACAATATTCTTTGGACTAACTCTAGAACTCACAAAGAGATCTAGTTTTCCCGTCGAACTCACTAAGAGATCTAAGAGAAGTGCACTCACAAAGAGAACAAAGGGAAATATCTTTCATTCATCAAAAACTGAAATTACAATGCATGAGGCCTCATATAAATAGGCCAAAATGAAAAAATAAGAAATGACACAAATGCCCTTCCGGGCTACATAAGCGACTAAATGCCCATAAGGGCAAAAGCGGAAAAACATCAAAATAAAATACGCTACTACATAAAATGACAAAATACAAGTCATGCTCGTGGCCGTCGATCTCCGGCGTCGAAAATGCTGACGATGTCCTCATCATTTTTATTTGTATTTAGCAACACATTAGTAGAGCATCTGTGATTTTATTTTGATTTTGAAAAGCACAAAGAAGCACCGAAACATATTCAGCAAAAACATATTTACCAAAAGGACTCTTGAGTGTAATTCTTCACTATCGAGAATTTTCAGGTTGCCTTTATTTGCCACTATTTATTTATTTTTGCTAAAGCTTCTGTAAACTTTTTCGTTAAAATGACACTTTTTATATAATGAACATCAACATAGATGCACTTGTTGCTGTTGTCTGAAAAAAATGTCATGTGGTTCCTGCCTGGGATTATAAATGTGTTAGATGTCCTCAATGCAGATTTCTAATCTCCCTTCCTGCTCTATAGGGTCGAGGAGAATGCTTTGGGAGGATAACCATAGAAGCTATGTCATTTCAGTTGCCAGTACTGGTAAGTCTCTCATCAAACGAGAAATATTAGCTCTTCATAGTTAACAATGATTCATTTGGTCGCTTGAAGTTATAAATTATAATTCGAAAGATGATGAAGTTGGTTACATTGAAAAATAAAATCATCATTTTTTTAAACATATTTCCTATTCAGAAGCAATCATGAGCTCTAAGATGATTTTATTTATATGAAATTGATTGATTTACAGGGCACAGCAGCTGGTGGCACTACTGAAATAATTGTTGATGGATTGACCGGTTTGCTTCATCCTGTGGGCAAGGAGGGAGTTGGTCCATTAGCAAAGAACATTGTAACGCTTGCCACTCATGTTGAGAGAAGGCTGAGCATGGGGAAAGAAGGCTACAGGAGGGTGAAAGAAAGGTTCATGGAACATCACATGAGTCAAAGAGTAGCTTCAGTTTTCAAACAAGTTCTACAGAACCGTTCTGCTTGAATAACCTTTTGAAGACTTTGTAAATTACAGTTTTGTGATGAGTTTTCTTTACAATGTACAGAGATTTTTTTGTATTATCATTTAATCCAATAAAGTTTCCATGTTCACCTAATAATCCCTTGTTTGGAATGAAGAAAACTATGTGGTTTTAGATGATCAGATTAAGGAGCGTTACCCTGCACTAATTATCTCTGAGGATTTGCCTCTTTATATGTTTGGGCCGCATAATTTATATATAAATATATTAAAAACAATGATTTAATATTAAATAGTTTCAATTGGTCAGTGCACATTATTCGCAGTGCATTCATCAAAATTTGTATGTTTTGCGTAATTTCATTAAATATATATTAATTAGTTCCCAGGAACAGTAAGATTTAAGCACATTGAGCCACCTTAGATATACGATGAAGAATAAAAAATTTGCTCATGAGAAGAGCAGTCCATATTAGTATTTTTATCACAATTGGACATGAAATTGACTGAAGATAACCATATGAAGATTAATATAGGTCAGCATCACTAAAAGAAAACTTGCGGGACTTATGATCCAATGACACTTTTGATACAATTTTAGATAAAACATAAAGATTTCCACCAAAACTTGGAAAATTTAATTGAAATTTCATCAAAGCCTTCAAGTAGTCAAATTTATAATGAAAAAATGGTGCTAATTTCAGCTTCACTTGAGCAAAAGAAATCTACAGAGCTTGCATAGTAATCATATCATAAAGAAAAAAAAAAGGCAAAATTTCTGCATAATATGAAATATAGGCTAAAGTTTTACATTCATACGACTGAGAGAAGAAGCAAGCTACTCCCTCTCAAACTGAAGCACATAAAAAGACATTAACTGCTACAAGATAATCACATACACATACAAATCTAGTTGTTGCAAAATCTATAGTAGATACTTCCAAAATGCTGGTCGATCCCTTGATATAACAAGTGCTCTTGATTCCATATAATCAAATGTTGGACGAAATAAATCATCGGGACCAATAGTTTCTTTCACCACATCTGTGTCTCCACTGTCATTCAAAGCATCAAACACAAAAAGGCCCATTCCACATATGCCCATAACAAAATCTGAGTTTCCCCAAACCTGAGTGATTGAAGAGTGATGATAATGAGAATTAAATCCTGGCATCATATAGGTGGTGATGAGACTGCCTTTCCGGAGCGAAAAATGCTCAATATGCGAGCGTGGACTGCTGCTCCTCGCGGATAATCTTCCTTCAGTGCTCCCAAGAAAAATGGAGTCACTGCGGGAGAAGATAGAGAGACCATCACCACCATGCCTGGATATCTTAAGTCCTACACCAGAAGGGATTCTAAAATCAAACACATTGACACCATCCTGAGTGCATAAAACACCGTCATTACCCTCCACTTCAGTAGAGCTTGCTCTGCATCAAATGCAATAAGGTTTGTCAGAAATAGAAATACTTAGCAGATTGCACTCAATCATTGAAAATCTAGACAATAATGTAAGCTTAATCAGCTCAATAAATTACTTCCATGTTTGATCCAAAGTTATTTAGATAGCGGCTTAATTTAAATAAGTGTTATTTACATAACTTTATCTATCAAATGCCATTTGCTTGACTAAATTTCATCTTATTAAAATGATATTATATTATCTAGAATGACCGTTGTGTTATTATTTATTCAAACAATCAATAGCTTCAACATCTGTAAGTCAAAATAAGAGAAAACTTTTAGTATTGCACTAGTAATAAAGATCTAAAATTGACCAAATCATTATAACTACCTGAGGGAAAATGGTAAAACTTGTAGAAATGAAAATGATCCAAATTATGCATTAGCAAGCATGAGGAGAAGCATCTTTCTTAATAAAAAAGGGCAAAAAATTGTCCAAATTTGACAACATATGGGAACAAAAATAATGAAAAGATATAGAAAGAAATAGCACCAAAGAAAAATAAAATCACCTCTGCCGGACACCAGCTCCTATCTCAGCATCTGTGTTATTCACATGAAGGGAATAGAATTTTTTGCCAACAAAAGGTACAGTAAGAGTAGGCTGTGGGTTGAGTGAATTGACATCCCAAAGAGTAATGGCTTCCCTTTCTGCTATGATCACCTTCCCCTTGCTTCTCCATTGGAGAGGGCTTGAGTATTCCATTTCAGCAACAGGATTGTTCACTTCCCATGTCATTACCAAATCACCGTCACGAATATCATAAGCATTGACAACCTTCTGCCTGCTGAATGTGGAGATCAACAATGGTCCACATGGCCTGCACCAACAAGATTGACTTTCCAATAAGGATGATGTCCTAAGGGAACTTCTGGCCATTGAAGTAAATCCAGTTCTACTTGATGAGCCTGAGAAACTATTATCCTTTCCCCCAACAACTAGAAAAGCTTTAACATCTTTCGTGTAGAAGTCCCAGGAACAAAATCCAGACTCTAAAGCATTTCCTGCTGATGCTGCAACAACATATTGTCCAGAGCATCCATCTATTCCAGGGGCACGAATTAACCAACAATCACCCCATAAATTACTTGGAAAGTCAGCTGGGGCCTTGTATTCAGACTTCACCTGGTACAGGCATAAGCAATTTTTGAACCTTAGGGTACATATGATTATCATAGAATATTGTACATGACAATACAGAAAGACAAACTGCTGACAAAACGTAAGAGCAAATGCAATTTGAAATGAATTGACAATATACTGAAATGAAAGTAAATTTCTCCTTTGAAGGAAGAACGATCAAAAAATAACTTTTAGATGGAACTGTAATTTATAAAAAATAATTTGGAAAAAAATAACAAGGGATTTTTGTTATAGATGATGTACCTCAGAGTTGGAAATGTCATAGTAGGAGCAAGAATTATCATCATGAGCAAGAAGAACAGCTTCTCCTCCAGAAACAAACCATCCTCCAGTTGAAACCTTCTGACCAATTTCAGAAAGCTGATAAATGGTAGAATCCTCAGTAGCTACGCATGACATTGACGGAGGATTATTCTCGGGAGTACCGATTTCTTCAAGTTTTTCATTAGACTCCAGTGCAACCTCCTGTTGCTGCCCTCTAATCATGCTACTTGCATCACATTGGCCTGATGATGTATTCTCTGGTTGCATTTTGTTTGCCATGCCATTAGTTAATTGCACGTTTACATCAAACTTTTTAGGTTTAGGTTGCTCTTCTCTTAAAGAAGCCAAAAACTCTAGCGCAATGGGGTTTTCATCAGTGAAACCATCAGATATATTTTGGGCTCCATTCATCCTTGAATAAGCTAGTTTACAGCACTTAATTTGTTCCCCTGAGATGACTGATGAAATGCGTTCCCTCATTAACTTGTGATGTGGGAAGAATCTAGCTTCCAGTTTTTCATGTTCCGAGCTTTTAATATAAGGCAATGAATTCCTTGGTATCTCTGTAAGATTTGAAATTACACAATCGTCAAATTTGCCTGAATATGAAGAAAGAATTTCAAATTTGGCCCCATCCTTGATGTTATCCACAGCTTTTTCAACACCAAGTATTTTCTTCTGGATATCAGAAAGAACAAGCCCAGATTTAGCTGGCTTGTTCTTATCTAACATGTCTTTGGTTTGCTTGATCTCCAAGGCTATTTTTTGAACCTTGCCTTCTAATAGTGCAAGCTTCTCATGAAGGTTGCTCTGATATCTATTAGCAGTACAAGCATCTTTCACAGATCCCAACCCATCATTTCCCTTAGCCTTTACTGCTTCAATATCTAGTTGCACTGCTTCTTTTCTATGATGCACACGTATCAAAGAAGTGTTTGCAAGTTCACCTTGGGAATTACCAAAATCATTTGAAGCATTGGCATTATCGTCTGGGTGTGAATTCAAGCAATTTTTCTCCATATGAACTAACGTATTATCAACACAGACCTCTCCCGTCTTGCAGAGGCTTTTAGAGACCAAATCCAAGGTTCCCTTGTTTTCAGAGTTGTCAAATGGCTTCACATCTATGGTCATAGAACTCCGAGCTTTTCTCACTTCATCAATGTCACTTCCCACTGTTTCATCTCCGTGACCACATTTATCAATGTGCTTTACCTCAACCAAAAAAACTTTTTCTCCATGACTTTCTAAACCCCCTACCTCATTGCTCCCAATCCTATCCACTGGCTCCATGTTAGGACCAGAAAAATCTTTACAGACACTGTTTTGAGAATCAGATGGACCAATATATGGTTCTTCAGCTTTGCGACCAACTTTCTTTAAAGACTCATAATAACTCCGCTGAGGTTTTGCCCCCAAGCACCCTTTAGATTTGCAACCATCTGTAACTCCTCTCATCAAGTTCACATATTTCTCACTCTTTACACCAGGGTTCTTACCCAGTTGGGCTTTTGCCGCCAGTTCCTTATCAAAAGCCCTAAATCCAGAAAAGCTTCTCCTTTCCCCGAAGCTAGAAATTCTAGTGATGGCATCGCCATGAAAGTCAGCAACTTTACCTCTGGAAAGGGAAGATGTAGAGCGTAGGACGGCAGCTACAGGCTTCTCAGCATGCTTGGGAAGCGGGTTATCAGAACGAGCAACAGTAGCCCGGCCGGCTGAGAGGGGTCTCGGTTTATCATTTCCGGTGGAGCAGCAGGCCATAGATGGACGACCAGCGGAGATGGGGCGTGGATTCTCCTTACCATGATGGTCAAGCCGAGGGATCGAGGATCGAGAGGCTGAGATGAGTCTTGGGAGCTCTTTTTGGGCTGCAGCGAGGGGAATACTGTGCGATCTGGGCTTATCTTGGCGATTGTGAAGCGGAAGGGTTTTTGAGGTCTTACAAGCGATGATCTTTCCACCCGCTCCTCCCCTTTCCTTGAGCCTGGACGACATTTTTCTAGGGTTTACGTTTTGGGACGAGAGGGATCAGTCGCGCAAGTGAGAGAGAGCGAGCGAGAAATAATGCGATTTTAAATTTCAAACCAGGACTGGCTCCGCGCATGATTTGGAGCTGATAATTTTTAAGAAAGGAGCTTCATTTACATTGATATTTCTGATGGAAGCGTTAAGAATAAAAAAATTAACCAGAGTAAAACAATGCCGTTCATAAGCACTTTTCCCTGTGTTATTTAAAGTTTCGAATTCAAAACTTTTTAATTGGCTGTAAAAATTCTCTGAATCAATATATCAAGGTCACCTACTTACTGCACAAAATGTTAATTAACATAGCATTTTGCCTTTACTTCCGTTTTTTCTTTTTTTTATTTGTGCTGCTACTCTCATCCCGAGAGCGGGGTTATTATATAATAAAATCTATAAACATATTCTGAGATATTTTTCATTTTATTTTTCCAAGCAACCTCTTCCTCATTGAATTTTGTTCTTAATCACTAAGCAGGTCATTTGTACGAGTTGATCCCTACACTAAGATTCTTCTGCATATATGTTTTGTATATTATGACTTATTGGGAACAATTTTTTAGCATTTATTAAAGCAATTTTTTAGTTAAAAAATTTAAATTCGTACTAAAAAATTATCTTAAGAAACAATCCCAAATTAAGCCAAAATTTTTTCATTGCACAAATTATTTATTAATTCTAATTTTAAATCAATGAACTATAATTATAAAAATAATATAATTAAAAAGCAAATTAATTAATTTTAATTATATATGAATTAGTTATTAATTATAAATTTACAAATTAATCATTATAAATAATTATCTAAATTACTTATCAATTAATCAATCCTTAATTATATTATATTCTTAATTAATTTTAAAATAGTGAAACTAAATTAATTTGTTCTTACTTCTTATCTTATGGCAATTCTTCTTATAGCCGGGTTTGCTTTTCCTCTTCTCCAGCTGTTCGTTGCTCTTCGACTTCACCGGCTTCGCGAGTTTTGAACAAATCGCTAAATAACTTCGCCTCCTTCGACGACGTTCCTTCCTGTTGGTTCCGATGTCACACCTCCTAGCCGTTCTTCTGTTGGATCGGAAGTAACCACGACGACGAAGGGAGCTTGCTCGTTGCGAAGGTAGCCATCTTTCTTCCTTTCGCGCCGCGCTTCTTCGGCAAAATCCCTTCAATCAGCCGAACTCCCGGATTTAGTAAATCCGGGATTTAGGGCAAAAGGAGTGAAATGAGGATTTGTCTCGCTGTGAGATTTAACAGTTCCTTAAATCCCGTTTGGAAGGATTTAGCATAAATCCTGCTCAAATCCTGCATAAATACTGTATCCAAACTGCCCCAGAATGTAATATGTGAGTGTCAAAGTTATGGGAAGGTTAGAATAATGCTATGCTAAAAAAAAAAAGAAGTAATTGGGACCAAATCGGCTGCATAAATATGATTAAATTCAAATTTACAGTTAATAAGATTAAAATATTTCTATAGTTCGATTAAGCATGTTATAAATGCATTAAACATATCATATGCGAGCAAACTATGTTTTCTTGATAAACATTATGTTTGGTCAAAAACCTTACATTTTGGTAAAATGTAGTATATCTAAGTAATAAATTTATGTTTAGGCGAAAGATCTTATTTCTTATAAACTCTTATATTTGCATGTAGGCCTGGTGGAAATGATGCACGTTGGAGATAAGCCGTGCAGTAGATCACGTTACTGCCTGATTGGGTCTGCTTTTGTAGGTAAATACATTCAGTATACTTCAATATCTCGATCTGTGTCCTACTTGATTTCCATCATGTTTAGGACTTGTACCAAGACTTAGTTGTCTGAATTTCCAGATGTTTAGTTTTATCTTCTTTTCCGTTGGCTATTCCTTTTAAGATAATTATCTAAGTGAGGAAACTCTTTTATTTATCAACTACTTATTTTCTTAATTCTTCAAGCAACAAAAACATAGATATATTCGGTTAATTATCCTTTTGTAATATTTGGATTTAGCGGAATAATAAAATATTTAATAATATATAGATTTTTTTATTTGTTAGACAATATTATGCCTAAAATCTTGTGAGGTATGAAACATGAGGAAGTTATAGCGTTGGCTGGACTTAATTTTATAATTCTTCCATCACAAACTTCCGAGAGAACTGTTTTGGTTCTAATATTACTAGCTTACCATTTGCAATTTGTTAGGTTTATGTGAGGAAATTGAGAAAGGAATGTGTTGCTTTCAATGATGAAAGTAAAACAACAACAACAACAACAACAACAACCATTTATTCCACTGTAGGGTTGACTGCATGAATCATTTTTCTCCATTGTGTCAGGTTAAGAGTTAAATTCTCATTTAAATCTAATAAAAAAAGGTTATTTCTGATATGATCTAACCAAGTCTTTTTAGGTGTACCTATACCTTTCTTAGCATAAATCAAATCTAATACATCTATTTTCCTAACCGGATCATCAAAAAGTTGCTGTTTTATGTGACCAAACCATCTAAAGAGTCTCTCTCTAATCTTATCTTTCACTGGAGCTACTCTAACATTTTCACGTATATGCTCATTTTGTATCATATCTCTAAGAGTAAAGCCGCTCATGGACCTGAGCATCCTCATCTCTGCAACACTTAACTTAATATTATGCTTCTCTTTTAATGGCTAACATTCTACAACATAAAGCATTGTAGGTCGCACCACCATCTTCTATAATATTCTCTTAAGTTTGAGGTGGACTTTTTTATCACATAACAAGCCCGATGCATTCCTCCACCTCAACCATCCAACTTGAATTCTACTAATAATATATCAATCTATTTCACCATCACTTTGAACAATAGACCCAAGAATTGCAATGCCTTATAACATAGGATGTTGGCCATTAAAAGATACAACAACAACAACAACATCAAGCTTTGTCCCACTACGTGGGGTTGGCTACATGAATCCTTTTTCGTCATTGTGTCCGGCTAAAAGTCAAATTCTCATTTAAATCTAATAAAGAAAGATCATTTGTAATATTTTCTAACCAAGTTTTTTTAGGTCTATCTCTACCTTTCTTAACTTAAGTCAAATGTAATACCTCAACTTTCCTAACCAGGTCATCGAAGGCCTCCGTTTAATGTGACCAAACCATCTAAGGCGACTCTCTCTAATCTTATCTTCCACTGGTGCTACTCCAACCTTCTCATCTAAGGCCTCCGTTTAATGTTGGCTATTAAAAGATATGCATAAAATTAATTTAAGTATTGTAGAGATGAGATGAAGATGCTCAGGTGCATGAGCGGCTTCACTATTAGAGATAGAATGTGAAACGAGTATATACATGAAAAGGTTGGAGTAGCTCAAGTGGCAGATAAGATTAGAGAGAGTCGCGTTAGATGATTTGGTTATATAAAACAACCTAATTAGGAGAATAGATGTGTTAGATTTGATCTATGTTAAGAAAGGCAGATGTAGACCTAAAAAGACTTGGATAGAAATTATTAGAAATGAGCTTTTCTTTATTAGATTTAATTGAGAATTTGACTCTTAACAAGACATAATGAAGAAAAAAAGATAATGTAGCTGACCCCACGTAGTGGGATAAAGGCTTAATGTTGTTGTTGTTAGTTGAATACATGGTGGAACATGATCTTAGGACAGAATAAACTTTCTGAACATAGTCTCTCAAGTTGCACCTTAGTATTAAATTGTTTATAATTGGCTTGTTTCAGACAAAACTAAGTAGTTTCAATCAATTTACAGTTGTTTAATAGTCCAAGCTCTGAACTTTCTCTGTTAAAACAGCAGCCGCCTTAGATGTCAAGTGTATCGGTCCTATATCTTAGTAAGGTGTTTGTAGCCTTGTAGACTTTTGACCACCCAGGTGGGAAATTAATTGCATAAGTGAATCAAATTCTCATTACAAGACATATATGATATTTAAATGTATGAACTATTTGCTGTTTACTTTATTCATGAAATTTTTTATATAAATTTTTCTAAGCATTCTTGTTTTTTATCGCTGTTTTCTTCTTGACAGCCATATGTTTGTATTCACCTTTTACTACTTCAGTGACGGTACCTCGTTCCAACTGTTATGCCCTTGATAACAGCAGCCGCCTTGTTGATTTTGTATCCTACACGTTCATCTGGCTGAAAAGTCAATGCTTTTCGATAGTTTCATGTAATGTGTTCATTCATCTTTTACTTTTCTGGTTTTTCTTAATCTATTTTTCAGACAGATTGGATAGGTCATGTTCTTACGCATGAAGGGCAGGTAACGTCATGAAATACTAATCTTTGGTGCTTTTTAGATAAGATCCTTATATTTGTATTATTTTGTCTGTTTTTGATCAACCGAGGGTTGTAGAATATTCTGGCAATTTTTTCTTATTGCAGAAAACTAAAAAGATGTGAACTTGGGAGAAAATTGATAGGAAACACTTGTAGATCTCAAGTATTTCCTATCAATCTTATGAAAACAGCGAGAATTCTCCACAAAAAGCCACACAAAATCACAGAAAACAGTGGATAATTTTTATTATTTGATGAAATAGAAACGGAAAATATCAAGATACAATTGATCCTCTATTCGAGAGGAGGATCGATCTCTCCCAAATCTCTAAATGCCGCTAGAGCCCAAAGAAAATCTAAATATAGGAGATCTCAAATTTCAGCCAAATTCAAGATGCCCTAGCCATAAGAAAACAAAGTATTTAATGCATACAATTCGAAAGGAAATCCCTAAACAGTCCCTACATTCAAATTTTTTCCTTCCAAATCCCTCAAAAATCCTTCCTAAAATACTCAATTAGATCTTGTGGTACGTGCTACTAAAGCTGGAGGGGGAGGCGTTTCGCCTCGTTCGTGCCTGGTTCAGTCCCACGTGGATCGGTCTAATAGACCGATTTAACAATACTCCCCTCCCAAAGATCCACCTTGTCCTCAAGGTGGAGATATGCTCGTGTTCCCGTGGAGGTGGTTGAAAATCCTTACCAAATTATTGAATCAAGGGCTGCACTGAAAGAGAAACATTCCATCCCTCCTCCATCTTGATCACATCTAGCATGTGTAGTCCCACCAAATAATCTTCTCCCACCTCTTGTAGGCTCCTAACCATGATCTTAAGTGATACAATGGCTTTGGATAGCCCTTCATCTCCCCTTATAACCACCTTTCTCCCATCCACAATTAATTCCATCGTGAGTGCTCCCCAATTGTCCTTGATTTCCTCCAAGGTTTGCTACCATTTCATCCCCAGGATGACATCAGTACTTCCTAACTTTAGTGGGAGAAAATCCTCCCTTACTTGAATCCCCTGGATGGTTAACACCACTCCTCTACAGATCTCATGGCCTTTTTCCACCTTCTCTGTACCCATTATCATCCCATAATAAACAGTGTCCACCAATTTTACTCCCAATTGGTTGACAACCTGACTGAAAATAAAATTATGGGTAGCCCCATTGTCAATCAATACTACCACGTATATGCCTGATATTTTTCCCTTAACCTTCATCGTATGATTGGAAGTGATTCATACTATTGAATTCAGGGATACCTCCACCATATCTAGATGCAACTTGTCATCCATCTCTCGCTCACCTCTCTCAGTTTTCTTGTCATCACAGACAGTGAGAATCTGAAGAGTTCGATCTCTACACCTGTACCATGGAGTATACTTCTCATCACACAGGAAACATAACCCCTTTACCCTTTTCTCCTGCATCTTCTTCTCTGTCAGCCACTTGAAATTTTCCCCACTCCCTCCTACTAGCTTCTCCCTGATGGTCTCATTAATGTTGCCTGATGTAGGCCCCTTGGGTGCTTAAAGAGTGTTCGTCGTCCTATAAGAACCTCCTGAGTTGCTGCTCCTAGCTCCCTTCTTTAAATTTTTCTGATTTTTAACCAACTGTGCTAACTTCATGGCCTCCCCCAAGTCCCTCGGCATCAGGACAGTCTGCCTTTAGCCCTTTCATGAAGTTTCCCTCAAGTACAGTATATGATAATCGCTCCACCCTACTGGCCAGGTGCTCAAACTGCTTCCGGTAGTCTGCTACTGATCCGTCCTGCATCAGAGCAAAGAACTAGTCATAGAAATCTTCTCCCCGGTCGGTGTGGAAGCGTTCTATTATACAGTCCTTGAATTCCCTCCAGTTATTGATAGGTCTCCTATGGTCTCTCCACTAGTACCATGATAGAGCCTTCCCTTTTAAGCATAAGACTGCCGCTGTCAGCTTCTCCTCCTCCGCCAACCCATTGACGGCGAAGTATCTCTCCACCTTATAAATCCACCCATACACATCCTCCTCTTTAAATATGGGCATCTTTAGCTTCCTCACCTTCTGATCGCCACCATTCCCCCTTATTCTTCCATAGCTTCCCCTCTCCCAAGTGCTCGGCCCTCCCCATGTCTCATGGTCTTTCCTTGCCTTGTCATAGCCCAAAGCCCCTTCGAAGTCCCCTATTCTTTCTTCAAAATCAGCACCTCGATGGCCATAGTATCCCTCATGGCGTTCCCCAGATGGGGTCTTCTTCTTTCTCCTTCCATGATTTCCACCTCATCTTCCTCCTTACGGATTTTAGAGTTCGTGCTATTCCCTTCGACACCTTTTGCCACGGAAGCTGCCGTTTGGTTGTGGATTTCCAACATTTTCTTCATCACGTCCCGGAGATTGGCTACTTGTCCTTTCATGGATGAAATCTTTTCCTACTCCACCGTTGTCTTGATTTGATTCATCTCCCCTTCAAGCCTTTCTTCCAAAGCATCCTCCTTCTTGGCTGCCATCACTATCTGGAGTTTGTAGATTCACAAAATCTGAATTTGGGACTCCAAAAACGGCAACTTCCCCCTTTTCAGGACAAAAAATAGTTGCTGGAATTTGCTGAAAACAGCCCTCCATTGGTCCCAAGACTTTCTCTGATACCAATTTGATAGGAAACACTTGTAGATCTCAAGTATTTCCTATCAATCTTCGAAAAACAACGAGAATTCTCCACAAAAATCTGCACAAAATCACAAAAAATTGTGGATAATTTGTATTATTTGATGAAATAGAAACGATAAATATCAAGATACAATTGATCCTCTATTCGAGAGGAGGATCGATCTCTCCCAAATCTCTAGACGATGCTAGAGCCCAAAGAAAATCTAAATCTACGAGATCTCAAAATTCAACCAAATTCGAGATGCCATAACCCTAGCAAAACAAATTATTTAATGCATACAAATCAAAAGGAAATCCCTAAACAGTCCCTACATTCAAATTTCCCTCCCAAATCCCTTAAAAATCCTTCCTAAAATGCTCTGTTCGATCCTGCGCTGCATGCGGCTAAAGTAGGAGGCGGAAGCGTTCTGCTTCGTTTGGACCAGTCCAATGGACCGGTCTAACAAAAATCTAAATAGATGGCAAATTCATGACCACTTTTCCTTTCAGTTGAGACAAACTTTAAGTTCTTAAAATGCTAAGAATTTCCCTTACCTAATTAGCTGAAGCTTTTTTTTGGCTAGAATCAAGTATTCCATGTAGGTTGTGATAGGAAGTGGTTGTAGAAATCCAATTTCCCTTGGCTGAAATTGAATTTCAGCAATCCAAATACAATCTCGAAGGCTATTTGTAGAAAGATAACGGAAGAAAACTCTCTTCAATTGATGAAATAGGGAAAAAAACGAACAAGATACAATGGATTCTCAATTGGAGAGGAGGATCTGACTCCCCCAAATCTCTAGCCAGTGGCTAGAGCCCAAAACTCTCTAAGAACACTCTAAATTTTAGAAAACACAAGATAAAACCTAACTACTGCCAAAATAACCCTCATAATTTGAATTTCTCTCCTAATCCCCTTTTTAAGTTCCTCTTAATTGCTGGACTTAATTACTACTACCTCAATTAAATAGATGCCTGTTTCGCCTAAACAGGCGGAATGTTGTTCCACCAAATAGGCGCCTGTTTGGCATCTAACAATACCCCCCTCCCAAAGACCACCTTGTCCGCAAGGTGGAAAGACGGCTCCTTCTTTAACTTTCTCGTCATCACAAACAATAAGAACCTGAAGAGTTCTGTCATTACACTTGTGACCCGGTGTATACTTCTCTTAACATCTGAAACTTAACCCCTTCGCCCTCTTTTCATGTACTTTGTTTCTGTGAATTTTTTGAAGTTTTCCTCTGGTTTTTCTCCTACAATCTTCTCATTCAGGGTCTCCTTAAGAGTACCTGATGTCGGCTCTTTGGATGTTAAAAAGGTGGTGGTTATCCTATACGAAACTCTTGAGCTGCTACCTCCAGCCCCTCTCTCCAGGTCTCTCTAATCCTCCACTAGCTGGGCTAGCTTCATAGCCTCTCCGAAATCAAGAGGCATGATCACTCTAACTGTCGTCCAAATCTCTAATTTGAGCCCTTTCATAAATTTCCCATCCAGTATAGTCTCCGAAATTTGGTCAAGCTGGTTGTCCAAGTGCTCAAATTACTCACGATACTCCACAACTTTCCTCTCTTGTGTCAGGGCGAAGAACTGCTCATAGATGTCCCCTCCTTGCTGGTTCGAAAACGTTCCAACAAGTAGTCCTTAAACTCCCTCCAGGTCCATATGGGTCTCCTCGTATCCTTCCGCTAGTATCATGCTAGATCTTTTCCCTCCATGCATATCCCGGCTAAAGTCAATCTTTCCTCCTTTGTCATCCTATAAAATATCTTTCCACCTTGTAGATCCACCCATAAGCATCATCTCCATTAAAAATAGGCATCTTCAGCTACCTCACCATTAGATCTCCTTTGTTACCCCTACTTCCTCAAAAGTTTTCCATTCTCCAAGGGGGTGGTTCCTCCTAATTGTGCCAATCATCCATTCTCTGCTCGTATCCAAACCTTTCATCACAAGCCCACATTCTCCCTTCAATTTCAGCACCCCATCGATCATATTCATCCCCCCTCCTTTCAAATTTGACATCCCTTCGATCATAATCAATCTCTCGCCTTTCAAATTCAGCCCCTCTCCTTTCAATTCAACATCCCTCTGCTCATGTCCAACTCCCTCACGCCTCTCCACACTCTTTACCCGACTCCTCCCTAGGAATAGGCTTTAGGGGAGGCATTTTTCCTGCTTCCTCCAAAATCTTCACCTCCTGTTCTTCTCTTTGCCTTATTGGCTTAGGGATTTTCCCACTTCCTTGACTGTCAGCGGCTTCCCTCACCTTCATCGGAGATGTTTTGGTTTAACCCTCGAGCAATTTCTTTAACATCTCCTCAAGGATGAACAATTTTTCATTGATCTTCTCATGGATGGCGGCAATTTGAGTTTTGCAATCTAAAATTTGGGCTTGGAGATTTGAAATTTTAGATTTCATTTGTTCAATCTCCTCCTCCAACGCTTCTATCTTTCTTCCTACCATAGGAAGCAAAAATGGCCAAAAACAACGGATTTGGTGCTCAAACAACCAAATTCAGCTATACGGAGGGGAAAATGCAGCTTAAATCAGCACGGAAATCCTATATTTCTGCCCAGGACAACGCTCTGATACCGCTTTGATAGGAAGTGGTTGCAGAAATCCAATTCCCCTTGGCTGAAATTGAATTTTAGTAATCCAAATACAATCTCCAAGGCTATTTGTAGAAAGATAACGAAAGAAACGTTCTTCAATTGATGTAGTAGGGAAGAAAACGAACAAGATACGATGGATCCTCAATTGGAGAGGAGGATCCGGCTCTCCAAAATCTTTAGCCTGCGGCTAGAGCCCAAAACTCCCTAAGAACACTCTAAATTTCAGCAAACACTAAATAAAACATAACCCTAGGTTAAATAATATATTTAAAAAATATAAAATATTGTTAGTGGCTTAGTGCCAAAATAGCCCTCATAATTTGAATTTCTCTTCTAATCCCCTCTTTTAAGTTCCTCTTAATTGCTGTCCTTAATTGCTGCTGGGCCCAACCTCAATTAAGCAGGCCCCTGTTCTGCCTAAACAGGCGGAAGGCTGTTTGCCAAACAAATGGAAGCCTTTTCCTCATCTAATAGTTTGCAACTCTCATAGGCTTGACAACTTCTGCTATAGTTGAACTAGATTCAAGACTGTTTGACTCCATTGAAGGCTCCACGTCTTTGAGTGGGCTTTAGTGCATAATACTTGATGGTGTTGAAATGCTTTTGTTTAAGGGAGAGTGATGGCCTAAGTGGAGGACTCTCATTTGAGGGGAGGTAATTGAGTTAATGGAAGTCATAGCTAGTTGTTGTAGAGATAATAATGCTCTGGTGGATGAGTGACTTTACACTTAGAGACAAAATGAGAAACAAGTATATACATGACAAGGTTAGAGTTGCTCTAGTGCAAATAATATTAGAGAGAGTCGCCTTAGATGATTTGTTCACATGAAACATCAATCTTTTGATGACCACCCTGTAAGGTGAGTAGATGTATTAGATCCGATCTATGTTAAGAAAGATAGAAGTAGACCTAAAAAGACTTGGTTAGAAAGTATTAAAAATGACTTTTTTTTTCATTAGATTTAAATGAGAATTTGACTCTTAATAGGATGCAATTGAGATAAATGATTCATGTAGCCGACCTCGTGTAGTGGGGTAAACGTGTCACACCCCATGTTGACCCCCTAACAATTGACGCAAGTGTAACAGAGCGAAACATATGATGCTCAGCATCTATAACTCATAAACCTTCTAATAATTCTCATGACATATTTCACTATATTCATCTATAAAGCGGAAGCATCCAAAATATTCTATTTATAACATATATATATAATTACATAGCAACTAACACTCCAAAAATATTTTCATAACAAATAGCTCATGTACCTCTACTCATGATTCATCTTACACAGCTATATACTAAAATATAAGTTTTAAATTGATTTGATTCGAGTTGGCTTCAATCTTATCTTTCTCCTTTTCTGTAAAAATAGTTAGAATAAAACTCTGATGAGCTATGCAACTAAAAAAAATATACAATTTAGTACATAATTTAATATAAAAATAATGAACAATATGCATGTATATATGATTTATCACTAAATTTATTAGTTATTTATAAAATTAAACTAAAATATGTATGCTCACATGAACATGTAATAATAGAATGCTTGATATAGTGTCATATATAGAACAAGATAATGTCATTTATTGATTTAAACGTCCAATATTGAATTTATTCATATAGATACTTCATTTATTAATTATGTTCTTTTTCATTTATTAATTCTTATTAAGCCTATGAATGTATTATGATTAGATGTCTAAGTTTCTGACAACAACAACAACAACATCAAGCGGCCTTTTTCCCTCTATGTGGAGTCGGCTACATGAATTCTTTTTCTCCATTGTGCACTTTTAAAAGTTAAATTCTCATTTAAATCTAATAAAGAAAGGTTATTTCTAATATTTCTAATCAAGTCTTTTAGGTCTACATGTACCTTTCTTAACATAAGTAAAATTTAATACATCTACTTTCCTAACCGGGTCATCGGAAGGCCTTCGTTTTATGTGACCAAACCATCTAAGGAAAATCTCTCTAATCTTATCTTCCACTAGAGCTACTCCAACCTTTTCATGTATATGCTCATTTCGTATCCTATCTCTAAGAGTAAAGCCACTCATCCACCTGAGCATCCTCATCTCTACAACACTTAACTTAATATTATGCTTTTCTCTTTTAATGGCCAACATTCTGCACTGTAAAACACTGTAGATCTAACCACCATCTTATAGAATTTTCCCTTAAGTTTGAGGGGGACTTTTTTATCACACAATAAGCCCGATGCATTCTCCATAGCCATTCAACTTGAATTCTACTAATAATGTCCCCATCTATTTCAACATCACTTTTAACAATAGACTGAAGACATCTAAAACATATACTCTTATTAATGACTTTATCACCCAAAGTCACAATCCCCCCATAAGAACTATTATTACTAAAATTATACTCTATTTATTTAGTTTTAGATCTACTAAAACGAAATCCTTTAAACTTTAAGGTTGACCTCCATAATTCAAGTTTGCCTTCAACCTTTTATTTTCATTCTTTTAATCACATGGCTAGATTTCTATCTATTGTTGGTAGATTGAATCACCTAGGTTGATATTGTACGACGAAATCATGAGATTCTAATCGGATATATCATTCATTCAATTCACCTCGTTCTAATTTTGTCAGGTTCTTAGTCTCAAAGCACAAGTGGCTTTATTGTCGAGCAGAGATATCATTAATTATGGAGGCTTGCATTTATAAAAGATCTTGATATAGAATAACCTAGTTGATTCTGCTGATCGACCATTGGAAATCTCTAGAACCACTTGAATTTGATATGCGTTTGAAAACCTAATGTGCTCCTAGGACAACTCCAATTGAGCGCAATAACTAACATGCGATTACACAACCTCTTTCAGAGCCCACATGAATAAAATTATGCCTAACATAGAAGTTCTTTGGTTCTAAATTGAAGTTTGAGTGGTACCAGTTTCATCATGCTCAACCAATTCAATCCTTTTTCTTATTAGAAAATGATTAAAATGATCCCTTGACTCTTTATGAAGGACCAAAATAGTTCCCAACTATTTTAAATGACCATTTTGATCCCTGAACTTTTTAAGAAGGAACCAAAATAGTGTCACCATTTGGCTATTTTGATTCCTTTTTAAAGACTTGAGAGATCAAAATGGTCATTTAATATAGTTGGACTATTTTGGTCCTTCATTAAGAGTCAAGGTACAATTTTGGTCATTTTCCCTTTTTCTTATATTTATTCATCTTCTCATTTATTCCTTTGTTGCAATTTGTTGACACATCAAAACATTATTGGAGCTTTCCATCCTGCATCTCTTGTAGACATTTAAGGGCTTGTATTTGCCCAGTTTGATCAACTAGACTTCATTATCGTACAATATCTACACTCACTATAGTCAAACAGAAATTTCTGAATAGGGTTTATTGACTCGACCCGAAAAATCTGGGTTCGGGTCGACTCGTTTAACAAACGGGTTGAGTTTGGGTCAACCCATAACCCGTATTTGACCTGAGTCCGTCTCACCTGTCCATTCACGTCACCTTGCCTGCACTTGCAGACAACACTCCGCACGATCTTGTTAGGTAGTCCTTGCCCACGCACACGCAGCGCACGTGCACTCGTGCGGTCCCGTGCCCGCCAGGGCCAGCCCGTCCTCCGCCCTTGCCTGCTTGTGAAGTCCCGCACAGCCGCCTTACCGCATGTTGGCACTCGCCCCGCATAGCCGCACCTGTGCTTGCTCGCACCAGCTCACTCTCGTTCGCGCTTGACCTGTTTCCAAACTGAATTAGTGGGTCGGGTCGGGTCAACTCTATAACCCGATGGGTTGGGTCTGGGTTTGAATTTCTGACCTGTTTGCAAAATCGGGTCGGGTTTGTGTCAGCTGAATTGGACTCGGGTCAAGCCCGGGTTCAACCTGAATTCCCATTTTGACACCCCTAATTTTGACGTTTCTTGCTAACTCCACAAAATCTGTTAGTATTTTTCTCGCCAATTTTTTGCTGCTTCAATCATGGATTTATTGTTACATGTGCGTTATATGTGTCATTTTTCTCCTACCTTCGTTCCTTATGTGAAGTTCCTATTTTTATAATTGTTTACTGCTTTCATTGTTTTTTTTTTCTGGATATATTCTGTTTTGCTCTAGATGAATGCTTGGAAGGGTTGCAATGGCTATACGTACCATCTCTTTTTTTTATGCACGAGATATGCATCTAACGATGTGTATCTGACCACAATGCAGGATGGTGATTTGGTTGTGCGATTTTGTAAAGATGTGGAATTCCGATCTCAGATGGTATGATGCACAGCCTCTGGTCAATTGAATTAGCACCAGTTGAAATTTTTGTTTTTTTACTAAATATGCTTTTTTAGCTGCATTATTTTAAGATGATGGGGCAAAGATTCGGAGCTCTTTATTTCCATCTCTTAATGATTTGTACCGCTGTTTAAGCTCTTGGAAGAATGTTGGTTATGTTGTGGTTTTGTGTACAACAGATCCAATTTAAAGCTTGGTATAATCATGAGCATAGTCATTTGACTAGATTTTATTTGTAAAGGACAAAGTTTGTGGTATTGAATGGTACAAGAAATTGAACTTTATAGGATAATGTATATCACCAATATGTTATATTGGCATGCCAGTTGGTCTAAATTATTTTTCAACAAAAAATGTGGATGTATCATGTATGGAAAATTAACATGACGGTGTTCTGAAAGTGAACATCTCTGTTTGTTCATTCTTTTGTATTATTCTTGATCCGGATGCATTTGACTTTCAAATGGACAGGAAAGAAAGCTTTCTTTCATTTAAGTTTCATAAGTTACTGCTATTTAGTTTCAAGTGCATGAATAGAAACAGAATGGGAATCTGTATATTATTTTGTTATTCATTTGTTTGACTGAGCTGGCAAGATGGATGATGAGAACCTCCCCCCGCGTCTTTTTTTGTTTAATGAATAGTATTTCCTTTTTTTCCGCAAAGGGAAACTTCAATAGAAAGGTAAGCATAATATTAAGTTAAATGTTGCAGAGATGATGATGCTAAGGTGGATGAGTGGCTTTACTCTTAGAGACAGGATAAAATAAATATAGAATATATGAAACTAAGAGTAAATTATTTCCAACTAAGGGTTGGTATTGAGTGACCTTACTCTTAGAGGCATGATACAAAATGAGCATATACGTGAAAGTTGGAGTAGCTCCAGTGGAAGATAAGATTAGAGAGTCGCCTTAGATGGTTTGGTCACATTAAACAACGACCTTCCGATGACCCGGTTAGGAAATTAAATGTATTAGATTTGACTTATGTTAAGAAAGGTAGAGGTAGAACTAAAAAGACCTGGTTAGAAAATATTAGGAATGACATTTTTTTATTAGATTTAAATGAGAATTGAACTCTTAATAGGACACAATAGAGAAGAAGGTTTCATGTAGCCGACCCACGTGGTGGGATAAAGGCTTGATGTTATTGTTGTTGGAAACTTCTATAGAAAATCAAGATTTATGGGGCACAGGAATGCAGTTCTTTGCAAATTCATTTGTTTGGTTCTTTAGGTGCAGTCTAGTGCTTTATGAACAAAATATGATTAACAACTATTGTTGTCACCACTAATTTTGGCAACTTTTCTTGTTTTAATTGACATTGCTATTGACATTTTGTCTTCTTTATTGTGTAGGGGTACATCGATTTTGGCCGTTTTGGAATCTCCAACTATTTTGTAGCTGGCTCAGGATCTATTGATTTTATTCAGGCAAGTTAGAGCAATAAAGGAGGGCTTAGCTTAATAATGTTGTAACGAATTTAAGTTGTTCATATCATATATTCCGCGTTCCTGTTGAATTGAACCAATAATATTAATTTGACTCTACTGCCAGCAGGTTAATTCTGTCTTTAACTTTACTTCTTATTGTTCCTATTGGCTATAGTTCTCAATTAAAAATCATTTTATGTTTTACTTTATCAATAATGCGATGACAAATTTTCTTTAATTGTTAAAATATGAGAGAAGATTTTTTCTTATATTTTGACTTTTAACATGACACAATGGCGAAAAAGGATTCATGTAGCCGACCCCACATAGTGGGACAAAGGCTTGTTGTTGTTGTTGGTAGAATATACACAATTTACATGTGAAACATAAGAAGAAGGAAAAAATAGGATTGTAATTAACCTAATCAATTACAAGGAAATCAACATTTATAAAAGGATTCATGTAGCCGACCCCACGTAGTGGGACAAAGGCTTGTTGTTGTTGTTGTTGGTGGTGGTAGAATAGACACAATTTATAGGTATGTTGGAAAAAATAGGATTGTAATTAGCCTAATCAATTATAAGGAAATCAACATTTATTCAATAAATATCAAATATACAATAAACCTACAGGTTGGTATTGTATATGAAAGGTAGGAGGGTGCAGATTGCTAAGCTGGTGGATTGCATATTAAAGGCAGGAGGGTGCTAATTGGTGAGCTATTAGACTATATATGGAAGTTAAGAGGGTGCAGATTGTTGAGTTGGAAGATCATGTGGTTGGTGAAGTCAACTAGCGGGCTCTTAGGGAGTGCATCTAAGCCAGAGAGATAGTAAAAGGCATTAGTGCACCCTGGCAGCAGTTGAGATTGGGTTCCGCTGGCTTCTTTAATTGGCATAGCAGGCATAAGGAGATGTGAGAGCATGATTTTTATACTTTTGCTCAAGCTGAGAATATATGTTGATCATTCTTATTTTTAATGTAAGGTTGAAGTTTTGTTGGGGTTTAATTCATTTGGATGATTCCTGCCTGGGTCAATAAATCTCCTTTTTGAAGTGTCTATTAATTCCAGCATACTTAATTTGATCACGATGGACTTAGTTTTTAGCAACGCTAATAGTAGTTTGATTGCCACATCTTATTATCGTAGGTTTTGTAGTGAAAATTTGTATATCTTTGTGAATGCATTTAAGCGACATGCCTTCACAAATACTCTTGGCCGTGGTCTTGAATTCTTCTTCAGCATCGCTCTAAGCGGCAAAAAGATTGCTTTTTTGCTTCTCCATATAACTAAATTTCCTCACATGAATGAGCAATACCTCAATGTGGTTTTAGGATCTGTTACATATCCTATCAGTTAACATTAGTGAAGATTTCTATATGTGTTAGTCCCCTTTTTGAAGAACACCCCCTTTTCCTGGTGCCCTCTCAAAATACCCTAGTATCTGTATATAGCAGCAAGATACTCATTTGTGGGGTTATTCATAAAATGACTTAGAATATTAATGGGAAATCAAATATGAGGTCGAGTGTAGGAAATATATTCCTTTGCTTGATCTTCTTATTTCAATGTGTAGGAAATATTTTAGTAAAAAAGGCATTTGATCATAAAATTATTTAAATAAAACTCTTCTCAACCTATTTATTTCTTCTTTGTTATTTCTTATCATGATGAATCATCAACATATATGATCAGGATAGAAAATTTACCTTCAAATAATTTCTTGATACATAAAGTATGGTTGAATTGTCATTGAGAGTGCCCATGGCTGTTAATCTCCATGGTGAATTTATCGAATTAAGCTCTTGGTGATTGTTTTATGCCATATGGAGATTTTTTTTTTTTAAAATTCTTCAGACTTGGTTCATATTGCTCTTACTCTCAAATCTAGGAGGAATTGTCATATTAGCTTTCATTTTCTAAATCTCTATTTAGAAAGACTTTTGCTAAATCTCAATTTAGAAAAACTTTTCCTACATATAATTGATGGAGTGTATAGATTTCACAATTTCTTTCAAGAGCCTGCATTTCTTCTTAAACTACATTATTTCATTTTGGTATTAGGCATTTTCAATATTATTTGGAATTTATAGTGAAAGTTTGTCATAGAAGATATGATAATTAATTGAGTTAGTTATACCTTTCCTGAGAGCAACAATAAGCGTATTTCTATAATTATTGTAATTAGCACAACCTTTCTTCTTTTGAAGCGATGCTAGAATTTGAATCAAATATGGGTTTTGGTCAAGGTGAATGCTTTGCTCTACCATGTTAGTTGAAATTTTGTTGTTGTATGGAATAGACAGTTTATTTATACCTTGCTCTTGTGAGATTTTGATGGTTGAAATTCAAATAGATTTGAAAGAGGCGTAGGTTGACATACTAATAAAGTTGAGCTAATATTATCACAAAACTTATATTAACAGAGGGCGTTGTTATTGTTGCCATATATACTGATTACATGCGTGAAGGGGCGAAATCGGTGACAAAAAGCAACGCGTGTGATAGCGCGACCATCACTTGAAGGGTCAAATGACGTCTAATCGTCAAACGGATTGCGCCGTTAGGACCATAACATTGAATTTCCCTAAGTCGAAGCCCCTCGCAATCGAATCAAGCGTGATTGGTCAAAATCAGTGATCGACACCTGAAAATGATGCGCAACATCAATCAAATGACTTCCGATCGCAAAATAGATTGCGCCGTTGTGTTTGGAGCGTCGCTAATACTCAAAAGTGACTATCAATTTGTTCAATTGAAGTCACACGAGGAGATCAGTGCAGGTCCCGAGGCAATGACATACAAATCAAGGAAATTAATGCACGACGTCGCCCAAACAACGTCCGATCGCTAAACGGATTGCACTGTTATGTTCGTAATGTCCAACTCATTTAAAAGGGACTATAAATTTGCTCAACAAAATTCATACGCTTGAATCGACACGGTTTCCAAGACAATGGCGCACGAATTTAGAGAAATTGGCCAAAAATCATTGTGAAAGATCTATGTCCCAATTTCTACTGTTATATAATAATAATAATGATTATTTAATAATAATAATTATTATTATTAAAAAAAATTAAGATCACTTGCCCGCACTGTAGATCGGACATCTGGTGGCGAACTTGGCATGACGAGGGTAAGTTGTGACTACGACCACTGGCTACTCGTCATTTAAGAACGAGAGACGAAGGTGGCTCATATGAAAAAATCTATTCGCAAAATGAAGCTCCACATCACCATTGTTTTTTCTCCCTCTCGCAATATCTGCCTTTAACAAACTCCTATCTGACACTTCAACAACCCAGAAGTCCCTCTGATCCACCTCCTTCTTAAGCAACTGCTTCAAATTTCTCAAACTCCCAACCGACCGAACTCCATACTCGCAAGTGAATTTCCACAGTTATTTTCGCTTTAAGTTTTCAGCTGAATCCCATCTCTACCTCCGGCAAGAGCCGTCTTCAACTCACCTTCACTGGACCGAACAGTTAAGACACGAAGCCTTTTCGATTACGCGAGCCTTACCGTGCTGATTTCAGTTGCCTGCCAAGCTATCACCCAACCTCAACTTTCCGATTTGCCAATCTCGTCCCCAATTCCTCTCAATATAACCTTTTCAACACATTAAAAAAATCGCATAACTCAGACATTCGCAGCTTCTCATACACAAGTTTGAGCATGATCAGAGTATTAAATTGCTTGTTTATTTACTTCTTTTACATTAGCTTGAATGAAGATTTGTCTAAAATTTTGGGATTACTTGAATTTCAGTGATTCCATTAGAAGTTGGGATAACATATTCATCACTACTGCATAATGTATTTATGAGTGCTAAACATAATGGCGTTCAATAGGATGAAACCAATACAATTGAGGGAGATGAGAGAGAGATGAGCGATCTCAGCATTTAACAAACTTAATTGGATTACATGTTGAAATTTTTGGTCAGATAGCCTTGATAAAAGCGTATGTAATGCAAATATTGCTTCTTTTTCTGTCATATATCCATTAGAGTTGAATAAGTGAATTCACTCTGCAGCCAACGTAAATGTACAAGGGTGCGTGCATTTTAATATTAAGAGCACTGCCATTTTGCTTATGCTCAGTATCTATATCTTTCATTCTGTTCTTCAAAATTAACTTTGCCTGTTTGGACTCAGTTTAAGAGAAAAAAACTGGTTGGTATGGCATGCTTAGAAGTATGATTGATGGAAACATTTGACCTTTGAGGGTCTACCAGAGGCGTGGCCGTCGATTTATTTTTGATCTTCATTGTATTATAATTATTTGTGTAGTTTATTTTGTGTTATGAGTTATTATTGCATTTTTCATTTATACCCTCATTTGAGGGCCTAGTCATGTGTAAGCCCTAGGGGCAAGTTGGTCTTTTATTTTCTTTCATTGTAATGAGGCTATTTAAAGGCCACCTCCTTCTTCTTGGAGGCTAATGAAGATTATTATGAAAAATTTCATCCATTGAGTTTTGTGAGAGCTTGAGAGCTTTAGAGAGAAATCCCTAGGTGAGGGAATCAGATCACCCACCAGCTACAGGAAGCGTCCAGGCCGCCTTAACCCGCCGGCCTCCTCACCAAAGTCCTAGTCTCCAGCCTAGAAAACTCCTCCACCCTTCCTAGTTGCCGGCCCTCCCAAGCAAACCCTTCCTAACCACCGACCAACAACCCACCTCCACCTCCTCCTAGCCGCCGGTCACCTAGAACCCCTTCTCGGCTAAACCACCCTAAACTCCACCCATCTAATCCTAACCCTAACCCTAGCCGTTGACCCCCCAACCCTAATTTCCTTGCGTCCAAAATTCAAAACCCTTCCAAATTTGGCCTTTTCATTTTAGGAAGAATTCTTAAGTCATATTCAAAGCAACTTTTGAATTTGAATTGGTTTCCTAAAATAGAAATCTCTATTTTAGGAAAGTTCCTAAAATTAATCCCAATTGAATTTTAAATTAGATTGGATTTAACTTAGTTCCTTCTTAATTTAAATTTTCAAATCAATTAAGCATTGATTTCCCTCCCCAAGCCCCAATCCCCCCAGGAAGCCGCCGGCCCCATCCTCCCCTTTCCCTATTTCACAATAAATTCTTACCTCCTTTGGTGCGCCAATCAATTCCCTAAGCCACCTTTGGAGCGCCAATCAATTCCCTAAGCCAAGGAGCACTTTTCTTTTCCATTCCCTTATTTGAAATTAAATTCAGCAATTTGAATTTGATTCCTTTCAATATCAAATTCAAAATCTGGAATTAAACCCTTACCCCATTCCCTCCAAATCCGACCTTTAATTCCCTAGGATTTTCCCTCCCAAAGTGCGCCCAATCAACCTGGAGTTTGCTGTCCAGGGAAGTTCAGCAATAGAGATTACTGTCCAGCTCTCCGGAGTGAAGCTGTTCGCTGCCCAGAAGTTTTTTCCGGATTATAACTGCTGTTCAATACTCCCTGGACCCGCAGGATAGCTGTCCAGAACACTCCTGGTTGCTGTCCAAAGTTCCCAGCATGACTAAGCTTGCTGCCACCTTTCAGAATTTGCAGGGGTGCTGTCCAAAGACATCTAGAAGGTTTATGTTGCTGTCCACTCATCATTGACACCCAAAACAACTACACCGGAGCCTTGCATTCTTTCCCTTTGGGTGAACTCTTCATCCAAATCTTCTATCTTCCTAATGGCTCTCAATTGTGGCTTTAATTGATTCATTAAGATCGTGTCAAATCTATCCGCTAAGCCTAGTAATTTAGAGAGTTGATTGAGGGATCCCTTTTTCATATTAACTAGTCTCATTGTTAACTTTAGGGATTTCTTGTTGGAAATCTTTCATGTATGCTATGTTTTGAATTATTGATTATTTTATGATCTTAACTTCTAGTTTTGTGACTTGGCCTAGCTCGTTTCTCCCCTCTCCATTTATTTCATTGTTTAAATCATTAAAGTCTAATAGTTAATATTGGTCTCAAACAAAGAAGCGTGCAAATTCTTATAAAACATTCCTTAAGCATTTCAGTCCTGCATCAATGATTTGATATCTATGACATTTGCCCGATGATTCAACTTTTTTAGGGATTTTACAATGGAGATCTTGCGACGTGTGAACAAACATTTGACAAATTAGGCCGCACAGCTCAGGTAGATTTACGAATTATTTTATCTGATTTTAGAACTCTTTGATTTGTTGGTATGTTGCTGTATAGTTTATGCATATGATTTTGGTTGGTTATCTATCTTTTGCCACGCTATGTCAGGTAAACATTATTTGTGGAAGCTGTTTAAGTGGAGGATGTAAAGGTGTGCATCTGCTTTCCTTTTAGTGTATCATTTTCTTTCTTCTGTTGTCTGGTATAACATTCTAATTCTACCTTGTAAAATATCTTTCTTCTTAAGGAATTTTTAATTCATACTTTTTTAAACGATTCTGGATTTTCATTTGTTCTTTAATAATGATGATGTATGTATTATTTTGTACCTATCAGACTATTACTATGGGACGTAGCTTTCTGTTGAATAAATCCAAGTGATTTTCTATCGGAATTATTTTAGTGATTAAATATGAGAAATAGCTTGTAGATTGCAAGTATATCTATTTGCTTGTTGGTGATGTCCGTGCTCTGCACATGATATGAGAATGATTTGTAATTATTATTCCAATGAGAAGAAACAAGATAATTTATGTAGAGGATATAAATACCAATTAGTGAAAAAAGGTGAAAACTATCAGAAAGAGAGAAATAAGAAAAACAATAAACACAAAATATTGAGAAATAACTACATAATAGTTTTCTCCTTTCTATGGAGATGAGTAAGTAGGGGATTAGGGGCTTTTGGCAGTCTTTTCCTTGCTTGGATTGTGCAGTACTTTTGTACCCTATCCCTCAGATTGTTTGGTGGGAAAATAGCTGGATAGCCGAGATTGCATGGATTTGGTTTGGCTTGGACAGCTGCCGCCTGATGAAGGACATCAGCAGAAGATTTCTGCGCGTTTATCAGAGGAGACATTGGAGATCGACGGCTACGATCAGGAGCTTATATTTTGAGTCATTTTATGTAGTAGTTTATTTTTATTTTCATTTTTTACTGTTTTACCCTTATTGGTGGTCATTTTATGTTGTAGCCCCGAGGGCAATTTAGTCTTTGTTTCTTTTCTTTTTGGTGAGACCTATGTATAGGTCATTTCTATTGTATTTGGGATGATGAATGATTGAAATGAAATTTTAGTATTCTTTGCTTGATCTCTATGTGAGTTCATGAGAGGAGAGACCCTAGGTGGGTGCAAGCAATACCCGTCAACCGTGGTGGATTCCTTGGTTCGCGGTTCGTCGTCTTCTTCTTTTCTCCTACACCCCACTCCCTCAATTCCCCCATAACACCCATCGGCCTTCACATTCCACCTTTGTTCTTTTTTTTTTTCCTTAAAAGATTAGCCTCTTCATTGAACCCCTACCGCCGGCCCACCTTGGCTCCCAAGCCACCAGCCTCCAGTCAAGGCCCAACGGCCAGCCCCAACCCGTCGGCCCCCTCATCCCAACCTACCCAACCCGCCGGCCACATTTTCCCTCCTACATTTTGATTTCAAATTTCCCAAAAATGCTTTCCTAATTTGGCTCCCCTAATTTAGGAATAGAATTAAGTTCAAATTCAAATTTGAATTTCAAACTATTCTTAAATTATCATCCTATAAATTAAGAGAAACCTCCAATTAGTTTAAATCTAAAATTAATTCCAGATTTAACTATTCAATCCCCTTAATTACTTGGGCCCACCTCATTAATACCCAATCCCTCCCTCTTCCTCTCTTCTTGGCCGGCCAATCAAGCCCCCCCTTTTCTAATTAATTAGATCCCATGAATTAAGGATCTAATTAAATCATGTGCTCCCCACTTTCCCTCCTAATCTCCACTTATTTCAAATTCAAAATTCAAAGGAGATTAATCTCTAATTATTTCCTAAATCTGAAATTAATTTCAGGATTTTATTTTTCTCCTTCTCCCCTTAGCTTGACCGACCCCTCCTCTCCCTCTCTACATTTTCTCGTGGACAATTATGCATGGCCAATCTAGATGTTGATCATAGATTCGTCTTTGATTCCCAAGGACGTGTGGATGTTTTGAGATCGCCTTTCTGTGACATCAACATAGAGATCGACGCAACCGTTGAAGATTACGTGGATCAGATACTATTTTCTCTATCAACCGCCATCGACGAATACTACCTTCCATCCAAGTGGTAACTCTTACATCTTCCACCGACTCCTTCAACTCCGACTAGTTTTCCCGTGGATAATATTGTAAGCTCCCTCTTCCTCGTGGTAATCACGTCAGTATTGCTAATATCTTTCTTCCGTTAGCCGCAAGAGAGCTTGAGTGAGGGAAACTCAATTCGACTTTTCTAAATATTAACTCTCGGATTATTGTTAACGTGCATTTGTCATTACTCGCATGTTTGGTATTGTTTTAAATTGTCTTGCCTAACGAGTTTGTAATACTACCTAAGCAACTTTGCAACCGAGATTTCATTAAATCATTAATTGTAACTCGTTAATCTTTATATTGACTTATTCAATTGTCTTATTATTTCTCCGTGCAATTCTGATTTTGTTTCACATCATATTTGGTATCAGAGCATGATAGGCATAGGTAACACATGCTAAAAAACATCCTAGGAGTTTACCTAACCAACCATATGTTTATTTGCATGCATACATTCACTTTGATAATTTAATTCGTAATATTTGCTAGCTGTCCAGAAAATTTCTGCAGCATTTAATGAGCTTTAGGTGACCCTAAACTAGTGTTTAGGTGCTGTCTACATCCTATATCCCATCCTAAACACTTAGGAAACTTCCCCAATTGCTGCAGTTTGCTGTCCACACAAAATCCTGCATTGTTTTGTAGCATTTAAGTGAGTATAATTGTTGGTTTGGGTGCTGTCCAAGCCTTAGCAACCTCCCTGAACACCTAGTGACCTAAAATCACTAGTGTAGCTTGCTGTCCAAACCATTCCCGCACCATCTAGTGACCTTAAGGTGAGCCCTGGTGATGCGGGTTATAACCTGATATCCTGATTTTACCTAGTACCTGATAAGCTACCGAATAAGTAGTTACACGAAATGCCAACTCAGCCATATGGCATGTTCCTTGCTAGTAACCGTTTGCTTTTTGCTTTTGCTATTTCGGTATTTCCTTATTATTTTTCTTATAGGCTTAATTATGGTAATCCTGAGAGGGTTATCTTCTCTGTTTTTGATGGTTGAAGGCATATAGAAAATTATCCTGCTCTTTACAAATTTGTTACTGTTCCATTGCTTTCTGTGTAGTTCTCGTTGCAGGTCAGCGGCTACACCATCTTGGTATTAGAGCCAATCTGGGATATGGCCGAAGGAAGCTCTCGACGAGCCGCCGATGATGATCGGAGTCTGGAAGCGATGTGGGCAGCCCAGGCGAGCTTCACACGCAGTTTGGACGAAATACGAGCAGAACTATTTCGCCTCTCCATGGAGATGAGGACTGAACTAGCTTCTCTCAAAGCCGCAGTAGATCCTACATTGCCAGGGCGTGTTTCGCTCCGGGCAACGGCGGTGGGAGGGAATCTGGAAGGAATCCGACGAAGGCCGGCAGACATTGGTGCAGATTTTTTGGAATTTGAGGGTGAACTACATCCGCGACTTCCCCGAGAATTGACGGATTCAGAGGTTGAGCAGCGACCTTATTACCATGAGGCTCCACGACGTCGAGGAGGGCCTGCTCGCCGAGACCACGGTGAGTTTAAAGTAAAAATTGATATTCCTTTTTTTGATGGTCATCTCCATATTGAAGATCACCTAGATTGGGAACGATCCGTAAAGACGTTCTTCGAGTATATGAAAATCCACCTGGAAAAACAGGTGAAATATGTGGCGTGCCGGCTGAAAGCAGGAGCGAGTGCGTGGTGGCTGCAACTCAATCAGTCAAGAAGACGAGAAGGTCGTGGACCTGTCCGCAGCTGGATGCGGTTGAAACAGCTGTTACGGGGCCATTACTTGCCTACAGATTATGGGCAAATGCTCTATCTCAAATATCAGCACTGCACTCAAGGATCTCGTACTGTCAACGAATACACGGAGGAGTTTTATCATCTCAGCGCTCGCAATAATCTCCATGAAACCGAGAATCAATTAGTCGCAAGATACATCAGTGGACTTAAGGAGCAGATACAAGATAAGCTAGAGCTAAATGCGGTTTGGTCGCTATCGCAAGCTGTGAATTTCGCCTTGAAGATTGAAAATCAAATGCAGAGACAGTCCAAGAGCCACTCTAGTTGCCGGCATTTCTCTCACGAATCTGCTGTTGAGGCCCCGAGATCCACAATCCCTGCTGCAAGGTCACAATCAAATTCTAATGCTGCCGTTCCAGACAAAAAATCCCCTGTAAAGCTGAAGGCTCCTATACGAGAAAATCCTTACAGCCGACCCACGACCTTAAAGTATTTTCGCTGTTTCCAACCGGGACACAAGTCAAACGAGTGTCCCAACCGACCACAGCTGCAATTAATAGAGGGAGACATCATAGACGAAGGAAGAGAGAATGATGATTCTTTCGAAAACGAGGCCCTCACGGAAGACGTTCCTGGAGACGAGGGGGAGCCATTGGTTTATATTCTGGAGAAATTGTTACTAGCACCAAGACACACCTTGCCATCTTAACGGAATGCTATATTTCGGACTAGGTGCACTATAAACAGCTAAATTTGCGATTTACTCATAGACAGTGGATGCACGGAGAATGTGATATCTCGCTCGGTTGTGCAAGCGTTGCAGTTGAAGACCAATAAGAAGAGTCATCCGTATAAGATCGGATGGGTGAAGCGAGGTCTGGAGCTAGCTGTGGCCGAGTGCTGCAAGTTAACATTCTCTATTGGGAAGCATTACGTGTGCGAAGTCACTTGCGATGTCCTGGAGATGGATGTTTGTCACATTATCCTTTGGCGTCCTTGGCAATTTGACGCCAATGCCATCTATGAAGGCAGAGCGAATGTGTACTCACTAGATTGGAAGGGTAAACGGCTACGATTATTACCACACACCAATGACACCGTTGGCAAAGATGACAAAGGCAAGGCAGCTGCGTATATAGTATCTGGCTATATGCTGTTGCAGTCGATTCCGGTAGATGTTCCCGTCCTAGCTCTCGTGGCCGCTGAAAATCTCAAACAACAGGACCTTCACGTCATTCCTGAACCAGTGACACAACTATTGGCAGAGTTCGCTGATATTAGCCCCACGGAGTTACCCGCCCATCTACCGCCACTTTGCACCATTCAACATCAAATTGATCTCGTGCCCGGAGCTACTCTGCCAAATTTGCCGCATTACCGAATGAGTCCTAAAGAACACACCATTCTCCAAGATATTGTGGATGATCTACTGAAACGACAACTCATCCAGCACAGCCTCAGCCCGTGTGCGGTGCCAGCGTTGATCATCCCCAAGAAAGATGGGGAATGGAGGATGTGTATTGACAACCGCGCCATTAATAAAATCACAACGAAGTACCGATTTCCTGTTCCAAGGATTCCCGATCTGCTGGATAAGCTAGAAGGCGCTGCTGTATTCTCTAAATTGGACCTCCAAAGTGGATATCACCAGGTGCACATTCGTCCTGGAGACGAATGGAAGACGGCATTTAAGATTCGGGAAGGACTCTTTGAATGGAGAGTTATGCCATTTGGGCTATGTAACGCCTCCTCCACCTTCATGAGACTAATGACCGAAGTGTTGAAGCCATTTTTGGGCAAATTCTGTGTATCATACTTTGATGATATACTTGTCTACAGCTCGTCTCTAGCAGAACACATTCAGCATCTTACACTGGTGTTCCAAGCTCTGCGTGAACATAGGCTGTACCTAAATCTCTCCAAATGCGAATTCGCGACACATTCAGTTTACTTTCTGGGCTTTGTTGTGTCCCACGAAGGTATTCAGGCGGACCCGAGAAAAGTAGCAGCTATTCGGGATTGGCCTACGCCCCGTACCCTGATTGAAATTCGAAGTTTCCATGGATTAGCAAATTTCTACCGTCGCTTTATTAAGGGATTCAGTGTGATTATGGCTCCAATCACGGATGTGTTGAGAGGTGCTACCTTCTCTTGGTCCTCTTCTCAACAGGAAAGTTTCGAGAACATCAAGACCGCCCTCAGTCATGCACCAGTCCTGGCTCTGCCCAGCTTCGAAAAGCCATTCCAAGTTGATACTGACGCCTCCGGAGTAGGTATTGGGGAGGTGCTGTACCAGGAAGATCGTCCCATCGAGTATTTCAGCGAGAAGCTTAGCCCTCCGCGCCAAAAGTGGACTGTTTATGAATAGGAGTTATACGCCGTAATGAGAGCGTTGAAACATTGAGAGCATTACCTCCTACACCAAGACTTCATGTTGTGTAGCGACCACCAGTCGTTGCAGTATTTGAATAGCCAGAAAACTGTTAATAAAATTCACGCGAGGTGGGTAATTTTCTTACAAAGATTTAGTTTTGTAGTTCGCTACAAAATGGGGAAGATGAATCGAGTGGCGGACGCCCTCAGCCGTTGTGCCGGTTGCTCACTCAACTTCAAACCGAAATCACTGGCCTGCAGGAAATGCAACATATGTATTCCGATGATCCAGATTTTAACTCTTCCTGGGAAGACTGTTGCTTCGGTAAACCTTCAACTGACTTCACGTTGAGGCACGGGTTTTTATCTAAAGGGAATTGTTTATGCATTCCCTCCTCATCTTGGTGCCAACAACTTATAAAGGAGATACATTGTGGAGGGTTGGCCGCCCACGTTGGAAGGGACAAAACGCTACAGCAGTTACAATCCCGTTTTTTTGGCCACATATGAGGTGGGATGTAGCAAGATTTGTAGAGCGATGTGCTGTATGCCAGCAATATAAGGGAATCTCTCAGAATTTGGGGTTATACTCGCCCTTACTGGTGCCGGACTCAATCTGGGAAGACTTGAGTCTTGATTTCGTCTTAGGCTTGCCGAGAACCAAATGAGGCTCCGATTCCATCCTGGTGGTAGTAGACAGGTTCTCGAAGATGGCCCACTTCATCCCATGTAAAAAAACGTTCGACGCCTTAGGCATTGCGAAGTTCTTCAAAGAAATTGTCCGTCTACACGGAATTCCTCGCAGCCTCACGTCCGACCGGGACGTTAAATTTGTTAGCCATTTCTGGCGGGAATTGTGGAAGATGCTCCGTACTGACTTGAAGCTCAGTTCCGCGTACCATCCTCAAACGGATGGCCAGACTGAGGTAGTCAACCGCACCCTTTCCAACATGCTGCGATGCCTTGTTCAGAATCATCCAAAGGCATGTGAAGAGGTCCTCGGCCAAGCGGAGTTCGCCTTCAACTCCATGCCAAATCGGTCGACAGGTCAGCGCCCCTTTAGTATTGTATATACTAAAATGCCAAACCACATTGTGGATCTTGCAGTTATACCTAAGTGTAGGAGTCCGGCGGCCACTAAAACCGCGGAACAATTCTCTAGTATGCTCAAAGAGGTCCACGACAAGCTGACGGAAAACAATTTGAAGTATAAAACTGACCAGGACAAGCATCGGAGGCACTTAGAATTCACACCTGGAGAGTTGGTAATGTTAAAATACCGCAAAGAGCGATTTCCGTCAGGGCCCTGTCCAAAGCTCAATTCGAAGAAGTTTGGACCTTTTCCAGTGCTACGCAAGATTAACGACAACGCGTATGTCATTGATTTACCGGCATACATTACAACTTCTTCTACCTTCAATGTGGCGGACATGTATCCGTATCATCCACCTGATGAAGCTGATACCGCTATTAACTCATCGGAGATGAGTTCTTCTGAAGAAAGAGGGACTTGATGCAGGTTATAATCTGGTATCCTAATTTTACCTAGTACCTGATAAGCTACCGAATAAGTAGTTACACGAAATGCCAGCTCAGCCATATGGCACGTTCCCTGCTAGTAATCGTTTGCTTTTTGCTTTTGCTATTTCGGTATTTCCTTATTATTTTTCATATAGGCTTAATTATGGTAATCCTGAGAGAGGGTTATCTTCTCTGTTTTTGATGGTTGAAGGCATATAGAAAATTATCCTGCTCTTTACAAATTTGTTACAGTTCCATTGCTTTCTGTGTAGTTCTCGTTGCAGGTCAGCGGCTACACCACCTGGTTAAGTGTTTAGGTATTGCCCTTGACCCCAACAACCATCCTAAATGCCTAGATCACTTAATTCCTTCTTGTAGCTTGCTGTCAAGTATTTTCCTGCACCATATAGTGAGTAGTAATTGCGTTTTCTCCTTGTAGAGTGTTGTCCCTTACATCCACTCTTCATTAGGCATCACTTAGTGCTTCCCAATGGACCCGATAGGACTTCAAAAGAAGTTAGATGACATCGTTAACCTAGTGGGCTCCATGACCAAAACTATAAAGGAGAAACATGTTGACTCTCGCTACTCTAAGTACGTGCCCCATTCAGCCAATCATGCTAGTCGGAAGATGCCCCATATTGCTTATCAACCTAGACTTGAGTCTAAGCCACAACAATCTCACTTTGAGTCACATTACCGTTTACCCACCTTTGATGGTTCCTTGGACCCTTACTACTTTAGGGAATGGATTAGATAATTAGAGGACTATTTTGAATCGCATGATATCCCTAAGTCCCGCTAGTTTAGCATTGCTAGGTCACACTTGAGCGGTAGTAATCGCCAATTTTGATTGAGGTTGGAATATCATAAAGAGTCTCGTGGCGAATACCCTACTTCCGATTGGAAAAACATGAGATGAGAACTTGGATTAAAATACCTTTCCCCTACTTATGGCCACCCATCCTTTAATAACATCAGGGTTGCTGCCCCACCCTGTAGGTCCTCACCTAACCTTGATGGCCGACCCTCTATTGGGTCTTCTGTTAGATTAGTCCCATACAACTCCCCACTTGGGCTGACTCCTAGCCATTCCAGTCAACCTTGTCTGAACACGCGTCCTCTCTGCGTGGTGAATCCCGAGCCACCTCGTCACGTGAGTAACTTTACCACCTTTAAAATCAGTAAGGATTCAAAGTCTACCCAATCTTTTGTATCCCTAATTTTTGACCCTGCAAGTGTAATGGTACCTAAAAGAAGCACGACAAAGAAGAAATTTCCTGAACCTGAGACTGAGTACACTCATTTCGTGGATGTTAATGATATTATTGATAATGAGGACTTCTTTGAGGAAGAAACTGAAGTGAGTGAATCAGACTCCCGGCATGACTTAAACCCTGATATAGGAAAGTTAGAACCTTTAAACATTGACACCATAGCCCACCCTGATCCTAGTCTCCTCAAGGATATCTTTTGGAAAAGGCCTGCCTTGATGATAGTAATTTGATTTCGAAGGGAGCTGATCTGACCGTGAACACATTGAAATTAACTTCGAAAGGTTCTGATTTAATCGTATCTCATACTGAGATGACTCT
Organism: Dendrobium nobile; assembly: GCA_022539455.1. Taxonomy (NCBI): domain Eukaryota; kingdom Viridiplantae; phylum Streptophyta; class Magnoliopsida; order Asparagales; family Orchidaceae; genus Dendrobium; species Dendrobium nobile. The sequence goes on along the minus strand of CM039721.1, from coordinate 11,121 downwards.
GAATAATTCTGATTTAATTTCGAATAATTCTAATGGTGATGTGGACAATCTTGAGTTAAAAGTGATTCAACTGAATTTTCTACCTGATTTAAAGCCCGATTTAATTGTCCCCGAATCCATTGATCATAGGGTTATACCCAAATCTGATTCTATTGAGGATAATAATATGAGTTCGAAAGACAGTAATTTGAGTCTAATAGTTTCTGAGCCTAATTTGAATAATGAGCCTCCTCTTATTTTATTGGAGTTTGTTTTAGGAGTTGCTCCTCTAGATTTACATTTGAGCGAGTGTGTCTTTCTTGATTGGGCTTATCTCTCCATTCTGCATACCAACTTTAATGTTAGAGAAAGTGTTAGCCCATACTCTCTTGACATCTTTCCAACTATTGTGCCCACATCTGTTCTAGACACTCTGCCCTATCTTTTGAGTCTCATACCTGCTGGTGACTTGTTGGGCTATCCCATTATGGTTGGGAATCAGGTCCCATCGTCTTATTATGTTCCTGAGTCCTCTATTATGCCTTCTATCTTCTTGTCCTTCCATGTTAAGGACCATCTCTCCTACTTGCATGAATTTGCTCGATTACATTGGTATCCCTAGGAGTATCTACGACCCTAGCTGAAACTTCCTATAGAAATGCCCTTATGGCGAAGGATTTGTTCATTGCTCCTACACCAGTTCCCTTAGATTTGAATATTGTATATCCCCTCATTTTGTGACAGATCCATCATTACCCCTATTTATGTGTGCTTGTGAGTTAATATGATTGTATGTATTTTTGCAGTCTGTTGTCCTCCAAAATTTTCTTTGTTTAAAATTTGTGTAAGTCTTCAATTCATTTCATTTATCATGCACACCGGGACTCTTGCATTCACATTTGCATCTCATCTTCAGGAATTGCACAAAGAAATTAATAAAAGAATTGAACAAAGCAATGCCAATTATAAGCTTAATGTTGATCGCAAGAAAAGATTTAAAGAATTGAAAGTTGGCGGTTTTGTGATGGCGCGGATTCGTCCAGAACAATTTCCCTAGAGAGCCGTTAAAAAGTTGTATGCTCGAAGTGTAGGACCTTTTAAAATAATTTTAAAGATAAAATGTAATGCTTATGTGCTAGACCTTCCCGAAGGTTTTGATATTTATCCAACGTTTAATATTGAAGATCTTGTAGCCTTGGAACGACTAGAATTTAACCCTACCAATCCACTACATAATGAGCCTTGTGTGAAGCCTCATAGTGGGAACCTTAGCCTACCTCCACTCGCCAATTTCCCATATTTACCCAATGCGGAAAAGATTGAAGCAATACTTGATGATGAAATCATATCCACTAAAGAAGACGGGCGCTAAAGGTACTTAGTTCATTGGAAAGGGAAACCAGAGATGGAGGATACGTGGATCGATCGGGAGAAGCTGCAGAGGTTGGACCCAGACCTTTTAGAGCTCTACGAGAGCTCTCAAGATGTCCACTCGACGGAGTTGAGTTTTCTCCCAGCCGGGCAGAATGATGAGGACATCAGCAAGAGATTTCGGCGCGTTTATCAGAGGAGACACTGGAGACCAACGACTACGATCAGGAGCTTATATTGAGTCATTTTATGTAGTAGTTTATTTTTATTTTAGTTTTTACTATTTTACCCTTATGGTGGTCATTTTATGTTGTAGCCTCGAGGGCAATTTAGTCTTTGTTTTTTTCTTTTTGGTAAGACCTATATATAGGTTATTTCTTTTGTATTTGAGATGATGAATGATTAAAATGAGTTTTTAGTTTTCTTTGCTTGATCTCTATGTGAGTTCATGAGAGGAGAGACCCTAGGTGGGTGCAAGAAATACCCGTCAACTGTGGTGGATTCCTTGGTTTGCGGTTCGTCGTCTTCTTCTTTTCTCCTACACCCCACTCCCTCAATTCCCCCATAATACCCGTCGGCCTTCACCTTCTACTTTCTCTGTTTTTTTTTTTCTCAAAAGATTAGCCTCCTCATTTAACCCGTACCGCTGGCCCACCTTGGCCCCAAAGCCACTAGCCTCCAGTCAAGACCCAACAACTGGCCCCAACCTGCCGGCCCCCTCCTCCCAACCTACCCAACCCGCCAGCCATATTTTCCCTCCCATATTTTGATTTAAAATTTCCTATAAATGCTTTCCTAATTTGTCTCCCCTAATTTAGGAATATAATTAAGTTCAAATTCAAATTTGAATTTCAAACTATTCTTAAATTATCATCCTATAAATTAAGAGAAACCTCCAATTAGTTTAAATCTGAAATTAATTCCAGATTTAACTATTCAATCCCCTTAATTACTTGGGCCCACCTCATTAATACCCAATCCCTCCCTCTTCCTCTCTCCTTGGCCGGCCAATCAAGCCACCCCTCTTTTTTAATTAATTAGATATCATAAATTAAGGATCTAATTAATTCATTTGCTTCCCATTTTCCCTCCTAATCTTCACTTATTTCAAATTCAAATTTCAAAGGAGATTAATCCCTAATTATTCCCTAAATTTGAAATTAATTTTATATTTTATTTTTCTCCTTCTCCCCTTAGCTTGGCCGACCCCTCCTCTTCCTCTCTACATTTTCTCATGGATAACTATGCATGGCCAATCCGGATGTTGATCATAGATTCGTCTTTGATTCCCATGGACGTGTGGATGTTTTGAGATCGCCTCTGTGATGTCAGCATAGAGATCGACGCAATCGTTGAAGATTACGTGGATCAGATACTATTTTCTCTATCAACTGCCATCGACGAATACTACCTTCCATCCAAGTGGCAACTCTTACATCTTCCACCGACTCCTCCAACTCCGACTAGTTTTCCCGTGAACAGTATTGTAAGATCACTCTTCCTCGTGATAATCATGTTAGTATTGCTAATATCTTTCTTCCGTTAGCCGCAAGAGAGCTTGAGTGAGGGAAACTCAAGGCGACTTTTCTAAATATTAACCCTCGGATTATTGTTAACATGCATGTGTCATTAGTCGCATGTTTGGTATTGTTTTAAATTGTCTTGCCTAGCGAGTTTGTAATACTGCCTAAGCAACTTTGCAACCGAGATTTCATGAAATCATTAATTGTGACTCGTTAATCTTTATATTAACTTGCTTATTCAATTGCCTTATTGTTTCTCCGTGCAATTCCAATTTCGTTTCACATCACCGCCTCCATGCACTATTCCAAAAAAAAATTGATTCCTGATTTGTAGTATAATTTGTTGATCATGCAAAACCCTTCTAATAGATTTTCATTATGGACTCATCATTTTTATGTTGAGTGACACTATTATCCTAGTTGAATATAATCTAATTGGCCTCTCTGATGAAGAGAAACATGAGTTGCTTACACAGTAATTTGGACATGGTTCCATATGTTCTTGTATGATTGCAATTCGTTTACTTTTGCAGGTGATTTTGGCTGCATTTGCAACATATCCTATGATTCATCAAAATGCAGGTATCTCTATAGATGATTTTTTTGTTGTTGTTCACACTAGATTTCTTTGGCACAATATTCAAGCTAAGCAGCTCAATCAATATTATGCTCTTTTATGTTACTTGATGCCTTTATATATTATGTTGTTTGTAGTGATTTTTATTATGTTACATATTTATGCTTGATTTATTTGTTTGCAAGTTGAATCTATCAGCTTTATTAAACCAATGTGAAATTCCAATTGTAAGCATTACTGTTTTGAAGATTTTTCTTTCATGGTCTAGCTTTTATTCATGCCAAGCATTTTGCTTTAAATTGTATGCGTTTTATGTCGAAAGAGTCTTGGCAAGCAAGAGGTGAATCTTTGTCTGGAGGCGGATCTCAGTGTTAATTGTAGAGGAAGCGAATTTTGGTGCCCACTAATGAAGAGTTCAATCATAACGTCAATGAGATGGATTTAGGTGTTAATTGTAGAGGCGAATCTTGGTTCCCACTAACGAGGAGGCCAGTCACGAAGTCAATGAGGTGGATGTAATGCTAATCTTTGATATTGGGGTGGTGGGGTGGGGGAGGCTTGAGGAATGCACTGCTTTTGCTCTTGCCCTTGCCTGTTCTTGGATTCTATTATTTACTGATGTTGAAATAAAAATTCTAGTTATGAAAATCATGTCATGCGTTTATGGTACCTGTTCAATTTTATTGGACATGGGAAAAACTATTCGGCATCAAATGTTGAAGTTCAAATAATTATCATCATCATCATTAGTCCTATCTCCTATCCCACTTTCAAGCTTATTCCATGCATTGGATAATTGCAGCTCTATGTGATCAACATCTCATTCATGCTGTGAGTTTGGACTATTTGATATTTTGATTCATGCTAATCGCTTTCAAAAGCTTTTTTGATTGCTTCGGATTACTCCTGATACATACTCAAGCCCACATGTATACACCAGCCCTTAGAGGTTCCCTTTCTCCATGTATATGTTGCCCCCCATGTAAGCTTTATCATTATTCAGGTTTGAAAACTGTACCATCCGGGTTTTCTTTGGTGGGTAGGTTGTCTTTATAATACTAAATTGTGGTCCTGCTAATATAAATTCCATTGTAGAGCATGAACCATTTATTAGTCTATACGTCATACATCTAATGCTAATTGAACTAAAGTTTTGGAGTATTGACCTAGTTCTTGCAGTATTTTTTTTTTTTATTTGCACAAACATCAACTAGATCATAATGAAAAGGCTGCATATAGTGTTTGGTGTGAAATCTAATTTTCCTCAGCCACGTTGGCGCCAAAGTCTTTGGTAAGATTTGATTTTGATTTTCCTCAACCACATTGATCTCAAAATCTAACATTGCCATTGCCCGGTCCCAAGCTCTTCATGAAAAAAGTGGAGGGTTGTGATAGGTAGTCGACAACCAACGTAAAATTTGGTGACTAATCATGACATGAATAATTTAATACATTGTGTAAATGCTAGGGTGTTTCTCGGAAGCAACTCATTGTATTGTTTGAATACGATGAGAAATGTACAAGGGCCGCTGCACCAATGCCTGGGTACAATGTTAAATAAGTAAATTAAGGGACAAATGTGGGTAAAGAAGCTAGTCCATGAAACTAGAATTAGGAGATAATCTAGAAATATAAGTTGTTTTACATACAAATTAATGAAATTAATAGATATTACGATTTAAACTAGAAATGATGTTGATGTGATTAAAAATGAGAGCTTGAAGAATAATATTGTAGAAATTAATAGAATTGAAGATAGACTATGACTATGTGATGCAGTCAAGATTTATCGTTTTATGTTTTTTTTTCCCTTGTGTTTTGAATGCTATGTAATTTTATTTTGTTTGCCCTATTATGATGGAAAATAATCCATGATAATGCTAGGGTTGGTGCTCTTGTTCACTCCATTGTCCTTCCACTTGTTTGTCATAGTTTGTTTCTCCTTTTGATTGTCATTGCTCTAAAATGTATTTTCGCTGACACAATGAGAAGATTTGTTTCATAAGTTATATAATATTAGTGAGAGTTCTTTTTTTTTTTCTTCAATTTATTACGTTGTTTGTGTTATATATTTTTCTTTTCCAATTTAAATTGCGCTTTGTCATTTGAAAGTTTTTATGTTCATCAGCTTACTTGCTGTAACATTTACCCTTCTATGAACTAGGGTTATTGTTGAAATTGCAATCCCATGTGCCAAGCGTGAATCCCGAGTCTTTGAAGGATTCACTGTCGGGTTTCATCCTCGATCATGGGAAATAGTAAGTATAATTTTTTGCCTTTTGCTTGCTGACCTTTAAGTTATGCTGACTTATTTTACAATTTTTTTGTAGGTTTACAATGGATTGACTCAGATAGGTTTTGAAAAGCCTCATCCTGAATTCAGGTACGAGATATTTTACTTGTCCATTTCTTATGTGAGAAAATTGAGCATCTATACAATTTATAATTTGGTTTCTTCTTTGTTAATCTCCGACCTGGCATTTTCCAGTAGAACCCTATTTCTATTTTTTGACAAGTTTGCGCTATTGTTGAACTTAATGTTTGATCTATCTGTGTTAATCCCCTACCTTGCATTTGCCATATAATCCTATTTCTCCTAGTTGAAAAGTTTATGCTGTTGTAGAAACTTAATATTTGACCTATTTATGTGTCAGGCTATATGCTTACCGATTTTTTTTTTTAATTTATTATGTAGTGAAAAAATGCTAATATCAAACTCATAAATAAAGCAAGTCATTAAATCTTAAAGGGTAAATTATGCATAGATACATGAAATTAGAAAGACTCAATTAGGTCCATTTTTAAGATACTCTTGAATCTTAAAGATCTATAATCATCTTTGAAAATGCAAGAGTTTTTGTATTGTGTGGATCTTGTTCGAATAATAAAAAAAAGTGGGGAAAATAACCGCAGCACGTCGACACCTCAACATGTCGTTGAGTCGAACATGCACATCATGGATAACAATTTCAATCGTATAAAAAAAAGGAAGAAACCAAAAGATATTTACGCAAAATTTAGTTTTCTTGGCTTTCGATTGTCCACTCCCTACTCCGAATCTCAAGTCTCCCGTCTGGCTTCACCCAGGCGAACAAGGATCAACCTTTCATATTTCGCCCGGTTTCTTCCCACATGATCGAACCACTCGATAGCAGGCAACGCTGAGCTCGCCTCCAGTGGCCTTAGCCCGCTTGCGAACTTTCCGCCAGCCTCATACGCGGACGAACCCACTCAGACTGCATCAATCCTGCAACCCCTCTTGCGCCTGCATCTGAATTTGCCGCCTTCTGTCCTCTTCGCCTACGAACGAAGCTAAGCCCGACCCGACTTCCTCTCGGCCTCCGCCTTCCATCCGTTCAGCATACACGTATGACCTCCGGTCGTCCCCTCAAATTGCATGGTCTGCCGGACTGACCTCCCGACCTCCGTCTGCACACCCGCCTCCAATCCTTCCGAGCTTTAGTTCGACTTAGGCGCATAGGTCTTTGATTCCCGAACATAGGCCCAACTCATGTGTGCGGCTCCATCTCACGCACCCTTTGACCCGCCTTTCTCTACATCTTGAAATGTGAGTGAGGAAGAAGCGTTGTTTTATTGTATATTTTTCTTATTATTAATAAAAAAATATATTAATAATAACCAAAGATAAAAGAAGAAAAAGGCCGTGATTGCCAAATTGGAGGAGTCGAAGACTAATTTCGAGGTTGATCCTTCCCCCACAGTCGTCGATCGTTGATTTTGATTCAGTTGAGCAGACATAAAAGGGTAAGTGCCCTCCCAAACCTCTCTTCACGGGGAGGTGGTGCGGAAAGGCTATTGAAATGCCGGGAAATCACCGAAGTACCATGATCGCTATATTGGAGGACTCGAATATCGATATCGGGGTCGATTTGCTCCTTCCAAGCCCTCGATTATTGATTTTGATTTGATCGAGCAGACCCAAAAGGGTAAGTTCCCTACCGACTTCCCCTCCTGGGGAAGGGATGCCTGGAGGTTGTCAAAATTACTCCAGGAAACTAGAAAGATTGTGGAGAGCTTTTATTTAATTAATCAATAATTGATTAATTATTTTTTAAAAAATAAATTTTTAATAATTAATTAAAATTAAAATAATCAATTTAAAATAGTCTAATTAATTAACAAACCTAATTTAAACAATTTAATTTAATTAAAATAATTAATTTAAAATTGAAAATTTTCAATTAATTTGATAATTAATTTACCTAATTTAATAACTGATTAATTAATTTTAAAATAAAACTAAAATTCAATTTTGAACTAAAGTTTAACTAATTTATTATTATAAACCAAATCAAAACTTTAATTAATTTTAAAAACTAATTAAATTGAAACTATAATTAATTTAAAACTTAATTAAAATCATAATTTTGAATTAATTTAAATTTAATTAAAAATTAAAATTTAATTTAATTAACTAATATTTAATTAATGATACAATTAATTGAATTTAAAACTTTAAAATTAATTAAATTAATTGAGTTAAGTTTAATTAATAATTAAATTAAATTAATTAAATAATTTTAAAATATATTTTAATTTAAAATTTAAATTTTAAGCCAACTAAATTAATAAAAAAGAAAAAAAAATGCAAGGAAAAACATTCAGGGGAGAGCCACTCTAGTGAATTTTTGCATTTTTGATTAAAATCAGGAAACATATAAAAATCAATGTTCATATTAAACAAACTATGTACAACTCACACTAACTATTACCTATTGAGGAGATGAGGAGTAAACACCCTAATAATGAAACTGACAAGAAAATAAAAGCTGCGAAAAAGGACACCAGGATTTAACGTGGAAAAACTCAAAATAGGGAAAAAACCATGGAACCACACCACACCAAGAAATCAACTATGAAAATTGAGAAAAATAAGTACATATGTCTCTTCTCTCTCACTCTCTCCTTGCTTCTTTTCCCACATATAGTTTTCAATGTCTACACACTCAAAATACAAGAGAAAGCCAAGTAAAATAACCTCAAGGGACGCAACCCTTTAGAAAAACGAGAAAGAAAATTGTCTAGTCCGTCTGATAATGTTGCGGCACTTAAATCTGTGCCTTGCATTGCTGCAGCGCCGTATCTATACCGCTACGGCGCTCTGCTCTCTATCGTTTAGCGCTGGGGCACTCGGGAATACAGTATTGGGGTGCTCGGGTACGCAAAGCACCCGAACCTAAGCAGGGGGTAAACACCCCGCACTCCCAGTGTACTCGACAAGTTTTGAGGTCCGAGACAACATAATAACCAGATTGATCAACACAATTAGATTCCACACATAACATTACCAAACTCCTAAAACTTAAACAAAACCTCAAATAGAAATAAAAGTTTCAAAAATCTGAAGTTAAACCCCTCCAACTCCTGGCAAGCTCTAGCTCCTAGTAAACCTTGCAGCTACGAGCTCCAGTTCCTATAACTACTAGTTACAAATACCTGTTAGTAAGTAGACAAGGTATTTGCTCGGTGTCATAAATAAAACTTGTATTAAAACAAACAAGTACTAAAACAAACAGATACTAAAACAAGTAGGTATTAAAAACAAACTTGTACTAAAACAAACGGATACTAAAAAAAGCTCGTACTAAGACAAAACTGGTACTAAAATAGAAAGAACTACCACTACAAGTAAAACTAGTGTTGAAAGAAAATTAGAACGGTAGGCAAAATAAAGTGCTAGAAATAAAGTACTAAAGCTAAAACAGCCGTACTAAAGAAGAAGCAAAGTTACTACTGTATGAAAAACACTGATGCTTGTGTCAAAGTAGTGAAGGGTGTAAAGCTAAATATATGCAGCTAAAAACCCGGTAAACTAAATCCCCTCTAACCACGCTATACAGGCCACCTCTAATAGAGGCCGTAAGTCTCACTTTAATTAGGGTGTTAGGGAAAACTTTCCTAGAACAAATAATACATCCCTGATAACTTTGGCAACCTTTAATAGAAGCCATAAGACCTACTACATGGGCTACTTTCAATGAAAGTAGTAAGAACCAACCTTTTAAACTAACATACTACTTCTAATAGAGGCAGTAAGACCCACTTTTCTAAACTTCTTAAAGCTATATGGGCTATTTTCAAGGGAAGCCGTAAGACACGCTATACAGGCTAATTTCAATGAAATCGGCAAGACTCAAATTCCTTACCAAATGGGTTACTTCTAATAGAAGCAGTAAGACCCGCTACACATTCTAACTCGAGCTCGACTCGACTCATTTGCACCCCTAGTTGCATGCAAAGGCTGCGGGTATGAGGGTAAGTGGAGGCTAGTTGAGTGAAGGTTGTTGGTTGTTGTATTGTGAGTGGGAGGAAAAGAGAAGATGGGTTGCTGTTGGAGTGGGATGGAACAGACGGAGCTGCCTTGTGGAGTAGGTAGTGGAGTTCGATTGTCTCTAAGGTGTGGGAAGGTAGTGATGGCTACTGCTCTGAGGTGAGGAGTTAAGTTGTCGTGAGGCATGGAAGTTGCTGGACGGGGGCGTGGACTGGGCTTCACGGCAAATGGATGAAGAGTGAGGGGACGGGTAAGGAAGGTTGGGGGAGTTCGTTGGAGTATAGGAGAATAGGAATAGAACTGAGTTCGATTTTTTGGATCCAATAGTGTTGAGTTAGGCGGCTTGTGCAGAGATCGGCTAGAGACAGTGTCGGGATAGAGGTCTGCTGTAGGATTTTAAAGGTGATAATATTAGATATAGGTTTTAGTTTATATTTTATTTCATATTATATATATATATATATATATATATATATATATATATATTTATATTATATATATTATTATAATTAATAAAATAAAGAGAGGTATGAATCAGCCCACTTGAAATTTTTTTTGGTATTTTTCCATTTCGATTTGCTTGTCATCACCTCAAAGCTCATGCCAATTTCAAGTTTTCACTAGCGTTGGACTCGTGCAAAATTATATATCCATTTCTAGATATTTTTCGATGTTTTGAATACAACGATGAAGTCCGTTTGCGAACGGGCGGCATTCGGATAACGCCACACAACATTTTGTTCGTAGTCCATCTATTTTGATCACCTTCGCTCAATGCAATTGCTAGCGGTCATTCCTTAGGTAATTTTAATATTCTGAGCGCAAATTTGAAGTCCACTTCATGATCGGGATGGCATTTAAGCAGTTTCTTGCAGTGTACCTTGAAATCTGTGCTAATTTCATCTTTTTGCATTGCGCGATGGCCTGAGCAATATTATAGCCCTTTTTATATGATTTTGACGTTCCAAACGTAATGACAGAGTCCTTTTTGCAAACTGATGATGTTTGGGCAACATCGCACAATGTTTCATCCGTTCTCTGTCGATTTTGATCAACTTCGTTCTATTCAATTACGAGGGGCCCCTTCTTTGGTAAATTTGATATTCTACACGCATGAACGACATCCGTTTGACGATCAGAGGTTGTTTGGATAATTTTATCCACATCGTGCTTGCCAACAGTCATGATTATCTTCATTTTCAATTAAGTTATGCACGAATGACTCTTCCTTGGCAAATCTGATGTCTTGAGCACATCAGTGTGATCTATTTCACGATCAGATAAAGTTTTGAGCCATTTTGATGACAATCAAGGTGTCTCGATGCTTTGATAAGCAGCATATTTATTTGTTGCTTTCATCGATGTACTCGATTAATCGG